>CABPRJ010002368.1:2986957-3397542 GCA_902439185.1 Cinara cedri
AACTTATACGAATTCTCTCGGATACTATTTGTCTTCATTCTGATATCGGTGGTTTTTTCTTCGTCAATCTGTTATTTATTATTTATACTATATGTAAAATGGAGTTCTGTCCCCATAAATAAAAAATATTGTTATTATAATAACGCTATTATTCCGAGAATACGTTATCACCACTGTAGAACGCAATAGTAATATTTATGCTCGGAATAGCTAAATTATTAGCCGTCGAAACACACGTAATTTAGAGGAAATTATGCTAAAAATATTACAATAAATACCTACTGAACTATAATAATCACGGTGAAAAAACTATTGAATAATAGTCAATGAGTCGTTACGACTACTTGTGTGACGGACAATAAGACACCTATTTACCGTTAGATAATAGAAAAAAGGTCAAATCGGACACAGAGCCGAAAACGCGTGTTTTTCGCGTTATTAGGAGTTTAGAAGTAATTTTGAGACATTATTTTAGGTTTAAAAAGAGATAGAACTGCGAATTATTATTTTAACAATCGTATGGTTTTTGTAGTGTTTGTAATAGTAAACAGTAAAAATGTTGTTGTTTGGTCACTATTGCAAATTGGAAGTTCGGAAGGTATATATGATTATAGGTTTTGTCGTAGATAAAAATGATAGGTTATAACCGATATAACATTAGGTATAATATATTATTTGTCCAACGAAAAATGTTTGAATTTAAATATAATTTCGATTTTTTGGCCTGTATTATTATTATAAGTATATTTAGATTATCATTACAAGTCAAAGTAAATAAGATATTACATTATTCAGCTGCCCGGGTTTAATCCGAGATAAATTAATTATTTAACATCGCGGAATCGTCGTGTGTCACGGTTGCAATAAAAATGTTAAGTAAAAGTTGCTAATAATAACTGGTTTTTATACATACTCGTACTTTATTATCACTTAATTATTCCGACATCGAAAACTTTATAATAATTATTATTTGTGTGGCGAATGCGGTATTTCTGTTTGTCACATAAAACACAACATTTTTGAATAATTTCACGACCTATCGAATGTCTTGAAAATCAATAATCATTTAAGGACGCCGGCAAAGAATTAAATAAGTTAATTTATTTAATTTAAAAATAAAAATGCACATAAAAACTATTATATTACGCTCAACTTTTTTTTACTATCAAGTAAAACTCATGGAAAAACTTGCATTAAATGTCCAAGCATTTATTTTTGGCAAAAACAGTTTTATCAATATAAAACCAAATAGAAACTAAAAAGAAAAAAAAACTAGAAAGCTAGAAAAGCTTTGATCTAAGTTTTCTGTGAAAATGTTTGGTCTCCTTGATTACCTGGTTTTAACCGAATAACCAAACAACAACAAAAAACAAAATAACAAAATCATTACTGTGGTAGACTTTATTGTTTTCCAACGTTTTTATAAGGTTTATAAAGCCTTATAGGTTTAATAAGCTTTATTTCACAGTTTTATAAGGAAAATAAAAAAACAGTCCTAGGATAATAGAGACGGGTGCAGCCACTGTTGATGGTGATAAATTGGGAATGTAGGATATAGAGGGGAAAATAATTTGTATTTGCAGTAAGCAACTATAAACCATTGTCTACTAAAAACGATTCTGAGAGAGTTCAGTTGATTCTTTGATAGTGATGCTTTGTGAACAACACATATGTCATATTATGATAAAATAAATTAAATAGTTATTATATATTTTCTTTAATAATATTTGTTTAATATTGTACCGATTTTCCCATTTTTCCCATGTTTTTTCGCGGTTTTTCACATTTGCTGGGAAAACCCTCGGGAAAATCAAAATAATGACTTCCCTTAAGTACCTGTCCAGTTAGATTTCCTTTTATAATAAGTGCTATCATTATAAGTCGGATCAAAATTGTTAGTAGAAAAATTGTTCACAAAAAAAAAAAAATATAAACATCTTTGTAAATCCATAAGCTTCTTTGATCCACTCAGAATCTAAAACAACATCTTCAATGCACTAACTATACTAGATTTACTCTTAGAAAAGACGCTACCCTATGAAATCGAAGCGAGATTTTTGGTAGAAATTTGTTCCTGGATATAAAAAAAAAAATGTTAAAAAAAATCATACATCATATACTTATACATATACATTCGTCGGTGCACTTATTTGAAATATTACTTACTAGATAGTAGGATACTGGTCGTATTACTTAAATATTCTTTCCTTCTGATAGCTGAGTCAACCCAAAAATCAACCAAGTAAAACAATCGTATCGACATTTATTTTTTTAAAAACTGTATAAAAATTAGTTTTAAAATAAATATTTCCCATCTTTAAATGTGCTCCATGAAAAAAATGTGAATATTTTTACTAACAAAAAAAACAGCGTTTTCCGAGATAAATAACCATGTTGTAGACTCATAGTGACTTATTCGCTGTATTCGAAATCTAAAAAAACAAATATATTATTATACAATATTAATTCGGGACGGAACGATTTCATGAGGACGACGTTTTTAATTTGATAACGCGAACGTAAAACGTGCGCCTAGTAATTCGTGTAAACGCAATGCGCACGTGCTCGGCTGTCTATAGATATGCCGATCCGAGATTCACGTGAGTATTTCGTTTGAATTAATTACTAAAAAAATAATACTATAACACAGTAATAATGTATTATACTGACACTATTATAGTTATAGTGTTATACGTATGTAATAATTATGGCATAGGACATGTAGTTCAATAAAAAAACGAAATATACAAGCACTTATGCACTTAAAACTCCCAAAAATAGTATGCACTAAAAATAGATTCTACACATTTTTTCCCAGAGATTTAATTAAAAAATATTAGTTATTTAAAATTATAAAATAATTACCTACCTAATTTAATAATATGCCACCACGTTATGACCAAACAAACAAAAAACAATTTCGTTTTAATGAAACCTATATTTTTTATTGATTAAATTAAGTAGACATTAGTAGTTACATTAGGGAACGTCGATTGATTTTTAAATATATTTAGTTTAACATTGCTTCTTTTGATATTAAAAATACATTTTAGATTCTGGGTGGTGCGCGAAGAAGTTTATAGTTTTACAAAGATGTTTATTTTTTAAATTTTTTTATGTGTACGCAATTTTTCTACTAGAAGTCTTGCTTGGATTTCTACGTGTAGCATCATTTCTGAAAGGGAAATCGGCGTGGGGAAGTACTTTAGGGAGGTTATTATTCGATTTTCTCAAACGTTTTCTCATCAAATTTGGAAAACCTAATAAAAACTGGAAAATATAAGAAATGTAGGTATCGGTGAAAATATATTACGGCCTTCTTTTTTTCTATGCACAACTTTTCAACCAGCAATGTTTCACCATATTTTTATGACAATAATGTTTCTAAAAGGATATTTCATTAAGAAGATACTTTATGAAGGTCATTTTTTAGTTTTTCTGAGAGTTTTCTCAGCAAATGTGAAAAACCGGGATAAAACATGGGAAAACTGGGAAAATCGGTACAACATTAAGCAAATATTATTAAAGAAAACATATAGAGCTTATTTAATTATTTTACTGTAATATGGCATATATATTGTTGACAAATCATTACTATCAACTGAACTTCGCTCAGAATCGTTTTGTCCTAAGCAATGGTTTATCATTGATTTCTTACAGATATACATTAAATTATCTATAACAGTGGCTGCACCCGTCCCTGGATACCCCGTTATCCTATGACGTTTTTTTTTATTATTTATTTCATTAATGATTGTCGGTTTAATAAATGTTATTTTTTAAGAAATTGTAGCAGAAAAGCTCGAAAAATTTATAAAACTAAAAAGCATAAAAAAAAAATCTTAGATGTGCAACAAAAAAATAATAAATTTGGCTTTATTGTTACATGTTACAAATTTCTTTCAAATTAATTATTTTTTACGACTGCGTAAAATAATTATGTAAATTTCTCTAGACCACACTGCAATCAAAATATCTGCGGATATAATTATTGGCGTGGCTAACGTTTTTTTTTTTTTTTTTGATAGCGGCTTAGGTATCATCATTTGTGTGTTATAAATTATATTATTTTTTAAATGATACAATGATGGAGATTTTATTGAAGATGCCAAAAATCGATCACTTTTGTCGTGGGCCCATTAGCTCAGTTGGTTAGAGCGTCGTGCTAATAACGCGAAGGTCGTGGGTTCGATCCCCCCATGGGCCAGCAACAATTTTTTTTTCGTTTTTTTTTTTTTCATTTTTACCATCGTAGTATTGAACATCCGAAACGATTATAAATTCTAAACCAAACAAGGAATGAATCAATTTTATTATGAAGTCGCTTTTTTTTTTTTTTATGTGTATGTTTTAATCCATCGTTTAAATTCTGAGCGGAGCGACGAATGTATTGGTTTTACAATGATGTTTTTTTTTTCTGACCCATTTTTCTACCAGAAATTTTACTCTGTTATTTAAGTGTAACACTTTTTCTGAACTTTTTCTGGGGTTTTTCTAATAAATGGGAAAAACCGGGGAAAATGTCGGAAAAACGGGAAAATTCACGAAATTTATTATTTTCAAATTGTAAATCTTCAGACCTTTCAAAACATGTATAACTGAATTCTGCTCAAAATCATTATAACATTTTCAGTATATTCGGTGCATTTTGGCGGTCGTATTTTGATTTTCCTTATGCTTTTCTGATGAAATGGGGAAAACTAACATTTTTTGTGTAATTTTTGTTGGTTTCTGGATTATCTTAGTGTCAAGCGGAAATTAGATGACTAATATTAGTATCATATGATACTCTACTCCTCCCTTCGAATTTCTGTCCTAAAACAGTGTCACACCCATCAATGGTATCAGCATTGTTTTTATGCACACAATATACTAAAATAATTCAAACTATAACGATGATGTTATTTTAAGGAATTTTGGGTTTACTGTACACATTTGTCTTCTTGTTGTTTTTGTTACTAAAAATTATTACTACTGACCTACCTTACCAGAAAAAAATCCCCCATTTTCTACGGGTCACGTCCAAATTAGTTACTATTTTTCTCAAAAAAAATTACGAGGCGACTTTAAACTGATGATTTATTTGTCCGCAGGTACGCCAAAGGTTTCGGAATCGTCGGACACCTGTTCGGCGATGATTTCTTCTTAAACGTGCCCAACGGTCTCGTCGGAATGTTGTACTACGCCATTACTTTCGTTTTGAGTACGTTTTCAGAACATTTTTTTAATCAAATAATATTTATTTTACAAAATTAATCGTTTCGAACGCAGTTTTTTTCCCCCTTAGGTAATTTTTTTCAATTCTGTTCCGCAGGTTTTACGGACGACCGCTGGGCCGTCACTGCGCATTACTACCTGACGATCGCTTCCAACCTGTCGTCGTTTTACTTGGCGTTCGTGCTGGCGCTGATCATCCGGGAACTCTGTCTGGTGTGCCTGGCCACGTATCTGATAAACGCGGCGAGCGTCGTCTGCGTAGTGGCCAAACTCCGACGAATCAAGAGTCGCCATTCACCGCAAAAGCCGAAAAGCGACTGAGAATAAAAACTGTACGCAATTCAAACTGCGGCATTCCGACGACCTCGCGATAAGCAATCATACAACGAGCGTCTATACAGTTTTTCTTCAACGAAGTGCGTCTACACAAATGATTCGTGACAAATGTTTCTATTTGGTCGGAACAAATAAATAAAAATAATAACAAATTCGCATTCCAGAACCTAATCATTTTACCGCAATTTAACCTTCAAAATTCGAGTATGACACGTTCGAGTTTTATAAATCTGCTTTACCGCGTTCGTCTAATACTCGTTTCCAGTGTAATTTATATTATTTATTTGTACGATTTTAACGTCAGTTCCTTTATAGTAAAAATCAAAAATTATTAATTAAAAATTAAGTTCGATTTTTATTATAGTTATAAATATGCATTTTAACTAAAGGTATTTTTTTTTTTTTTTTGCTTATTATTCTTTGAGTAATTTTCAAAATACAAATGTTGTTCATGAGAAATATACTCAGTCCGGTCGTAACTGGGTGTTTTTAATTGTGTACATACCCTAACCACTAATTGTCTGATTAATTACGAGGGGAAAATAGAGCAGGGTGAAGTAGCAGTTTCAGAATTCGTTTGGTAGTTTAAACGGTTTTTGTTCGATCATCTAAAACTGTGAAAAGCCGACTTCGGGGAGGGGTTCTGAAATGAGCGATTCGGTCGTTTCCATCGACTTATTCGCCCGTCTAATACGCATCGTATTATCGGTCTCGCGATAATATTATGTTCTAAAAAGTAAAACGTACATTGACAAAATGCGGTTTATTTTCATTTTTTTTTTTTCACGCGAACACGATTAATAACGATACGGTTTTAAAACAGCCGACGACGACGGGAAAACGTCCGCAGGTCTCGGCGTGGGCGAGTCGCGTATCGCCCGTCGCGGGAACAATCGCGTTTCGCGTTTTCATTATCAAAACGATGACGACGATGATAACAATGTTATTATTATATTGTGACGACCGCCCGGTGCGGGTCGCCGCGGACGGAGATCACGGGCGACGGGCCCGCGGAATGTCGGGGAGGAATCGGATTTTCGTTTCGTTTTGTTGTTTTTTTTTTTTTTTCTCTTCTGTTCCGCCGTTTTCAATTCGGGAGTGTCCCGCGTCGCGAAACGCAAACAATACAACAACGCGCGCCTCGCACACGCGCCATATTCGTCGGAGGTCGCCAAAAACGAGCGTGGCGTGGTGTGCGCCCGTACACCTATTATTATGTTATACGGTCGCGACGACATTGAAAACGGTCCGCGAAATCGGCTTTGTGATGTTATGTGAAAATGCGCGCGCGAAACACACCTCGTCGGCGAGGCGGTAAAATATTCCTTTTTTTTTTTTTTTTTATTTCTAGTTTTCATATTGACCCGTCCGAAACCCGGCGGAGGCGTATTTTTCGCCGGTTATTACAGCCGGACGTCATATACCCGACCAGCGGTTGAAAGTAGCGGCACTGGTCGGGATAGCGTACCGCTTCGTTTAGATAAGTAGCGCATGGCACAGTTATTGGCTGCGTTTTTCATAGGGGTAAACGGCGTACATTTCGCTACTTTAAGCGCCACTTCTTACCGAAATCAAATATAATGAGATATTAAATAATTTTGAATTATATCTATTTTTATTTTTGTCTATAGGAAAATATGTATACAACATTATGTATTGTAATTTAGCTGTCAATTAATAATGTTATAACATGATATCGTAAGAATTAGTATTTAGGTACATTTTTTACGATTGGCAAAAACAAAACAATTTTCAAGTCAAAAAATGTAGCGCACTACCTACTTAAAAAAAGCGAATTTTGTAGCGACCTACATTCATAAAAAAAAAAAATTAGCGATGATTGTAGTGAACTTCTTCTTTTAGAAATGTAGCGATAGTGGTAGCATACTACATTAAAAGTAGCGATTTCCAACCACTGTACCCGACACGATTTCGAACGACGGCGGACGTGGAAAGAAACGCACGAATGCTGGTTCCCGATAAAAATATTCCTATTTATTATACAATGTATTATTAGGTATCTAATATCATTATAGAACCACGCGAGACTGCAGTTCGAATTGTTACCCGGTGCGTAAAAGTAGTTTTTGAACAGCGAGTTTAATCTGCACGTTTTGTATGTATCGACGGGAAATTTGAACCGTTCTCGTATCGTCAAAACCTATATAGGTAGTACTGTAGTAGGTATAGCCAGTAAAATTGTTAAACCCACACCATCATACAGTTTTGTCTGGTTCTTCGGTCTTTTTAAATAACAACAATCGCTTTAAACACGAATTTCTAGTACCCACGTTTTCTAGACAATCATGGGTAAATGGGAAGACAACATTGTCGTTCGTTGTGAATATGTTTTAATTATTAAAATATCACGGTCAATTATTTGAGATTAGAGGAATCAGAAGCAGAAAGAATTGTAATGGAAATAAACGTAGGAAGAAAGAGGGGGAAAGGGAGGCCGAAAAAGATGTGGTTGGATGCGATTGAGAATGATAACGGGGACAATAGGTGTATGCAAAAACGATGTGGGAGATCGGGTCGAGCAGAAGTTTAGGACGAGAGTATGGCTAACCCCAAACAATCCAAATATCTCATGGGATGAAGGTGAAAGAGAAGAAGAAGAAGAGACCTAACCTATAGACTACTTGCAGGAAACCAATTCGTTAATTGAAAATCAACTTTTAAAATAATTTACAGAGCGTATCCAAGTTTCGCCTAAGCGGCATGTAAATACGCAATCTGTCGTACTGAACAAGATAAAGTAAATATCAAAAATTAAGAGTAATAGTTCTTAATATAAAAGCCAAAAGGTTGATAACGAGAAGTCGAGAAGAAGAATATAATAAATAAAACATAATATGAACTGTTGTAAGTACCGGTAAAAAATAAATTATGTTTTTCAAATGTTCGCGCAAAACTATAAAACGAAAAATATATTACCATCCGGTTGGCCTATATAAGCTGAACACTGATATTATTAAGACAAGAGATAAAATAAATATAAGAGGTCACAAATTTTGTATTAAAAATATAATGATACAACGTGATATATCATGTGATTTTATCAAAACGTTTTGCCGACAACATTTTTATATTATTATATTTTTTAAATACAATATTTAATTAAAAGATAAAATTCGTTTTCACAATGTTGTTTGCCTTTAACTACTTATACAGCAAAACAACGATCGCGATGTTGCGAGGCTAAAACAAAACAAAACTGTGAAGTGTTATTATCATTCCTAAGACCGAATTTTTTCAAAAGATAAAAGGTCGACTATTCAGACATAACTAAAAACAGTTTCTGATTTTTTCAATAGAGACGATCAGTGCTTACGTAACGCTCTTTTTGTCGGTCTGTTATCAGTAATAATTGGATCATTTGGTTCCGAACGAGTCCCATTAACACATATATTATTAAAATATGAATCGGTACTTACAAACTAAGATTTCACTATTATTAAAAAATAATTACTCAAATGAAGATTCAGCAATAAAATGAAAATATCTAAGTAGGTCAGGTAAAGCTTATTAAAGCTTAAAGTGCAGAATATAAGAATTTCAAAGTTACTTTATATAACAATTAAATATTTGTTTGGAACCAATCTTTACTTGATAATGATTGTTATCACATAATATGACGTCACACTTATTGCTTATATAATTTATACATATAAATTAACATGTTCTGATTGACTGACGCCACTGACTTACTGACTGGCTGATTCATCATTGCCTAGCCAAAGTCACTGGACTCGGATCGTGCTGAAATTTGGTATACAGATAGCTTTTACGACGTAGGCATATGCTAAGATAGGATTTTTGAAAATACAATTCCTAAATAGGTAAAATAGGGATTTTTTGGTATTTTTGATACGAAAATGTAATTGTTTATTTGTTTATTTTTGATTATTCATGGGTTACCTCGGTAACATGGATAACAATATTTAGTTGATACGAACAAGAAAACTATTATTTACTATTATTTACTAACACAACAGCAAAACATTGTTGGGTTAGCTAGTAAACAATATAAAACGTCGTGTGAAAAAAAAACCGTTAATTATTTTTCTTAATTATATACTAAAATTACATGCACTATTTCACGCAAATAAATTATTAAAATGCGCAGTGAATAAATGTTTTTTTATTATATTTTTGAATCCGTACAGTGTACGCGACGGATCGTCGAGTAGCGTTATACCGGGCCGGACACCGACGGCCGGTTTGTTTACTTGACCGCCGCGCTATCTGTCGGTATCGTTTTCCGCCGTTAATGGAACGGACGTGACGCCGACAGAGACCGCGGTCGTCGACCGCTATCCGCTCGATCGCCCGTCCGTTTGCGACCCGTCCGTAGAACGCCGTTTTCCGGTCGACCGATTGTCATACTGTGACGAAAATCAAACCAAAAGACGTGCCGACTCTCGGTACGTTCTGGATTTTGGGTCTCGTTGATGTCCTGTAGTCAGGGTTATGGCGAAACGTCCGGAAACAACGACGTTCTACCGTGTGTTCATTTGGCGCCGACTGCATGGTATATATACGGCCTACCGAAGAGCAAGTGGACGGGAGTGGTGTGTCCAGTGATGGCATGCTGAACATCGATCCCTGAGTGAAGTTTAGGCCGATCTGCTCATGCGTGTTCCATCACATGTTCCGGTGTCGCGGTTTTGGAGGACACTCCCGATGCCGCCCGCGCCGCCCGGTCGCAGTGTCCCGACACAATCCTGACGACGCGCAATGGGTTTCTTCCGCACAGAGAGGCACACTGTACCCGTATGCATTCGAACGCGCGCGTTGTTCCCACACACATCCCAAAACCGGCCTTGCTGTTCGCAGGTTGCCATTTTTTTTTTTTTCAGAAATTTTTAAATATTTCCACACTCGATTTCGTACGAGATTATCCGCGCGAATATTTTGGTATATTACCATTGACGAAATTCTTAATCACCTATTCTGCGCGGGTTCTTCGTATTTTCGGTTCGGTTTCGTTTTATTTTATTTTATTTTACAAAAAACAACGAATACGAGTTTAAATTATACGCGTGGATTATTAAAAAATTACCGAACGAAACAATTATGTAATTTCTACAATGTTTTCGGGTAAAATACTATATTCATTGTACTGATGTTATTATATTCGGATGGGTAGGTAGGTAAGTAGGTAGATACCTATAGGTAGCGGTCGAAACCAGTCGACGGGGGGTCGCAATTTTTTTTTTCCGTCAATAATCGATTCGCGAAATTCCCTATAAGATCTCAATACCGTATTATTCTCAAAACACGTCGTCCGGAACATTCATTACACCCGGAATTACTGGTTTTTTTTTATTTTTTTATGATACGATATTTTACGATACGCGTCGCTGGAACACGTCTTCCTTAAATCCTAAACACCTGAACTCATTCAGAATATATTTAAATGTGTGTGCGTGTTGTCATATCGTTACGTTATCCCGAGTAACGTTTTGAAATTTGGAAAAGAACCAACGGGACGAGATCGAAAATAATCAAAAATATAAAACTATTGTAATTGAGTGTGTGCGCCACTAGTCAAATGCGCTGAAAAATTCCCGCGCGTACCGCGACCGCGGTGGCGCGATGGCGTTCGCGAGACGTTACTAACCTACCCGTCAGGGGGTTCGACGATGGAGTGCACGATTATATTTTTCGCATCATTTTTCTTGCGTAATCACGCAATTTTCGTCAACTGTACACACCCACGTAATTTTTACGTAACAGCGATATACTCCGAAAACGTATTTTCGAGTTTTTGCATAGGCGCAAAGTATTAGTCCAAAGTGTATTAGGTGGATTCAACGCCGTCAATACGGATCCTGAGCGCATCGATGAATACCCAGTGAAAACCCTTCGTAACGAATCTTGAGGGGGGGACCGAGAAATTTCGTTTGTCACAGAGAGTTTTCCGCAATAGACTAGGTCAAAGAACTAATGCACACGGGGTTGTAAAGCGAACCAACCGTTATTTAGTGATTTACATAAGGTTTTGCACCGAAAAGAGTTTCGTTGTTTTCACTGCACTGGTTTTAAATATATTGTAAATAAATACATAAATACAAAAATGTACACATAGAACTAAAAAAAATTGCCTATATAGATATACAAAAAAAAAGAAAAAACGAACGCGTCGCCCGGAGTGTTATGATATAGTAATGCATTATCCGACCGTTTTCGAATTGAAAAATTAACGATCAAGTTTTCTATTTGGACTATTAAAATAAAACACTCCGCGTGATGCATTCATTCGTTTCTTTGTTTCATATATTTCTACGTATACATACACATTTTTTTATTTATATATATTTATTTACGAGCATTGATCATTTCAATTAATTTTGTTTTTACTTTATTGTTTTATTAGTGTATTTGGTACTCTACAATATCCTACAAAAAATGTAAAATACGCTAAGAACCGTTTAGAATGGGATTTTTGTTATTGTTATTGTCATTTTAGATTCTGAGCGGAGCGGTAAATGTACTGGTTTTACAATGATGTTCATTTTTAACACTTTAATTTCATCCTTTAATTTTTTTTTTTTTTTTTGGTGTACACTTTTTCTACCAGAAATCATACTCCGATTATCAAGTACACAGCACCTTTTCTGAAAGGAAAAGATTTCCCGGGCGGTGCTTTGAAGGGACAGTGTTTTGAAATTCTCGTAAGTATGTTCTTACGCGCCTACACATTCACAGAGTAACCCTGCAAGCGCATAGCTCACCAACTTCGATCGGCGGCCGCAGTTTTATTGTACAATAATTTTAACGGAACCCACCGATCGGTCGTGTTTGGCGCAGTGCGACCCGGGCAAAATAATGCAAAGACCGACTGTCGGACGTCATCACCGGAGGGCGGCAACGACGGCCGCCCCCGGATCGGGCGGGAAACGTGTACAGTATTTTACTACGCGCGTTTTGGCGCGGACGACAAACACGGTTGTCGAAACTGGGTTACCGGGACGGCGGGGCTGCCGAATTCAGGTCGTGTCACGTCCGTCCACGGACGTTCGGGCCGCGGGCACTAGGGTATCAGCCGTCGCGCGGCCGTCGGGTGCTCCGGTGTCGGCGGCAAAGGATACGGGCGGCGAAGGACACGGCGGCGGCGAAGGAGGCGGCGGCGGGGGCCGCGACGACAGCGCCCTCCGCAATATGGGACCCTGGTGCTCGCCGAGAATTCGTAATACTTGGATTGCGCAACCTGAACGTCTCGGGTTTACCGTACACCGAGTTTATTACTCTGACTGCAACTACTACGGAAACACATTCGCGGAACGCGTGCGGTGCATAGCTACAGGGTGGCGTGGTCGCGGCGTCCCGCGCAACAATGTTATTGCTGCGCGCGACGGGCCCGTGCGGATTTTCAACGGTCAACAACGTTTTCGCCGCGAAACATTTGACGCGGGCACGCCATTATTGCGTCGAATTTTCGTAATCGTTTTGGGAAACGGCCGTTTCCTAAAAATAAAACGCCAATCGAACAGTGCGATTTTTACCGTCGAAACGGACTCGAAATCTACACGCTGACGCAGCGTGTCGGGTACGCGATCCAAAATTGACAATTTGCAGGCCGACTGTTGCGGTGGAGGACGGTGAAGAGTATGACAATCGAAAAACGTTTAAACGCTCAGCGCGTCCATAAAACGCCCGATTACGCGTCATGTTAATCGTACGGTCGCAGCTACATCGATTACACGTTTACCAGTTCGTGACATACGTGGAATGTACGAGTCCGGTACCGAATATCGGCCGACGTTGGCGATATCGGAAAATCGGCTATAGGTTTTTTTTCTTATTTTTCTAACCGATATCAGACGCGATATTTTTCGAAAAAAGAGGCGCTCGGGTTTTATTTTTCTTGCGGAAAAACGGTGTTTTCGATGCGCACAGTTTGAACGATCGGGCGGAAACCGGATATCGGATCGGCTGTCGGACGTATGTATGGAAAAAATCGAAAAAAAAAAAATCGGTTTGTCGGCTAGCGGAAGAGGTTCAGATTAAAGGCTCGCCTCCAATCGGAACGCCGCCGTCGACACACCCTGTACAACGGCACGGTGCGGTCGGTCGTTAAAAACTGCAGCGGCCACACGCGCACGCGCACGTTTTTGGCGAGATGCTGCGCGACCGCACGACAGCTGTTGTTTGTTGTGACCGTTCGTATTCAACAGGCGGTCGCGACCTTGCGCCCGGAATTTTATTATTATGGTTTTTCCGTTTTTTTTTTTATTTTTCTTCTTATTTTTATCGCCCGTCATTGTCGTCGTCGTAATTAAACGCGTCACCCCGGCGGAATCGATTGTCCGCGACGTGGGCGGACGTCCGACCCAGAAACGCGGACATTTCCGCGCGAACGCCAACCAACAAATTTTAAGTGCATTTTGTACTCGTTGTAAGTCCGACGCAATAATATCATTAACACGGCGGTCTGGCGAAAACACACGCGACCTACGGTTTTTATACGGAGGGTCCTCGACGGCCGACGTCGAAATCCGCGGATTGTGTCGAACGCGATTCGCGGCACGTGGGTGTGCGCATTTTCGTTGTTGTGTTGAAACCAAATAGTTTCGCAACCGCGGCGCAATATAATAATAACAGGTTCTGTTCCAACCGGTGCACGCCAATTGCGTCCCGAAATCCCTTTTCGCACACGAATCGCGCCCCGACGTAAAGCCATTACTTTCCTTCCCATTTCGTACGGACTTACGGACTGTCAACGGTAATCTATTACTGTGGACAGGTTAAAAATATTGATTTTTTCCGTTGTTACGCAATTAGAAGTAATGCAATGTAATAATTATAATACAAAAAAAAAAAAAAATGTTTAAATATTAACTATAAAAATTAAAAGACTGGTAAGAACTTGAACGATGTCTTTTTAAAAATAATCGAGAAGAGTTAACTGGCCATTTTCATATTTTGCAAATATATCGATTTTTTTTTTTATTTCGGGACGCAATTCGTGTGCAGCCGTTCCAACACGCGTTCAAACTATCAACTATCGCACAACTGGTGGGCGCATGCGCAGTAGAGTGTTGCCGTTCCAACACGCCAAAAACGCAAACGCAAACTGTCAGACGGTCAGGGACGTACCTTAAAACGATATCTGTTGACTGAATTAGCATTATACTAACTGGCAATTTCCGAGCTAAATAATTAGCTTTTGGTCGCTTAAATAATTTCACGCTACACGTACGCGTATTCGAGATTGCGATTTATTTTAATAATTAAAAACAGTTTTACTAATGTAAATGCCTGCATATGAAATCGTAAGAGTTTGAATTTTTTTTGGTGATAAATAATGCATTGCGTTTCCGAATAAAACCATCGGCAGCTCCGAAACCCGTTAGCCTACGGTGTTGTTGATAAGAGTGGAGACTTTCAGGGTGTCCTAATCCCCTGGACCCCCCCCCTTCCGTAAATCCGCTACTGACAGCACTTGGAGATTAGTATTTATAGTCGAGAGACGAGCCGATGAACACACCGCATTAAGTAATAGGTGAAGAAGTATTACGATACTAGGCACGTCTAAACAGCGATAGTTAATTAGTCTTTTCGCTCGTTTTTCATTCCGTGTACAGCGCGAGCACACCTATTGTAAGCACATACCACGGTATACCATAGTAAAACTGCTAGAATATTATAGCACGCGCGTCTCGTAACATACGAGTGCGAGTTGAGTTTGTGTGAGCACGTGCGTGTTATTAACAATATAATTTTTTTTTTTTTTTATTCGTTCCTGTTGTTGATAATGAATTATTATACCGCGTCTTTGTTTCGGCCGTTCGTGGGTACAATAATATTATTACCTGGTGTACACCGGTAATGATAATCATTGCGTAACGAATAAAATATTATACAACGGCTGACCGTCGCCCTCGCTGAAACTTCCAGAGACGTAAGTAACATGTCATTTATTTTACTCGCGGACCCAACCTATAAACCGCAGTTACTGCCGGGCGCGCCACTGGTTTTGGAGGCGAGTTATAAACAAGGATATAACACAGAGTGGTTTAATTTGAATCTATACGTGACGATAAACCATCGATAACGTACAACGATTTTGAGCAGAGTATTATATAAGTCGTATTTATTCACTCGCTGCCAATGAGACCCGAAAAACCACGGATATCATACTGAAAATTATCATCGTTAACAATTTTCATTATCAAAACTCTCTAGTATAATAATCTCTAATAATCTCTCCGGTGCACCCGCTGGATTAAATGTTACGAGAAAGTTCCTATACATTTTTGGCTGAAGCAAGATTTCTAGTTGAAAAGTTACTTGCATATACTTGTTTACAGTTTTTCAACCTATACGCACAACTAAAAATGAGCGTACACACGTCGCAAAAGAAAAAGGGATCGTTATACCCACTTACATTAACTTGTACACGTTTGGAAATTTATTTTTTATAAAATCTAAACATTTCAAATCACAATTCTGACCAAAATCACAATATACCGCAATAAATAAGTTGTAAAGTATTGAAACTAATTGCTCAGGAAATTAAAGGTGATGTCAATTCGAAACCCGGGGGTATTTAGCACCCTCAAATACCCTCCCCTCTATAAGTGCTTATTCTCAACTTTATCTCCGTCTTCACTCTCCGGTTGTTATCAAATACTGTTCCAAAGATCTTTCGCAATATTTTTCTTTCAAGTGGGTACGCCAGATATTTTCTCGTCTGTTATCCTCATTTAGTGGCAGAGTTCCAAATCCGTACAATATTATACTGGTCTTATTATTAACATACATATAGCCAGATTAAAATAAAAACGAAAACAACAACAACATTCTACTTCTTTGAATATTTTATGAATGAATCGCATTTTTATTTGGAAAAAAAAACATTTTTTCAATGGCATATTATATTTCTACGAAGTAAACAATCCCACTCGTATACCATACAAATTTTATACGGAATATTACGTAAATTTGCACTACCTATTTACTTACATGTACTTTTAAAGAGTTTTTTTTTTTTTTAATATTCATGACATAAAACGATATAGTATCAATATCGAACATCTTCAAACAATTTTTCATTTAAAACTAATATTATCACGTGTTAGTACTTATAATTAGATAAGTAAATACCTATGTACAATTATTTGAAAATTATATAAATTTTTGTTTAAAAAAAATTACTAAATAAACATTTTTTGTATTAAAAAATTATTTTTCTCAAGTTAGAAACAATATAACGGAAATCTTTTAAAGTCCAATACCTTTATTGGTCTTTTGAATATTTTTTAAGTGAATTTTCAGAGCTTTTTTGACGTTTTCATACGCGTTTTTATGGATTTTAAGCGCATTTAAATCCGCGCCATAATAATAAGTACGCATATTATAGGTGCGATAAATTTATTATAATTTGTATGTTCATAAATCATAAAAATATAATTATAATATTATTAAACGATAATTATATTATTCATCGATCGCGATCAATTTATTTATGCGCACGCCGCAATTTAAATATTATTATATTATTATAGCGGATCATTGGTGTTTTCTATAAATTGTATAGGTATAATATCGTATTAGGTAAGTATAATATAATAAATAATAACTATTATAACATTATCGCGATAATTTCACAAATTCCATAGATTTCGAACGGTTATTAAATATTATTATATACGGAGGTGAAGAAACTCAAAAAAAAATTATTATTATTATTACGTGTAGTAAGCTTTGTAGTATATATGCGTATTCGGTTGCCTAATCGTGATAATCTGTGGTTTCGCGATTTTTTTTTTTTATGTAACATAGGTAGTAAATATAATATAATATTTTGATGTTTAATTCGATTGAATAAAAAAAAAAAAAAAACTTTACACGGTTAAATAAAAAATATGGTGAAAAAAAAAATTGTATTTTGTTTATTTAATGTTCAATCATGTATTCACGTATAGAGGTATTACAACTGATTGAACCTTGTATTGAATTTTTTAATAAAGTAAACTAATAGGACAAAAAAACGTATTCACATACATGGAAAATATTCGAATACCTAGTAGTAAATGATAATAGTACACGAAATGCCGTGATTTTAGATTCTGAGAGGAGCGAAGAAACTTATAGTTTTATAAAGATGTTTATTTTTTTTTTCTGTAGACAATTTTTCTACTAGAAAACTTGTTCTGATTTTTAATAACTACATAATGTTATAATAAAAACATAGACCTTTTTTTTATTGACCACTATTGATAACAGTGAGGGGATCAGTTGTTCACATTACTACCCCACTACTGCTATCGTTTATTAATGAGTATAATTAAGTGTTTTGTAAAATCCTGTTTTCCGCTTTGCGGAGTAGGCTCACGTTGTTAACTATTCTAATTAAACTACGGTGAGAGGTGAGCGATGGGACACTTCCTAACAGAATGCTAACTTAACCTAACCTGTAAATGACCTTCAGCCGATGGCCGAATCATCTTGAGTGTAGACTTTAATGTCCAGGACTAATACCACGTAAAATTCACAAATCACACGTGAAGAACGCCCTCTATCGATGACCGTTGTACGTGTACAAAAGGCCAGTCTATTAGTATAAAGTCTATGAATAAAAATAATAGTTCCTTAGAATAAGAAAACTTAGATAATAGTATAATATGTTTTAAACGAAGTAATACTTTCGTAATGACGAACTTGATGATTTGGAGAATTAATCAATCTTAATTAACTTTATCGAAATATTCGAAATTCCAATTCCATATAGAGAACTAAATAAACATAATCTGATAACATTGACAACAAATTTTATTTTATATTAATAATATAAGTCCTATTAAGTTATTGTTTTATTTTTAAAAAAAGAAAATTATTTTGTAACTTACACTTAGTTTGAAAAAATAACAGATAGATAATATAAAATATTTTAATATGACTTTAAAATAGCCATGGCCAAAGAGAAAACAGAAGATCTCTCTTCCTCATTCCGGAACGCCGGTGCATACGTTATAGTATGTAGGCGATTAGCCTATCTATTCTTTATTATACACGGTGAGTAACCTATAATTAGATTTTTATTTTGGGTTCTCAAATAAAACACAATTTTAATTTTTCTCCATACCAACTTTGAGACTTCTTTTTAACGCATTGGGGTTTTAATTTTGAAAAAATTGCATACGTTGTCTGAGGAACCTATGTGTGTGTCAAAATGTAATGTTTTTAAACCCTGCAGTGGTCAGCGATTTGAGCTAAACGTTGATATAATGTTTTGTAGTCAATCAGTTTTTTTTTTTCTATAAAATATGAAGGTACATTATTTTAGATTCCATCGCAGGGGAGAAAGTTATTCATTTTTTTTTTTTTTTGTTGATAATATGTTTTTCGATTGATTAAACTCGCATCATTAAAAGCAGTTTATTCGGCATATCAGTATAATAGATATGTATAATAATAACTATGAATTAGTGATAAAAAATAACAATTTGTTTTCTTATTATATTCACGAAAATTTTAAATCTTTTTTGGAATTAAAATTTGGATAGCATATATACGCAAAGTGTTTATTTCCGTTTGATCGCGATGTGAAATTGTGTTCTGAATACTTTTAGATTCTCAGTGTAGAGCCGGTTTTACATATTATATTGATATATTATCAGGTGTACGTCTTTTGTCTGTAGGTATATTTTTTTGTTTGTTCACTCTTTGGTGCAGTAAAAATACATCAAATTAGTCACGTACCTATCTACCTATAGATGGTCATATGTAAAACTTTCTAGTTATTCAAAAAAAAAAAAACCACTTTCGAAAAATTTATTATGAAAAAAATGGCAAAAGAAGCGAAACACGCGAGCAATTGTTTACACTTTTTTAATTTTAAGCTTCGTTTATAGGTACAATACGAATTTCCCAATCTCCAATACCTATTTTCTTTTTTATTAATATGATAAAATTGTGTGCAGGGAAAAAAACGACAAAACGTTTTCGTTCGTATTATGTTTCGTCCACCGCTTTTTTAATACTGAAACTATATACGAAAAAATAATTTTTGTTTTCAATACTGTATATTTTAACATGTATACATAACAATTTTTTATCAAAGGACAGAGACCACGACGGTTTAGAATCAGAGTAGCTACAAAATGGAGAGGTAAATAAACAAAAGACACACTCAAAAAACGTTATAGTTGGACGGAATCATAGAAGAGTAGAAGAAAATGGAAAATATTAATAAGCGCGAATGGCATTAGAGATATGAATGACAGAGTGCAGGAAATTGTGCTAACAGCAACTATAGACTTTTGAAAAGCCGTTAAGCTAGAGAAGAAAAAGAAGAAGCAAAAGCCGAGATAGATGTGTTTTAACGAACAAATAATGAATCAACAAAAAAAAATTATTCAAAAATTCAAATTATAAAATATATTTTTTAAAGCCCCCCTTCGCTTATTCACGTTCTATAACTTTTAAAAAATTAATTGTATATACCTGCACATAGGCGCCGATTTTACGGGGGATCGGCGATTTCCCCCGTACTTTGATTTTAAGGGGGCATAGCCCCCAAAGTTTAAGTATAACGGAGGTAAAATGTAAAAATATTTTTTTGTTTTTGTGTATAAAAATAATGCCAAGTATATTGTACAGTAGTTTAAGTTATTTGCCTCCGTGTTAAAATCTAAAATTCAGCGCCTATGGAGCTACAGTAATCGAGCAGAATTATTCAGTATTCTGATCGTAAAGAGCCGTTTTGGATTTCTCGAATAGGTATTATAATTTTCGTATAAGAATTTGTGGCAATAAAATAATAACATAGGTAATAATATCTACTGCAGCGTTGCAGTTAACGGTGTGCAATAAAATGGAATTGAATTTAAAATACGCGAAGGACTGTGTTCCCGAGTGTGTGTTTGGAGGATCGGGGGGGTCGTAACGGAAGACGATACTATAATACGTCATGCAGAATCGTTAAAATCTAAAACGCTATTTTTTTTATTCTTTATAATAGTTATGCTTAAGGCCGTATAGGGAATGCTGTTTTACTGTAGATAAATACGTATAATGTGTACCCGTATAGGTATTTTAGGTAAGGCAGGTAAAGGTATTCCAAATTCAAACTATTACAACGTAACGTTAAACATTTTAGGGATACTACACATTATTCCGCCGAGGAAATCGTGCATGCTTATATTATACGTTTATATAGTTTTATATGTCTAAATAAAGAGCGGTTCCGACGCGTTATTTCAAACAATATTATACGTATTCGACGTTCGTCATCGTTTACTTAGCATCTGCAGCGTGACTGTGTGTCGTGCCGAGAGTGATAACGATTTTGTATACTTAGAGGTACTTATAATATGCGTTTACTGGAATATCGTAATTCGTCATCCTCCGACGACGTTCGAAGCGGTGCGAGGAATAAATCGTATTTTTCACGATTGTTAACGGAATCCGAAAGAAAAATCGAATGCAATACATAATATTATTATCATCATCGCTTATTCGTATTCGCCCTCGGCTTAAATCAAATTTCACTTCGTAGTAGATGCGTTTTTGTAATGACTAAAAAGTCATTCAAATTACCATATTTTGCCTCCATGACGATTTATCCGGTATAGTTTTATATTATTACAAATCAACGGTGTTTTACGATTGAAGTTCCGACACGAGTGAGTTTGACGAAATAAAAATTGATAATGTAAGGTTAGCGTTATTATAATATTTCGAAATTAATGCCGACGCAATGTTATTGACTTTTGGAAAAACTATTATGCCCAATAGCCCAGTGAGGTAATATCAAGTTTTTCGGGGCCATAACGTTTTATTTATCGGTTATTTATTTGGTAGTTTACAATGTCAAAACATAGTTTGTCTTTGTCGAATTCGTAAAAGTTCGTTACTGTCGCCACAGTCTTTGTTATGAAAATGTAATGTAAAAAATGTAATATTTTATGCGAGAAAACCATATTTGTTCGCAATTTTTTTACTTAAACAAAAATCATCTTACAGCAGTGGTATCTCACTTTATTACAATTATCAATTCCTTTGTATTAAAACACGACGAAAATAGCTAGATTTTCATGTATGGGTTCACACCTGTTGCATTTTTGACAGTTTTTTGTATTTGGATTTTTTATTACTGATATCGAATTTACTCGGTTATTATCATACACAGTTGCGTAGGCCAGGGAGTTGGTTACGGGGTTGAAATCATAAAATTAGCCGTCCCGTTGACATTTTTTGCTGACTACTGAAAACATACATCATACATCACGACATGAATACCGTGTACGGTTCACCTAGTTGCATATTATGCAGTTCATTTTATGTTTTACTCAATATATTTTTCATTTATACCCGGGGCTCAATATCAGTGGGTACTCGCCGATTATTTCAATCTCATAATTTGAAGTTTTGCGGAACTATTATAGCAGTATAATCAGATGTAAACGTAATTTATAATTAGCTATGATGTTGTACTTGATATGCGATAAACGACGGGCACTTTGTGTCGGGCCGCAGTTTTGAAGATCGGTTCAGCCTCACCGCGGGCATACCGAAATACATTTGTCGAATAGAAACGGTTCCGACCAAAATACGACCCGTTTACGACCTCAAACTCGTCCCCCTCTCGCGCCTAACGTGATACTCGTAGTAATGCGTATCATGGTAAATGCGCGTAATTTTTTTAATTTTTTTTTTTCAAATATTATTTCGGAACGTCCGCATAAAATTAAAACGCGATTTCTGACGATTTCGTGTCGGCGGCGTGGGCAGTCCGCGACCGGTTTGCCCACAACAACATTACACACCGCTAGATGTCTCCGCCGCCGACCGAGAAAACAACAATAATTATTATCGCCGTCGTCGCCGGTCGTGCCGTTCGCCCGTCAGTCACGCGTTCCCTCCAAAAACCGGCGCACGCGAGCAGAGTGTCGCCGAGATTCGCACTTAACGTTTTGTAAACAAACGCATTTTTTATTTCCCGACGCTACGCACAAGTGATTACCGCGATCGCGTTCTGATATCATAAAAGCGTTTCGGGAATTTAATGCCCGTAAACCCTGTCGCTCCGCCGGGTCGCGTTTCCCAGCTTGCGGCCAACGTCCTTTTGCCGCGGCATCGTCGAGAAAGTCAGCCACCGCCGAAATTCAAACGGACCTACCACGAAAGGTGAGAACGTGTTCTGGTTTTTGTTGTTTTTTTTTCCATACGTTTAAAACCGATTTGTATTCGACCGGCGTATTCGATTAATTGTTTTAATCGTTAAACTATAACGACGAGACGTTTCCCGCCTGCAGACGACATTATTATGTTAATTTATTTATTTAAACAACGAACCGTACAGGTACTCGACCGGGCGATAATATTATTATAATTCGTTTTTTTTTTTTTTTTTTTTTTTTTTTAATGTTTTGGTCCTGAAACTGTGTAGAAGTCGCATCGTTTCACATCAAATCCCCGGGGACCTGACGGTACTCGTATAGTAATTTGAACAGTTTGCAAGGTATTCGTCGTTCCTTGCAGTATCCAGGCCGTAGTTTTTCGAAAAATAATTTGCAGATTGTTGTTTTGATATCTCCGTAAAATTTAGCATTTATACCGAACGATTTCGAAATATCATTTTCGAATGCAACCAATTTATAGATATACAATTCCGGTAAATATCGTAAATCCTCAGTCGAATGATCTTTCAATTGAATTATAAATAATATGCAATAGGTATATATTATGATCTCGATAAAACCCGAAAATTTTTTTTTTATTTTATAATTTATCGTGCAAGATCTTATGATAAAGTGTAATAACAGGTAATTTCAAAGTGTATTATTATGCGAACGGATTTTGAAATAAATAAATTATAACGTTTTTATTCGATGAAATAATATACGATTGCCGAATACATTTTGGAATATGGAATTTCAAATTAAAAACAAAATATCCCTTGAAGTATCGCTTGCAATTATCCGGATGAATAAAATATCCGAGACGTATTATTTTAACGGTGATCGGTCAATTTATCTTCCCAAAAATATCTCCAGTTAAGAATATCTTCTATAAAAATATCATTAATGAAAATATCGCACAGGGAATAATAACTAATCGCCATATTAGTATTGTATAATATTATCTGAAATATTTTTCACGATTACGAGTTCCTACACTGGGGTTATACGCTACGAGTCTACTACGAAAACGTAACTAAATTTTCCTGCATACAACAAGTAACATGATAAATGTGTTCGAACACGAAGTATGTCAGTCTTTTTTTTATCAATATTATTAATTTAATTTTAGGGGAAATAATAAAAGAATCTGTACACTACTCACACGCACTAGATATCGCTAAAGTCAAAATTAAAGAAGTTATTACAAATTGTCTATAAGAGATATTTTGTATAGGAGATATTTTTTTTGGGATATATTTCGTCGGAGATATTATGGCTAGAGAAATTTTGACCTAGAACCTTAATAATATCAGAGCGAGTTTACCTGTTATCGAACTTGGAAATAAAAACACTATCTGTGCAAATACGTCGGTTTTTTTCTCTCGATATTTTAATACTTAAACGAGATATGTGAATGCGAGCACTCAGATAAATATCACTGTTTAAAAATAATCATATACCAAGGTTAAAAAATATAATGTTCGTATCTTTAAGTATGATAATTGGTAAATTCACTCCGGTATTAAAACTAGCAGCACACAATTATTGTCCCCGCTGAACGTGAATTCGCTATAAGTCGTACGTGTGCGACGGCGGTTGGAAGCGATTCGTTTTTTAATATATTTAGACCATTAAGCTGGAGTAAATAAACATATTTCCAGTTGTCCGATTTCTGTTTAGAAAAATTATTTGACTTTGTGCAATCCTTTTCTATGTTCGGTAGGAAATCATATTTTTAATTTTTTTGGCGACATTTTCAAGTACAAGTTTGTTTTAAGAAAAAAAAAGGCGAAATCATTATAAATTGTAATTAAATTAACTCGAATAAACGTTCCTTACAAAAAATAAACGAAAAATCAAATAATTAGAAAATTTGTTCAAAATAAAAATTGGGCGGGCGGTAGGTAATGGGTGAACTTTACTCCTACATTGGCCTAAAAGTCTGAAAGAAAAAATGGTTTTTAAATTTTACAAAATTGGCGATAATTTGGAAAATAATTTTTTTTTGTTTGTAAACGGTATTTATGTTTCATAATTCTGAGTGTTGAGGTACAAAATATTTTTACACTTTGTTTATAAGGAGGGCTTTCTTTATACATAACCATATGTACCGGGTACCAACCATCACGAACCAAAGCGTGTGGTCAAATCGTGTCTGCTCCTTAATATAGCGAATTCGAATTCTGATAGAAAAAAAAAAAATTACGCATTTATAATATTATACATCGTACGACAAGGAAATGTATATTTCGACCGTGGTATTTAGGCACTTATCCATTTTACTTTATAATTATAACACGCTAGTGATGCGATTACATTATTCTGTAATATGTACTATACGTAGTATGTATAATATAAAAGTCAAACGAGTCGTTTTTCTCGAGGTTATTTTATATTTGAACGTCGGGGATTTTATAACGATTCAATATTGTTGTGATGGCGAAAACGAAAAAATCGGTTTTTGTCACGATAGCCACCGCTCGTTAAATGTAACACCGAAAACAACAAAAACGCGGGTATTGTTAATAGGATACCAAATCTATTCCAGCGCGAATCGATCGAAAAAAACATCCTCAACGGCAGTTTTATTATATTTTTTAGGTGCGGTTTTTTCTAACGAGAAATCCGGAACGCTGGCATCGACGACCGCACGTTTCGCGGTATTTACAATATAATGCGTATATCGAAATAGCACGTAAATGACTGTAAACGAAGGGGTGTTTACCGTTAAAACCTTACCGGATCACCGAGCTCCACTCAGAATCGTTTTTCTGTTGAAATGATACACCGTCGCTTTCGGTACACAACTAAATTACCCGTTAATACTATAATATGCTGTATACGGTTTACTATCCCTACAGCGATGGCCTACCAATGGCGTGAAGTATGTCCGGATTTTTAAGTTTTAACGAATTCGAAATGTGTTTTTCGTAAACTATACGATTGGAAATAGTTTAAGAAGATTGTTTAAACCGATCGCCACTGGCACCACTCGATTTATATACTATACGAGAGAACCAGGGAAATATTTCGTATTCTTTGCCGAATATTTTGTATTTTATTTTTTATTAGAAAATACAAACGGACATACTTCGCATGGTGTATGGGCCACTATTAGGTTAGGTTAGGTTGAGGGGTAATTTAATGTATATTTGTACGCACCGATTAATTATTGCTAACTATTTACGATTCTGAGTGGAATTTGGTTATACATGTTTTGAAAGGCCGTAATATGTACGATTTGAAAACAATACATTACGTAAATTTTCTCGTTTTTTTTCTAAATTTTTCCCATTTGTTGTGAAAAAACCTCTGAGAAAATCAAAAAAAGGCCTGTTTAAAGTACCACTCCGGTAGAAAAGTTGTTCACCGAAAAAAAAAACATAAATATTATTGTAAAACCAATGATGAAATGGATAAATGGATAAAAACCAATCGAGTTTGTAAAACTCGGAACCTGAAGTGATTTCAAACATTGTTGTAAATTAATAGCGTAAACTATTATTATCTATACTGAACAATATAGACATTTCCAATTTAAATTAGGACATTAAAACGTACCGGGCGATCCCTAAACGTAACCCTATAATGTGCAGTGTTTGTTCGAAAGTTCGAATAATATTTTGGTTTTCTGATAACCGTCGCTTTATGACAAACGGACGATACTTTCGATAAACTGATAAACAACAGTGTATCCTATATACATTATCGAAGAAATCACTCGACAATAATTGGATACATAGTACCAGAACCAGAACCCGTCGTTACAAAGATTCTCACTTCTTCATTTCGCATTCTTCACATTTTTTTTTTTTTTCACTTTTACGGTCTGACGAATGAACGCAAAAACAAATAAACAGGTAGGTACCTATGGTTTTCTGGATTACAATAAAAACACGGTCCGGCCCGGTTGTATTTGGGCGTATAAGGTGTCGGTCGCCAACAGACGTATACAGATAAGTAAGGTACCTATATAAGACGTATAAGGTACGTGGGGGCTATGAATTATTGTATATACGAACACGACGCATATCGGATGATTTGTTTTTTTTTTCGCATGTAGGTAGTATATACACCGAATTAATGTTGCGCACGGGACTATAATATGTATATTACTATATAATATACGCGAGCGCGTGCAAAAAAAAAAAAAAAAATTATACATCTACTTTCGAAATATAGAAATCTGCGGCTGCGACGACGGCGGCGTTCGCGGCTTAACGAGCGGATTCGCGATGAATATTATTTAGGTAGGTACGTGGGACAACCGTGCGCCGCCGCGCCGTGCCCATATTTTTTGCGGGATACACTCATATTTCCCCGGGTGATGAGAATAAAATAAAACGGCCGAAAACATATTATGTAAATCTCGTCTAGACTCCCGGCTCCGAGGAAGTTAATGTCCCAAGTGACGTATACCTAAAACTTCTACTGGCTTTAAAACCTCGCCGGGTGTAGTACGCGCAAATTTTACGGGTAAAAGACAAAACCCACGTCGGACAGGTCACATTTTGAAGTGGAAACCCGACAATCTCGTCCACCGCGGTCCAGGGTGCGTCACAAGCCGGTCTCACTATCCTAATCGGTCTTTCCACTACGATCCTTTAGCAGGCTTGCGGGTATTCGTCTCTCGTGTTATTATCTGTAATACAGGGTGTCCTACAGTGTTATCCGTATGCTAATCATTCTGACAATATATATATTTTTTTTTTTCAATCTGGTTTTGTGTGAGGAGGATACACGTTTAGAGAAAAATTAAATTTGTATTTTCACACCTTAATTATTGAATAAAAATAACTTTTTTGACACTTTTCAATATTTTTAAAATAGCTATTTCGTAAAAGATATTGTTCTAAACATTTTAATATAACATCGTTTTAATTTCTAGAAAATTGGCGTGAAAACAATTTTCAATAGAATAATAAGTTACGGCGTAACGCGATAAGAAATGACAATCGGCACAGTAATTCTTTATCTTCCGTTGGATATTTATTGTTTTCACGCCTATTTTCTAAACGTTAAAGCCACTATAACTATAAGAAACTGTTAATCGGATATGAAGGTATGTCATATTAAAATGTTTAGAATAATATATATTACAAAAAATGGCTAATTTGAAAATTTTAAAAAGTGGAAAAATAAAAGGTTATTTTTTCAATAATTAATAAGGGGTGAATTCAAAAAATATTAATTTTTCTCTACATCAAATGTGTCCCCCCTCGCACGAAATTAATAATAAATGAAATACGAATACCGACCGAGTTAATAGCGTAAGTGATAACATTGAATGGCACCCTGTATGTACACCTTGGCTGATTTCCGCATGCCCAGTCCTGCCCGATTTATTCTGTGGGGTTTTTTTTTTTTAAATCACCATCATCTTAAAAACTGGATATCGTTTGATCACGGTGTAATTCGGACGCGACGATGACTAATAACTACGCGTGCAGCCGGACATACGTCATCTAATTGTCGGTCCGATATCGTAAAAAATCTAAGGTGCATAATATAGAGAGTTTCGGCGCACATATACGTAAAATCAATACAAACCGGCGCAGGTGCGTTTCTAATAATTATTGAAATAATAATTACACGGTTTTTTTTCTTCTACGGCGCTCTAGGTATCGCGGTAAAACTGTATACACAATTACACGGGTTCAAAATAAGCCGCTGGCAACCGTATTATTACCAGCTAGGTAATAATAGTATAGCGTTCTGTTAAATAATAAATATTACGGCGTACTAAATATCCCGATAAAATTACGCGAAAATATGTTTTTTTTTTTTTTTTTTGGCTTCATAAACCATTTTAACTCTTAGCCGCCATAACTACTTCCTTCCATCACTCTCTATCATATGCCTGATCCCAGTCCATTCCAGTTTTTTCTAATAATTCCTTGATAATGTTCTTGAAAATGCAAAAAAAAAGCATTGGGTCAAAACTGTTGGTGTAAAATCGTAGTTAAAAATGCAAACTCGACACGCTCGTGGTTAAAAAAAATGGTAAATATTATTGTTTATTTAATTTTTTCACTGCAAAAAACTGCTACTCAATCTTTCGTCTTCGACCTGCAGTTAAGTCTACTTAGTATCAATTAAACTTAAATTAATAACGGAAATAATTAATTCGGTAGTTAAGTAGCATAAAAAAAAAAAAAAATTATACTTTTATTTTTACTTTCAACACCTACGTTATAATATTGAATACGGATAAATAGTAAAAACACAGGAGGATAAAGCACAAACAAGTCAAGACTGCATTCCCGGGGATACGCATAAATATTATATTATTTTATTGTTATGAGTTGTAATATACAGAGTGTTTCACAAGAATTTACGAGCAAACACCATGTTTATACTATTTGAAATTTCAATACATTATCGATTTCGATTTTCGATAAAACTTTTCACTCTAAATTTTTCTTGAAAATATTTTAGTTTCAGCGCGTTAATTTATATTGAACAACTTGATATGAATTGAAAATGTATGTACTAAATATATAAGAGAATGACTTACTATTTAATGAATAACTTGTAACTTGTATACTACTCGAATCTAAATTTTAAATAATTATTGTATAATTAACTAGCTGACCCGGCAATGCTTTGCTATCGCTAGATAATAGTGTAAATAGTATAGTAATAACATTAATTATAATAGTTTTCTTGTCCGTGACAACCAAATTGTTATCCATGTAACCAAGGTAACCCATGAATAAATAAAAATAAATAATTAGATATTCGTGCCGAAAATTTCTAAAAGCCCCTATTTTACCCACTTAGGGGTTAAGTTTTTGAAAAATCCTATTTTAGCGGACGCCTACGTCATATTAGCTATCTGTACGCTATAAATTTCAGTCCGGTCCGTCTAATGGACTGAGCTGTGCGAAGATGAAACAGTCAGTCAGGACATGTTATTTTATAAATATAGATTATTTATAAAATTAGATGTACAAAAAAAACATAATATCTGTTTGAATTCTATATGAAAATAAAAATTTCAAAACGAATCCGTGTATTTAATTAATGGTACACATTAGAGGATTCTGAGTAAAATTTGACTTTAGTGACGGAACAGCAGAGCCAACTTAACCTATAACCTCACGGGTGTTATTTTGAATGTATAATGTAATAATGGTTAGAAAACTGTTATCTAAACGGATAAACGGTTAATATTTACTTAAAACCGTCAGATACACAATAATCACTTTAGTTTGCGAATAAGACCATACTGTATAATATTAATATGTTATTATAAAGATGGCGATCACGAATGTTTGACGATGCTCGAATAATATTACTATTCGAAAAAAAAACTGTACGTCGTATACTCGGTGGTACTCGTGCGTTTCTATGAATGTAAACAGACATTACGATATAAAAAAAAAATAAAAAAAAAAAAATGAATAAATACAAATTACAATAACAATACCTAATAATAAATATTGTTTTGTACCCACCTACTGATTTATGCGGTTCGAAACATCGAGAGCGATTCGCCGTTCCGACGACCGGAACGATTTTTGATTTTCTATGTATTCCAAACAACGATTTATTCGTTCGACTTGCATCCCAGAAACAAAATGACTTAACCATAAATAATTCAATATTTTCATTGAAACATAGATTATTGAAGAAAAAAAAGAACTAATATTGCTGTTGGGTGTGCCACTGTTGTAAGTGGGAAATTGGAAAGGTTGGATACGTAAAGCTATTTAATTTGAATATGTACGCAACAATAAGCCATTTGCTGGCAAAATACGATTTAGAGCGAACTTTGGTCAAACATGTTTTATGTAACACGGTTACAATTTTTTCGAATATTTTCAACCCGCTCACCGCCGGTATTCCAACACGGAACGGCTGTTCGCCGTACATTAGGAACCGCCGGGCCGGGAGATTCACGCGCGTGTCCGTCCGCGGTCGTGTCCGCGATGTAACGACGACGTACTCAGAACGACTGCAACGCCGTTATCGTCCCGCGACCGTCGAGCGGCGACGCTCCAATGCCGTTTTCGGCCCGGATGACATTGTAATAATAATAAAATAACAGTAGTCGCCGGCGGATTAATCGTTGACAACACGGGTAGTTCTCGGCGTCACAAAGGCCGTCAACTGCAACAGCAGCAATACGAATGCTATGGCAATATTATAACGTAAATGGATAGCGCGGACACCTGATACTCCGCGCGAACATTATCCGCTCGAGTCCTTGACACATTGCCGCGGATTTCGAGTGATAAACAACGTGCAATGTTATTACACTCGGGTATTGTGCTGTCGCTGTTTACCGCGGGCAGCGTGCGAGTTAAGAAAAAATCGGGCGCGATAAAAAAAACGCGCATACTTGCCCATCCCGCGTGTATCCCGACGCCATTTCGTGTCGGTCTTCCGTATCAAACATTACAAGAATGACGGAAACCAATGAGATTTTTCAACATATTTTAGATTCGGAACGAAGCCGAAGTAAAACATCCCCCAGCGGACACCGATATTACAAATATCGACAAATAGACACAAGATAAAATTGCCTACATAACGGAAATACCAATGTTTCGTTTGTTTTATTTGTTTTATCAGTGTTAAAGCGAACGGGATTGTTGCTACGCGAAAAAAAATAATTTGAAATTCTTGGCTTTCATCTTTTTCATCAACGCAACAGAAACGTATCGTGAAATACGTTCGTGTATGTACTCGCAGTAAAGTTTCGAGTTGAAAATACTCTAATCGCGGATATCGTCGTGTCAAAAAAAAGATGAAATTTAAAAAGTCGCGGAGACCGATTTTTTCCACATCGAATTGAACATTTACGTACGAACTGGATCAATTTCTTTTTGTTTTATGTGTGTGTATGTAATATTTACTCCCTTCTGAAAAACGAACAAAATTTAGGCGACCGAGAGTGTGCTGCGGCCAGAGGTTCCACTGAATTTTTTTAACATATTTTTTTTTTTGCCTATTTTACATTTATAGTGTTTTCATTTGTTTGTGTATTGGTTAATATTAATAATGCCTTGGAATACGAATCACACGTGTATCAACAATAATAGACAGACACAATTATTCGATTTCATCGAGGATGTCCGTCATTGGGCGGCCAAAGTTTCGTAGGCTATGTCGTAACCTCGTCGTGTAAGGTTTTTCGATTCGTTTGATCGCCGGTATACGAATAATAGTTGCGATTTTCGCGTGCGACTCGAGGGTTTAACACAACGAAATAATAATAACAACGCGCGATTGCGTAATGTTTCCCATAGAACTACGTTATGTTACACGAGTGTTAATATAACCATCGTTTCGATTCGCACATAAATAATATTATGATGCGGTTTGTAGCAGCCGTGAACGCGGCGCGTGTTTGTGCCGAATCTGGGCGAAAAACGCGGTAGTAAAAAAAAAAAAATCTATACCGGGTGTACCGCAGCAGCGTGGGAGCGTCTGCTATTGTCGTTGTTACCGCGGTGTCTCGTCGCGTCCTTGTCCGCGAGTACTATAAATACGACAACAATAATATACAATAATAATATAATGGCCATTTCCGGCCGTTCGCTTCCTTACCACCAGCTGCAGCAAGTTCGCAGCAATGTTTTTTTTTTTTTTTTTTAAATCGCCGTACTATATTGCAACTGGGTTATTACACCGTTGAAGTGTATACAGACCGACGCAGTCGTCGAGGCCGGCAGCCGTAGGTACGAGACCGATTTTGGCGTTAACCTCGAAAATCCCGAAAAAAGTTACGCCGGCCAGCGGGCTGAACTTACTTTGCCATCGACTCCGCCAAAGCGGCCAGTGGGCGGAACCGTACCTACGCCTAACATACCACACGTGCCATCGGTATACAGTTAAAATGTAAAAAAAAAAATCCGTTTTCCGTCGGTGTTTACAAAATTTGATCCGATACAATCCCATACCCCATCCCCTTTAAATGAATACCGGGGCGGTAGACTCACGGAAGTCGTCATGAAAAGGTAAAAAAAAAAAATTTTCGAATTTTATCAAATCGGAGATAATTTTTAAAACCATTCCCAACCTCTTTAATATTAGTAATAGATAACAGATAAAAATAATTTTTGAACAAGTTTTTTTGCGCTCGAAACTATCACGTGTTGTACATAATAATAATAATACGTTGTATATACAACACGCCCACGCCACGCCACATGTGTACTCGCGAATTTCTTACGAAATACGTTTTCACGCGTTTTCAAAACGATAAAACCGATTCGTATATTACGATAATATTATCCCCCCCTTCTTTCCCCGTACGGGGAAAAAAAAAATTCGAAAACAAATACAATGCAACACAACAATATTATAATATGCCCGTTGCCGACGAGAGCGCACGGCGTTTTCGAGAACATATCACAGCCGAGCGAGCAGTGTACCGAATTTTTTCCGACTGTCGACCTCAGTTATTGTTTTTATTTTTCTCGATAAGATATCTAACTGCGACACGTACAGCGGCGAACCGTACGCGATATCGCGAGTACGGGTACGGGTGTGGGTATTATTGCTTTTGTGTTCGAGCATCCTTGAAACCGCCGGGACGTTGTGAAACGGTTCGGGACAACGTAACACTGATATAATATTAATTCTACGACAAACGTATTATTTTGTTCGGAAACAATAAAAAAAAAAAAAAAATTTAAAAAAAATTCGAAACGTTTCCCGGGGGAAATCCCGGTGGCGACGAGCGAGGACTGGCACAATAATATCGCGTATATATACATATGTGTGTGTGTGTGTGTGTAGGTACCGAATTGTAGGGAGAATTAATTAGACGACCGGCGAACAATAAACCCGTTGGAAACGACGTAACCCATAGTGTCTTTCGGTGTACAATTACACCGGTACGGGGTATAGCTGCAACGCTACACAGACTACAAGACTGAATTGATTCGTACACCGATGGCTCGGGGTGGGCCAAATACTCCCGAGCCCCCGCCCCCCTATGCACGTCTACGAAAACAACGTAAAATTGTTACCAAGACGAGTGCGTATTATCCTCGTGGCGCTCTCGCGGGACGCCGCCGGACAGCGAGTCCGCCGCAAAAAAGTTCTCTTGTGATTTTTTTGAGCGGAACTACTGGTTTGTTTACAAACAGAATAAAAATGAAATAATAAACACGCATCATAGTGAATTATAATATGATTATGTTTGCGATAAGGATGGGATCACGTGTACGATAATAGTTTTGTTCGTTTTAACAACAAGCTTGTACATAATTGTACATCGATTTTACACTACAAGTGTAGATTGGCCACTCAATACCTATACACATTCGACGGTGTGACTGGAGTGTATTCCTTATCAAAAGTGTACACTTATAGCTATTATGTTATTTGAAAACCAGAGTTGAAAAAAAATGATGTATTTTCGAGTCGCTAAATTGTCATGTTTTTTTTTTCTTTCATCAATAATGTCGTTGAAATTGCAACCCTTTAAATATTGTTTCAAAAAAAAAAAAAAAAATAATAAAACCGATAAAAACGAAAACGAGTATTTATTCGTGTACAGTGTATGTTTTATTGCAACAAGTGAGTCATAATAGTATTCGTCGAGTCCGTTCGCCGGCAGACTTTACCTTGTTTGTCCGTATATGGACGAGCAGCTCTCGCGATGCCGGGGGACACTTCTATACATGGCCGTAACCTTAAAAACCACTAATGGTATAAAATAATATCACATTCGTCTATATAATACTATAATACATATAACACACTGTATATTATCACTGCGGTAGCACAGCGCAGACTTAGAAACAAAAATGAAAACAAGACTACCCCTTCGCGAAATTTTCTACTACAATTCGGACTGCCCAGAAAGTCCGGCACGATAAATCCGCATGAAACCAAAACTATATGGTTCTCCGACGGACCGCTATAATAAAGAAAGATATGTACAAGCAGGACTACTGAACAAAATTAAAAAATTTTACACCAGAATCTCAACAGTGATCTAATGTTTATTTATGCCTATTACCATCTTAAAGGTTCTGAGTTCACAAACCAGTGTGTCGAAAAAAATTGTTTGCATTTTTTTCCCCATAAAAAATTCCGCAAGTACTTATAAGGTTTTTGATAACTATATTATTAGAAACGTAAATTAAACATAAATCTTGAACATAATTTGTTAGGTTAGGTTAGGCACCTGGAAATAATAACAATTTTGGCAATTCAAATGGGATTACAAATTTCGAATTTTACTTAAGCGGTTGCTGGGAAAAACTTGCCCTAGACAGCACCAGAAATTAAAAACTACAGTTTTGGGGGTCAAAATGGTGTTACAAGTTTAGAATAACAGATAAGTGAATAATTTACGACATCTTTTTCATTTTGGAATTTCAAAGTCAGATGCCAGGTTAAGGGAGCTACTTTAAAAGTTCAAACCGACCAGATACAGCGCAACAGTCTCTATTTTGGAGGAAAGTTCGTCAAAAAACCAATTGTAGTAAAACAGCTGGCAATACGCTCAGATTCCCGCAAAACAACGTGTAACATATACGTACTCGTGAAACTAAATAAAACTATAGGTGTATACGCAATCGTGTCCCGGCTTTATTATACTTCGGTGCGCATATTTCCGATGGTGTAACAATATGTGGGGAAGTGTCGCGGTCCAATGCAGACGACTATAATAATATAATTTATTATGTATGCCTACGACCGTCGCTCATGTCCTTGAAATCTACACTAGTTTTTGGTCATGACACTGAAACGTATTTGATCGTGACTCACCGACGACTGTGACGCGATGGATCGTATACGAATTCAGGGGTGAAATTAATTTAATGTAAAAAACTTAAAAAAAAAAAACTAACAAACAAACGTACTAAATTATGCAAGCGCTTCCTGTGTACGCGCGTTAAATTTCCGTGAAACAAGTTCCGAAAAACGTACATGTTTGTCATTTCAATATTACAGGTAGACCGGAAGACAAACTAATCGAATTTGCCGACTAACGTGGAGTTATTTACTCAACATTTTATCGCTTGGCTCGGAGTATTGCCCTTTGTGTTTAATAAACAGGTCGTAGGTATTGCAATTATTGTGATACTTACAAAAAATTAGGTGTATAAATTCTCGAAGCGGTTAAATTTTATTTAAAAAAATTAAAAAATGTCGTTTATATGCGTGCAAATTTGACCGCTGATAACTCATCTGCGAGGGCATGGGTACGAGCAAAAGATATAAGGAACTGCATTGTTCGATAAAATGGCATTTTTACCAGACCCAAAAGCCGAGTATCAATCAGAATGCTGACCTAGGGCAGAGCTAAAACGCGTTAGACTATAGGACAAATATTCGAGTTGCCCCCACGAATTGCACTGAAGCGCTTATAATGCACTATTCATTTTACATGCCTATTCATACGTCCTATACACAAGTACGGAGTAGGTATGAGTGTATATATATAAATTGGGTTATCTCTTTCGATCACCGCGGCAACAAGTTTTCAAGGTTAATAAATTTGACTAATTTAACTGAAACACTAGAAAAAACAATCTATTAATGTTTTAAGAGGTAAGATTTTAATTATCTACCTTCTGAATATCGTAAAAAAAAATCACAATACATAAGTCACTTATAATACAAGGACATGAGGTATTTAGTTATTTTAGTGACTTATTCTAATGTAAGTACCTTATACAGTTATACTTCGGGACATTGAAAATAGCTCTGCTCAGTATACAAATTCGCCATTTTTAAAAACACTGCATTCAAATTAATTCCGAAAATAAACTGTGAAAATTATAGGTACCTATCTAGTATGGTAAAAAGGTCTGGACGGTCCCTTGAAACGAGCACCAGTCACAAACGAAATCCTCCGATTGACTCTTTGATTACTTATCATACATTTGTAATGAAATAATGGACAACAGATTATCAATGAAGAGAAAATGATAAATTGAAATCACGGACCACGGGTTTAATTAAGAGGAATGGCAGTGTCGGGTTTATCTAGAAGCGCAACTAACAGGTGAATGGAGCTTCAAAATTTTAAGAGATTCAAATTTGCCAGTTTGCCATTTATACAAATATTTGTATTTATTTATTTTTCTTACCGCGGACAATAAAACACCAACAATTAAACAAAAATAATTAGCAATTAGTACCTTCAAGTATCTTTTATGTTGTTTGAAAAAATCAACGAAATAATAAAGCAAATATTTTGTACCTAGCCTCCTAGGCAATTGAAATTGTAAAAAAGTTACTTGGAATCAGTTTTTTTTTTTTTCATTCTAAATTCTTTGTTTAACGTACTACCACGATACACCTGCCACAGGACTCCGGTGTTGCACCGTGTAAATCGCAATAAAAACAAAACGAAACGCGAATAAAAAATTATTCACGGAGTCCGATTTCGACAAAATATTATATTTAGATATTAATATTTAAATCAAATATGTACAGTATTTAGTTACGGTATTTTGTTTGTTTGTTGTACTCGCCTACGGTTTGATTCGAGATGAAAAACCGACAAAGCCCTACTATACCTATTTAAAAAAACGGTGTAGATCTTTTAATAAAAAAATTCGTAGGCCTCGTCATCCTACCGTCCAGTCCATTAGAAATAGTCGCAAAACGTGGTAACATCGCTTTTTTTTTCTACAAGTCCATAATACATATAAAGATACCTATATGAAAATAGAAAGTATCACATTGTCAAACTTATTACAAGTATCCCGGCAGTGTTTTTTGATTGTATGTCAAGTTTAATATCTATACATACGGAATGTGTTACTTGTATACCTACGTACCTACTCTGCACCGCGTGAATGGGCTAATGTCGGGAATCTATAGGATGTTAAGTTTTAAACAAAAAGTACTGTCGGACGAAAATTCACGGTTTTTCAGGAATTCAGGGTGTGAAAAATGAAGCGTCTTTTTACAAGTCGTCGAAAGAGCGTTTTCCGAGGGGAACTTAAACTAATACGTATCTTCGGTTTACTCAGGATCTAAAAAAAACAATAATCGTACATTAGTAGGTTGACACGAGTACCGTCCCGCAGGTCATCGTTTTTTACTAAACAAATTTAAAATGGGTACTTACATAGACAAGTAGTTATTGGATCGTCTCGGTATTTATAATAGCTGTATACTCGGAGACAGTATTGAATGAAAATAAATATTAAAAAAAAATAATACGATTCACAGTTTCTTAAACCTGTACAGTTAACAATTTTATTAAGTACCTATAGCCTTCCTCAATAAACGGGCTATGTCAAGGTAACTAACGCAAAAATAATTGTACAAAACCGTACAAGTAGTTCCTGCGATTGGTGTTTTCAAACATACATACAAACCCTTCAGCTTTATTTATTATCGCTAAAGATAACTTCAATTTCCGGAACGCAAAATATCCGCCTGCGTCTGGTTTTAAGTTAGGCCGTGGGCAAACAGTTTTCTCACATCTACTTATCAGGCAGGTACTTAGTTGTTATTTATGTATCGTAACAAAAAACACGTCCGGATCAAATCGACAAAGGGTGAAAGTCGCAATAATATACGATTGCATGTATACGCGCCCACATGCGGTTCTAGTATAAGGTCTAAAAATGATTTACCCAATTGATTTATTCGTCCACTTTTCTTTTTTTTTTCTGCACACAAGCGCGGTGTCATTCGACGACAACACACAAATGCTTCTCCCTCCCCCATCCTCCCGAGGCGATTTCACGTCTAACACAACAAGAATATTATTATCGTTAGCGCATTATTATGAATTGTGATGAAAATATAAAATTGTAGTTAACACGATTAACCCCGACGACGAACTCGCGCGTCTGGCCAAATGGCGAAAGTTGACTTTCCGCATTGACCCACACAGTATTATTATCGCGTGGCAGCAATTATCCAAGTAGGTACATATATCTGTTAATCATTTCGCACGGTTACTATATATTTTTTTAATTGTACTGTTTTATTGCATTTGTACAATATATCTGTAGTCTTCTGAGCTAATATAAGTTGAAATGACATCAGACATAAAGGTTTTAAGTTTTTGTTGACCAAAGAGTCAAGTATTCAAGAGTAAAACTTGTTCCCTGCCCCCCACTCACCATGGAATTGACCTGAAGACGCTCCTGAATATTAATATGTCATGACTATATACAATTTAAAACAAATTTCTTACAGCTAAATATAAAATATTAACATATAAATTATTATAATAATATAAAAGTGATTGCTGCTATTATTAATAATAATATTTAATCTTGTAGAAATTATAAAAAAAAATATGTTTGACCAACAAGGCCCAAACAAAAATTAATTTAGAGTAAAAAAAATTGTCTTCTTCAATATTCAATGAAGATTTACACAATGATATTATTATGTATCTCTTTATTTACATTCCAATATACAATACATAGTAAATAATATATTGTAGTGTACAAGATTATTTAAATTTAATGAAAACATTAATTAGAAGGTCACAAATATGTAGCCCATATTAAAAATAACATTATAAAACAATATAAAATACTTAATATACATAAACTAAAAAAAATACAATTTTATTTTTGGAAACATTTCTCTCCGTGTGTAAACCATTAAATACTCAATACTCTTACAATAAAAATCAGTGATTTTTAACATGTACTTTTAAAGAATATCTTCTTTTAAAACCTAAAATTATAAAATATAACGTTAATTTTGCCATCTGTTGAAAATTAATCAAATAATACTACAATAATCCAAGAATATTAGGTACCTTTAAAACAAATATTACACACAAATGGTAGATCAGGATTATGGCATATTTTATGTCTATTCAAATCTGATCTTCGTTTACATCCAGCACCACAAATTTCACAAATAAAATTTCTTTTAATTTTATGATCAATTAAATGTTGTTCTAGCTTTGCTTTTTGTGTGTAAATTTTATTACATTCTGGACAATTTAACAACATAGTTTCATCTGTAGCAGATTCTATTTGAATTTTTTTAGGTTCAGTTGATACCTTTTTGCATTGTAAAAAAAAATAATAATAATAATAATGAAACTTTGTAAAAGCACAGAATAAGTATATTTCTTATAGATACAAATAAAATATTTTATTTAACTTTGGCTAAAATTGAAATGTTTAGGTGATACTCTACCATTTGTCAATATTTTATTTCCTTAATTTATTTGTCATAATTATTATAGTTACCATTTTATAAAAATATCTAGTGATACTTTTAATTACCACAATGATAGAATATTATGTAAATTTTAAAATTTTAATTACTTGATTATCAGTTTTTATATTATTGCTATCTTCATGAGATGACTTCAAAGTTTCACTTTTAGTTTTATCAGGTAAAAAGTTTAAAAAGTCTTTTAGAGAATTCTTCAATGGATCAGAAATATTTGTATTAAATGTATGTGGGGTTTGATTGTCTAAAACAAATGTAAAGATTCATTATTAGGTAACTTAATCATGAAAACAACAAGTTAGCTGTCTAAATAATATTTAATAGTTTTATTATCCACCTGAGTTATGTTCAATCATTTGGATCTCATCCAAGGAGGACAATGTGAACTGACCATTTTCCTAAAAATAAAATAACATACAATTCAAGATACACACAGGAAAATTTTTTTTTCTTTTAAATAATTAATTTCGGAACTCGTGTCTACGCTATTTACACAAATGATGATCATGTCGTATGTTAGCAACGTCTTGGGAATAAATGTGGGTCGACGTTGACTAATATTGACAGTGTACTCTTAATATGTCATAGGAATAGTAATGTATATGTTATATTACTGGTCAAAACCAATTTCAAGATAAACTAGTTTATCCGTTACACCAGATGTGTTTAGCCTTTAAAACATAGATAAACATAATATATTATACATGTATAGTCTGCCGATATAGAATATTAAAATATCTACTTCATCCAATTCAAGGAGGGGGTTTTTTTTTTTGCAGTATTGTGTTTCAACAATAATAAAAGTTAAAAGAGTTGTTTTGAGACGTAAAAAAACCCCAAACTTGATGGAGTAGATAGCGGTCGCGTTAGATACGTTTTCGGTGTAGATAGCATATGACACAAATTCCTTGATTTTTTTCATTTATTGTTAACTATTGTATACTTATGTATTTTTTCTTAGTTTGTCATAATTACTAAGCCTTGTAAAATTTAGTCTATACATATTTGATGAAAATAAAATTGATTAATATATTTTTACCAACCCTGTCATTATTATGGCGACATAAAAATAGCAATTGTAAGCAAAGTGTAAAAAAATCCGTCCAATTTAAAACAAATTCTCCGAAATTAGTTAACCACTATCAAAGTGATTTGTCTCCATTGCTTTATGTTCTGTATGCTGTGTAATTTTTATTTTTAATTAATTTTAGTTACTTTGTCAATATAAATACTGTGAATTTATCGTATTCAAATATTTAGATAATTAGTAGTAATACATGTTATTTTGCGACTTTATGTATATTTTTCAGGTGAATATTTGACAATATTAATAATCCTGTCTTTTGTGTACCCAAATATATAGTCGGTAGTATTATATACAATGGATTTTTATTGTTATTGTGGACTTCATAATATAGTGTCATCATATAAGCAAATAAAATTTAAATATTATACAAATTCAAAAAATAAATTAAATAAATTATTGAATATATAAATACATTTTCTGGCCTAAAATTGTGTAGATAATATAATGAAAATTCAAATATAATCTCCCAGAAAGTATAAAAATATATTAAATGACCAACGAATATAAAAAAACCACCTTTATTCTATAATTCACAAAGTACAAATAAAAAACCTGAACAATATTCCGAGAAACAAATGGAAAAAAGAGCCAATACTGGGGTCGAGTACAACCGATATTGTATATGGGTAGTTGGGAAGGTAGGATACATAAAATTACATAATTTATACCTGTAACAATAACCAAAAACTCGAAAAATAAATATGTCTATAAATAGTTCAAAAATGGCATAAATGTTTTGAAAACTTTTACTATATCTAAAAAAAAAAATAAAAGTTCTTTATCAAAATTGAAAGTTTCTACGAATATTTTTCATTGAATTACATTTAAAAAAATCAAATAATTATAAAATTTTCATCAATTTTCCAGTACTTTCTACATGCTTTTCAGTTTTGCTTAATTATTTAAAAACTACAAAAAAAATCAAAACATGAATAACTTACTCATGAACTAGATTAAAAATTCAACAAAAAAGATCTTTTATCGTTTATCTATTGGAACAATATAATATTTACGATACAACTTTAAAAATTATGAAATCGTTGTGCTGTAATTTTAAAAAAATCATATTTTTCATCATTTTTGGTTTTCCGAATTAAATTATTTTGTATACCAAAAAATGACTTTCTTTGTCACTGGCTATATATCAATAGACTAAAATCGATCTCTTGTTTTTCTCCAATATTTCTGGTAGAAAACATAAATTTCAAAAATTAAAAACAATGAAATCGATAACACCACAGCTTGCCATAAATATTTGCTGTTTTTTTATCAATAATTTTCTTTCAGGTTTTGACCAATTATTTTGAAAACCCCTTAAAAAATCAAAAAATAACCTTCCAATGAACCAACTAGACAAAATTACCTTTCAGAAAAGGTGCTACACTCTATACACCAGAGAAAGATTTCCGCTAGAAAAATAGTTGTTCAGACACAAACAATAATAATAATAATAAAAAAATTACAAAAACACACATCATAGTAAAGCCAATAGATCCCATGCTTTGCTCTGAATCTAAAATTCAAATCCATGTATTTATAACTAATACACCTATTGTGAGTTTATAACTTATACATAAAGCAACAAAATTATAACTACCTACTTGATTATCAGTTATTTCTATTTCTGTATTGTCATGTTCTTGAGTACCAGAAGGCTCAAAATATTTAGTATTCTCAGTATACTCATCAGGTGCATAATTTAAAATGAACTGAATAGGGATGCCATTTTCATTAGTTATATCATAATCATCTGTGTCAGCTTTATGAGTATCAATATTGTTATTTTGAGTAGTAGATGATATCAAATCACCATGTTCACTTTCAGTATTATCAAATGAAGAGTTGAAAATGTATTCATGAGGTGTATCATAATACATTGATGTATCTGACAATGAGTTATAAATATTTGTGTTGGATGTATGAGTCATTACATATTGATTACCTAAAGACAAATTTAAAAATTCATTATTACATAATTAACTAAGAAAACTAGTATTCTATCTAAATATATCTATCTTGATTTTCCAATTCTGCTAATGGAGAAAATGACATACTATTGCTAGATGTGCTGCTTTGTTCCATAATTACTGGTTCACAATCTTGAATCAAATTCTAATATATTAAAAATGTATTTAAAAAAGGAACATATACAATTCAAATAGTTAACAGATAATTAATTACTTGGTCTTCTTGTAAAGATTGTTGTATTGTATCATTGTAATTATGTATTGATTGTTTAACTATTTGTTGAAAAGTTTCTAATCGATATTTTAAATTTTCGACATTATGCTTTTTTATATGTCTTTTTAGCTCATATGGAAAATAGAAACCTTTACCACAAATATGGCAGATTTGAGTTTTTATACCAGTGTGAATAATCTCATGTTTGTTTAAAGCAGATTTATTCTTGAAAACTAAAACCATACAATTATTTTAGTTATCAGTTGAAAATTAACTAAAACCAACTGTAATAAACATAGAATTCAGTTACCTTTGCGACAAGTAGAACACATAAATATTATTTTTGGATGATTATGACATTCTGGAACTACTGGTGAACCATCTTGTATTATATTATTCTAATATATAGGTAAATGTATTTTAAAAATGGAACATAAATTAAAAACATAGTTAAAAGGCAATTGATTACTTCTTGTAGTGAACTGAACAATTCCAATGCATCATTGTTGCTGCTATTAAGTATTTGGTAATTTAAAACATCATCTTCTTGTTCCAACTAATAGAAAAATAAATTATATAATATTATGAATAGATTAACATATTACCATGTTTTATTTAACTTACTTGAATTTGAACATTTTCATTATTTTGTTCTTGGTTACATGCTAACTGTCCCAAAACTGGATCTCCAGTTATTTCTCCTGGCTTATCACCTTGGGTGACTACTTCAATTTGTATGGTTTTGCATTGGTCGTCAACGCCCGGAACAGTAATAGGAATAGTAAACTTTAACTACATAAAAAAAAAAAAGAGTGAAATATTACTAATGAAAACCATTCAAATGGCGTTCAAATGTGTCTGCGAACGCGTTCAGTTGAATGGTATTTAAATTTTAAACGAGTTTGTTCGTTCAATAAATTGGTACTTGTTGGGCATATAAACTACAAACACTTGAATACATTGTTTCCCGCCTATCAACGGTTAAGAAAACATGCATCAGTGTGACCAACCAGATAAGAATACGCGTGTTTCAAACGTTCGATTTTAAAAACACGCGGCACCCGTCGTTCTACTGCGGTAATGATAAGCAGGCACGAGGATGATGTACGGGACGCGAACGGCTTCACTTCTTATCTGTTCGGGACTTCAAAAACACAGTGGGCCCAGCGGACAGTGTAATCCACGAACTTAGATCATATACTGTAGATAGCGCTGCCGACTAAATATTCGAAGCAAATATAACCGAGGGGAGTTGGGCACAAATGCGCACGCGCAAAACTCATGTCACGCGCAATCAGTCCCCTCAGCGCTCGTCAATAATGATGTCTTCAATTCGTAGCACGCGTTTATCGCGCCGTAAAGCTCTATCCGTGGTATACGATCCAAGTCCGCGAACCACGACAACGCGAACTGGCAACGATAAGGGCAGGCGGACGGCGGCAGCGGGTTTTGAGTGTGATACGGTTACACTCATTGGTTATCCGTGTGGTCCACAATTCATCTTAGACGGGCGTCGGCGGGACTCATCGTAGCAGTTCTCTTAAAAAAAACCGATGACGAAAAAAAAACAAATTTTTATCGGAACAGACCGGCCGACACTTAAACCGCAGAGTAATGACTTGAACCTAGAATCCCGGAGACCGTTGCCACGGCGGTAATAATCATATTTTACGTCAACATTTTTTCTATGTATAATACATTTTGGTAAATGTGGGTGAACTTAGAAAATTACGAGAAAACTATAAATAAACCGAATGGTATGCGTTTGAAATTAAAATTATCAGATACGGCGAGTCGATGGGACAACAGTTCTCAGAATCGGGTTGTACAGACAGGTACCTACAATAACAACGATATATATGTATAACAACTTTATCAAGCGGACTGCCCGCCTTGCGGGTCGTCAAAAGACAAAATATCAACTAGGTAGAATCGATGAAGATTAAAAAAAAAAAAAAGAAAAAGAAATAAAAGAATACAGATTTCATATAAAACAGAAACATTTTTGAAGAAAAAGATAAACGTTATTAACTTAATATTTCTACGAACGAAAACTCAAAAATTCTAATTTTAACATTAACCGCAGGGTTAAGGACTATAAATACAGTAGAATCCACTTAATTGGGACACATTGGGCGGTGACCTATTTGTCCCCATTATCCGAATAAGCACTTTATTTTTCTCCGTGAAACCGCTTGAATTTAATATTATTTTGTAACAGCAGAAAACCATTCGTTCATAGCTTTGTCTACTTCGGGATCTTTGCCTTCTCGCTTTCTCTTCCTGTTTACAGGTGTACTTTTGTTGTCATTTAATTTTTCCCACTGTTCACGAATAGCTTTTTCGTTGTTTTTCAATCGGCTTAGTACCGATTTAGAGGTGCCTATTATTTTCTCTAACTCACGAAGACTGGAAGAATGAGGTTAAGCTTTAATTTTATTCAGATTAGAAATTTTTTCAATCAACGTTAAATCTTTACAAGACATAATTGTTACGTATTAACAACAAACCGAGATCAATAAAAAAACACACATACGTTAATACGCAGAGACGAAAGAACGCGAACCAAAGTTTTTCAATTTTGTACGTAGGCTAGTCGACTCTTATCGTGGTAGTGGAAGAAAAATAAATAATTACCTATATAATAGGGCTATAAAGATTAGATAATTACAGTTTCGATAAGAAGTAGATAGATAATTTAGGTCAGAATATCTAATTAGACGCTTTTATTTTTGTCCCTAATAACCGATAGTTTGTCCCAGATAAACGAAGTTAAATTGCCTTAAATAAATACATTCATTCGGGACTATGCAAATTTGTCCCCATTAAGCGATTTCCCCTTTATACGGTGTCCCAATTAAGCGGATTCTATTGTATTTAAATTTGAATTCAATTTTTACATTTTGTTGAAAAATAAAATTTCAGCTCTTTCCAGTCCTGTATATCTTAGTTCACGGTACAGGCTGACACACAAACTGACATTAAATTATTACTTGGAATCATTTTCATTTTTTTTCGATTGGTATGAGATATTATTTTTTATTATCATTTTTAAAAGAACTGCTTTTGGTCTGCATCGACGGTGGCATCACTGACGGCACCATGAATTATTAAAGGGAACATCGGTTTAAGCGGTGTTATCATGAAAACTTAATCTATAATAATAATAATTATTAATTACAACTGATATCGGCTATCGCCATAAAAAAATGAGATAACAAATCGGTTTATCAACCGACCCGGAAACACGGTGGGCGATAAAGCCATCTTTGATGCGGTCAGATTTTCGGATTAAAAAAGGAACAACACCGACGGCATCTATGCCGTCACAGATGAACTAAGGAATGCATGGAATACAAGATCCGATTTCCGTGTCGTCTCAGTTCACGGTGGTTGTCTGTGTTTTTAATATTTACGATGAGTATGTCGAAATTAACGTCGTAATATTACGTCAGTGTACGGCGTATGCGCCTCATCGCCACTCACTGCCACAAAGACGTGTACAAAGGCGTGCGCCAGCGGCTAGAGAGACTATAACGCATCAGCCATATTATAGTATCTCCGGTGTTCGTGACGGTTTACAACAATCGTCGGTGTAATGAGAACAGGCCAAGTTTACCGATTCCTTATTTCTCTTATCACTTCACCAACAGTTTGGCCAAATAACGACACTTGTACGACGCGGTCGGTCTCGAGCGTTGTCGGTACCCAACACGCGCGTAAGATTATTATCGGAGCCGTTCGTGTGTCGGCGCGGCCTTTCGAACTTTTGAACGTACGCAAACAAAATAATGGAAGTTTGATGAGCGGGAAACGTGGGATCGATGCGTATGACCGCGCCCGGGGTAATTGAGATTGTGAACCGTATGCGATCGGAAAACGATTTTCAGCGGCACTGACTTCACAACGAAAAATAATAGGCAGATATTATACCGCAGAGTAATAATATATTAGAATTAAGCAGCCACAGCATTGCGGTGTAGAGTGTAACGTTCAGATTTTTCTAGAACGACCCGACAACGGGAAAAAAAAAAACCGGAATATCTGCGAATACCCGTAGATTTAAAAAAAAACAAAACAACTCACTTGTCTCGGTTGGTCGGAGGGTCCGGCGAAATTGTTGACCAGATCGACGAGCCAGCCGTCGCCACGGTTCAACGGCGGCGCAACTTGTTCGCCAGCGCTAGGAGTACCGGCGGCGCCGTAGTCTGACGTGTGCATTATCGGGCCCGGGCAGAAGCTGCTGGTGTCGGCCGAGTCGACCGGAGCCGCGGGATCGCTTTCGGTACGACGATCCATACTTGTTTAGGTGCCTATAGTTTGCGCGGAAAGAACGGCAAGTGCGCGCGACCGTCGTCGTCGTCGTCGGCCGTTATAATAAACGGGGAATTACTACACGGCCGCGGACGCTAATAATAGTTGTTACGTCGGAAACAAAATCAATATACGCGCGATGGGTTGGTGGGCGGGGGAGGAGAAAAAAAAAAAAAAACGATTTTTTAAATCGACAAATCGAAAACGTTTGCCGGAGTGCAGCGCCCCGGGTACCTGTTCGTAGGTACACTCGCCCCGTAAACGCGGTTAAACTTTTGGCGGTTTTACGTCGCGTAATCGAAAACCGGTAGAGCTGCTGCCGCGAACAGACGTCCGAACGGCCGAGGTAATATTATTGTTGACGGGCGTTTTCGCGTTTTAATGACACGGGTGACGATAGCAGCAGCGTTCGTATCTAGCGGTTTTGAAACTTTTAAGGTTATAACGCGGTGATCGCACCGACGCCAGCGACCGACGTTATTGGCCGCTCTGCGCGTCCGTCCAGTGGTTACCGTCAGTACCACCTCCAGTCGGTTCGGTCGCTACGCTGATAAGGACGTCGCCAAACGCGGGATAATCCGTAGACACGGAATAAAATTATATTGCGCGCGCGTCTGCGCCGGATTGATCGATATCGTGTCTCTTATGGGAGAAAAAAAAAACCGACAAATTGTCCGCCGATAAAAACGTGTTATTTACCGCGCGACGTTTTTTTCGTCACTCGTTCGGGACATGTTACGACCGGCTTTTTAACAATTCGGAAAACGCGCACCAGAGCTCCGTGCGGTGCGGTTTTTCAACAAGGCGGCGCGACCGGACCCGACCGACACAAACGGGGCAACAGTCTTGTTGCGGTAAAATCCGTACGGTCACCCGACAAAATGGAAAAGGTTACCACCTACCGACAATGGTAACGAAAACATAGTTGCGGTCACCCGACAAACGTAAGGTCGTCTACTAATGATTGCGTTGGTTTTTTTTTTTTTTTTATTACGCGTTACAATGTTAAATTTTCATTATTTTTCCGACGACAATATTGATTGGTTAACGTTATGCCGTCCGTTTGTGTGGCAAACATACTCGTCCAGGAGCTAGGACACTGTTAATTATCGTGTAAAATTCGGGTAAAAACGACGCGAGTTTTGGCGACAAATTTGACCAACAAATTCAAAACGTCTTTTATTATACAAAAAATACAATTCTGCGGGCACATTATTCGAAATGAATCGACTTCGCACGCTCCTCAAACTACGATCGAGACCAGAACCAGAACGGGACCGACGGAAACATAAATCACAAACTCGTTTTTCCGGCTACCCAACAAAAGAAGACCGAGACCGGACCGTGTTTAAATAGGTATGCGACTTATTTATTTTTTACACGATTCTGTGTTTGTGCCCCTAAGAGTTTCCACGACAATTCGTCGTGTTTTGTATTGCATGAATACTATTTGCACAAATAACGGTATCGGTATGTACGCGAGCGTTCGAAGAACAACGAAATCCAAATTGATAATCGATAATTACCTTTCGTTTTAATGTCCAATCGAAACTAATCTATGACAACGAAATGATAATTTTTTCCGATAATTTTCTGAAAATATAAAACGATCGATAAACAAAATGGGCGAATAACGCAACCTAACCTAACGCATCATTACACATTAATAATCATCACTATTGTTACTCGTGTTATTAATTGTTATGTTTGATTGTTGGTCGGTTTCCGCGGTGCGGTGTTTTTAATTGAAATCGATTTGGCGAACAGAGACGAATCTCTCACAGTGTTTCCCAATCGTTTTACTGGGGCGACTCCCTAAATGAATAATATTAATTTTTCTAATTACCCTTAAGTAGGTAGGCCCGTGCGTTTTATATGCACGTGTGGATTACCAATGTACCGTTAAAAGTAAATTGTAGTAATACGATATTTCTCATGAAACATAGGGATATTGCAGTCTTTGACTGTTCAAAACCGTTTATTAATCGTATCACTGTAAATATACGGTGAGCAATAAATCGTCTTCGTATGGGTGTTAATAATGATTCTTACATTAAGATTTCTTCGCGGTTTTGTTGTCGTTACCGAATTTATAAATTACGAATCCTAATTGTTCGTATCGATTTATATGTTGTTTCGGCGATCCGCAGGTTGAGAAACACTAGACCCGTAGAGGGAATTGGCAATTTTCATTCAGATAGCAGTGTGTTTGTCTTAAAATTAAATCATGAGTATTGTTAATTAGGTAAATAAAATTACTATACGCTATGTTGGTTATATTCGGTTTTATTGAGTATTTTTTACTGTCCTAATAATAATAGTATTAGTGATTGAAATTATTGTAACAAGAGAATAGTAATAATTTATCACACTCGCCGAGATATTTTTGTAAGAAAAAATAAAAATAATCGTCTGTGGCCCGATACAAAACTAAGGTACTTTGTGTGGTTCGATTTTAAAATTGTAAAGATGTAAGAGTTTCCTAAAAACAAGTTTACTTAGCATCGATCGATGATTATTTTTCATATTACTATTATAAATTGACAAATCTATAAATATTTCAAACGTTTTATTCTCGTAGATCAATTGAAAACAATGCACTGACTCAAAGTAAATGATACCTAGGTAAATCACAATTCACACATTTAATAAAATTTTAATATTTAATACATAATAACCCAAAATTATATTTTTATCAGTATAAATTATACTTGTTTTACAATTTTGGTTATAACTATTTAATAATAAATATAAAATAAATAATTGTTTTATAAATCTTAATGTTTATAGAAACCTTTTTATTTCTAAAACGCTTAACCATTTTCTCTTGTTCCATTTCTATTAAATTTTAATTATTCTTTCCTAAAATTTCATAATTTATTTATTTTTTCCCTTTACAATCTGTTGTCTTACTTTTTTTAATTTTCTTTTCTTTTTCACTTGCTTTCAACTCCTCTAATCTCATTTTTTCATATAGGTACATCATATTTCCTAAATTCCTCCACTTTTACTATCTGGTTTATGTTTCCTCCAGACTAACTCTATATCCTTAAACCTTAATAAATAATTTCTTTGTCCCAAAACTTCTTATATCAAAGTTATTTTCTAACATTAAAAAAAAAAATTCTAAAAATCTCTGACATACACTCTACCACCTACCTAACCTAACCCAAACCATACCACCCTATTTGAATAGGTACTTCATTCCTAAATTTTTTTTTTTTTTTAAATTCTCATTGCTGCTTTTTACCATAAACGGTTTTATAAATTCTACATTTGTTTTGAGTTTTCGTCCAAATATTAATTTTACCTGACAGTTATTTTTTATCCAGTGTGGTTAAATTCTGAACACAAATAAATAACTACTTTTCAAAATGTTTAAAATTACATCTTTATTTGTTTTATCATTTAAAAATGTCCTTTAATTTTTTTTATTAAACTACTTCTCTTTATTTTATTCATCTCCATTATTTCTAACCACTTTATAAAAACATCAACCCTAATTAAATAATTTGTATTATTTAAAAACAAAAAATTAAAATGTACTTTGTCTGAAGGACCTATAGTTTTTGTACACTTAGCTTGTCTATCTACAATTGGACTGGACTAGGTTGACATGATACTCAAACTTCACAACTTTTTACATAAGTTTTTATTACTTTGTTAAGTCCAGACCACCAAAAATATAATTTGGTAACTACTTTAATTTTTGCTATACTAGATTATTATGCATATCTTTTAATAAACACAGTCAGTGTTTATAGAATCATCACCTTATATTCCCACATTATAATACCGGTTTTTATATTTTTTTCTAATAAAATGCCCTTATATTCTACATGTATCTTTTCTGTCCTTTTTCAATTCAACTATAAACTTTTAATCTTACCCTTTCTTGTTTCTATTCTAATTCTTAATACATCTTAAGGTATCACTCCTTCAACAAAATCTAATTAACTGAACTCATTATCATTTTCTTCATTTCCTATTTTTAATGGTAAACAAGATAAACTATCAGTTGTACTGTTACCTTTGCCTTTTATATATTTCAATTCATAATTGAACTCCGACAAAAATAAAGCTTAATCCTGCAATCTTTTTGATGCTATATGTAGAATGCCATAATTTCCCTCAAATTCCACCAACAATGACTTGTGATCAAAACACAGAATGAATTTTCTACTTAATAAGTATTGTGTAAATGTCTTAACTCTCCAAAATACATCTAAAGCTTCTTTTTGTATTATTGCATATTTTCATTCAATTAATTTTAATACTATTGAGGCATAACTAATAGGTTTGACTTTCTCATCAATGAGAAACATGAACTAACATAGCATTTATACTGTATTTAGAAGCATCACACAAATATTTTACTTATATTTCTGGATTAAAATGTACTAGTACTGCATCTGACATTATTGAATCTATTGTCTTATTAAAAACTATATTACATTGTTTTTTCCATTTAAATAATATATTTATTTTTAATAAATTATGCATAGGACCTAATAGTGTAGATGTAATGTTTTCAAAATCACTTTTTTAAGTATCTAGTATAAGTAAAGCTATCTAGGTGTTTTAAATTAGCAAATCTAGTCTCTTTATTTTAATATAGCAGATAATTTCCCATTAAAATTTTCTCATTATTTACAGAGAAATATACAAACAAATTAGAGAATACATTTTTATATAAATTAGTTGTAAAATTTCAAAATCAAATAAAATAAAATAGTTTTATTTTAAAGTGTTTTAACATTTCCATGGCCATACTGTTTAAAAAGCAATCCTAAGGTAGAATTGTGTTATCAATTTTTCATAATAATGTAATTTGTAAGTAGTAGATACTTAATATAGGTATATTTTTTAATTAATTATAGTTTTCATAACTTCAAGATATAATTATAGTATTAATAAGAAATAATTTTAAACATTGGTACAACAATAGTAAAATCAAGTAACACAACTACCTGTATAGAGCATAAACATGTTGTCTATGCCCACGAGTGCCCAGGAGCTTGAACAACCATAATAATATTTGTAGAGGGCAAACCACCATAAGTTATTAAACCAGATAATTTAGAATATAATAATTTAGATTATAAAATAAATGTTCTAAATATTTAATTTTCAGCATTCCGAAGGTTAAACCCATTTTTAAGGTCTACACTATGTCTCAAAACTCTTTTAATGATACTGCTATACTACATGTTTATCAAAATGTAAGATGTAGATATGGAAAAAGTTGCAAATATATTTATAAATTCAACTAAGCACTGTCAAAGCACATTTTCTATTTAATTTATATAGTCTATAATGTATATCGTTTAATAAGAGAATATATATAGTGAATATTTTGTTCAATATAAGGTATTTTATTAAAGTTTTCATATTATTTTTAAATATAAATTGTAAATTTAGAGAAAAAAATAAAATTTTTAATTAAATTCAATTCAATTTATTTGGTAATTGATAAGTATATGAATTAGTACTAATTTCAAACCACAGTAAAAAATTAGTAGTTATATTTGTAATTATGTGGAACATGCAATTTTTTTTTCTCAGAGGTAGGAAGTCCATGACACTTAGAGCACCCGTTACATTTCTAAAAACCTAGCTTCTACTGACTAAAAGGGATTATTTTAAAAATATTTTTTAGTGAAATTAATTTTTCAATTTCCACAATTATAATTTATAGTTATTATTGTAGTAAGTACCCATTGTCTATTGATAACAATTTATTATAGATGATAGTATTTAATTTAATGTTAATCATACTATGATTAATACCTTCAATTTAAATTTTTTTAATGATATCTAGTTTATAATTGCTAACTATTATACACTAAACCTCATCCAAATTCACCAAATTCGGACTTGCTACTGCAGACCAGATGACAAATCTAAAACAAAAAAAAAAATAATATTTATGTAGACATTTTACAATTTTGTTCTCCTATAACAAATATTTATTGATTTATTGGGTATCATAGGTACAACTAGACTAATATTTTTTGGAGGCGCACTAAATATGATAAAGACCTCATAGACCTCATAGTGGGGGCTTTGTCACTACTTCTCCTACCCCTTTTGGACTACACTATAATTATAGTGAAAATAATTGCAAATATAATATATTTATATACATTTTTTTAATATAGGTAACAGAAATTACAAAGTAACAAAATTAAATTATCACAACTAGTTCAACATGATTTTTCTTGAATGCAAATTATATTTATTTACAATGTATTCACAAACTATTTTTTTTAAGACCTTAATTTCAGCTTTGAGCATATAAATATCATTATACAGTATGTTGTATAGTACAATATTTTTGCAATTATTGATAATATTTACTTCAAAATTAAAACAATCAAATTGTAGTGATATGAGGCTTTTATTTTTTTAGGATACACTGTGCACACTTAAAACTTGGGGGTGTATAAGTTCCCCGTGTACCTGCTTAGTTGCGCCAATGATTATTATATAAATACACAGTGATGTGATTTGAGAGGCAGTCAGATTATAAGTTACTAAAATAGGTGTAGCATATGAGTGTAAATATATTAAATACCTAACTTAAAGGACGCCCTTTTGAAAAAAATAATAATTAATGATACTTAATACGACCAAGAAACTTTAATTAAATGATATTTACTAAAATGAAATAACAAATAAAATACTACCTTTATACTTATCTAGTATCTATAACATAATATAATATAGATGCTAGGGAAATATAAAAATAATAAAATTATATTGATTCTATATCAACTATTTATTATCAACTTAAATTTTTTTTAATTACTATTTTAAATTAAAACTAACTTTTTAGAGGGCGAGCTAATTCCTGTATTTAAGGGGTTGTGTATAGGCAATTTTCTTGAAACATTTGTATTCCAAACATTGGAAAAATGAATTTTATCAATTGAAAAATATTCAAATACATTTTACAAATAGTCCCGTGTTATTATCACAAATATTTATTGTATAATAGTGAAGTTAACATAAATGTTTACGAAAAACCGTTTCGCGCGACAAAAATGACTCCGATGATGAACTTATTTGTAAAACCGAATTTTCACAATAAAATTTGTTTTATGATTTCTTTTTGGAGAACTTTAATAGTGTCACATTGGTATACGTTGTTCGATATCACTTATTACGAAATAAGTTATTCAAGTTTGGTAAACTTAAAATTATCTGATGTTTAAACAATAAATAGCATTTAGGTAGTATTGTAATATTGAAAAAAGAAAATAAACTTTGCGTAGCGCAAGTACTCCTTTTTTTTTCTATTCTGAAAATGTGATTTTTTAATCAAAACTATAGTTCCGAGTAGTTCCCCGTGCAAAACAGTTCTTAATGTCGTCTTATGGTTATGACATTGCAAATTTGCGTTCAGCAAGGACAAATTTGTGCTGTTAGTTTTAATTGTCTTAATATAAGACTGAATTGACCTATTATAAGACTTAAAGATATAAGAATATTAATAACTACGTTATTTTCCAATATTTTAATTTTAAAACTTGATAATTATTAAATCGCGATATTTCTCTGAAAAATTAATATATCGAAAATATTGCGACAACGTTGCACAGATAATGTTGTTATCTTTAAGTTTGATAATAGCTCAATTCACTTTAATATTAAAACGAATACAATGTTGTTCACGTGCTGAACGCAAATTTGCTATGGCGTACGCTTGTAAGACGAAAGCAACACATGTGGGTATCACAAAATGAATTAACAATCAGTTCGTTCGATTAGTAAAATGTATACAAATATCTTATAAGATAACCGGAAAATCATAATATTATGGTTACCGAAGTTAGAACCGATAGGTTGCCCAAGGTAAACGGTTCGATGATGCGATGAATACGGGTATCAACAATAGTAACGAAATTCAAACCATAAACCATCAAAATAAGACTTAGGTGTTTTCGTCGACCGGACGATACAAAACAGTCAACACTCATCAAAATTGGAACCGGTGACAAAATGATGAAATTCGTTTGGTTTCACCGGTCACACTGGTTACAAATCGGTCACGAAATTGTGTGACCATCTCGGATAGACAGTGACGATCGGTGACTTTTCATCATCCCCTTCAGAATTATTATTTTTCCTTGTTAAACCATCGACACCATAATGTTATCATTATTATCGTAGTCGTTTAAGTTGTTGTTGTTGTCGTTGTATCGTTGTCTATCTTACGAAATGAGTCTCTTTTTATTATTACAATTTAGCAGTGGCGTATCAGGAGCTCAATCAATGAGGGGGCGGTTTAAAAATTGTAATACACCACAAATATCACGAGGGGTATTCTAGTCCCAAAAAAAAAACGACAGTTATTTTTTTTTTTTTATAATTCCTCTCTTTGGCAATAAAAAATAATAATTTATAGGTATAAACTCTAATTAATCATTTACAAAAAAAAATATTTTTATAAAGTATGTGTTCGATCAAAAGTCGAAATCGGACGAATCTCAGAAATGCGAACAATTGAAGTTTATGTACGATATATGTACACACCGATAGATGTATTATAGACAAAACATTTCATTGGTAACGCTGATAAAAATACCCGAGAAATAATAAATACTATATTATTTTATTATCAATAGTCTATAGCCGCGATTGAAAAATTACAGCCCGAAAATTCCAAGGGGGCGGGGGCGATCCGCCCATCGTAAAAGTTATCTATAAAAGATGTAAGTTAATCGAATATCTTCACCGTAATCACCGCCTCCACGGTTATTATGAATTGTAACCGTGCCAAAACGGTTTACTGGGTATCAATTTGTGACCGGCGCTTCAACGAATTGGTGGCGAGCTACATTCGTTCAGTAGTTGGCTCGCTCGTTCTTCGTACTTGGTTCGTTAATTCGATCGTTTGACGTTTCGTGTTTATTCGTCACTAGTGGGAAACGAACTGTAGTTCATTTCACAACGGACGTCACGTCTACGCGATAGGGGAGTATGTTGTTCGCGCAATATCGCTGCGTATCATTCGCGAACCGGACCAAGAGGGAAAGCCCGCGCCGACCTTGACAATCGCGCTGTACATCTTAACTGCAACGCACGCGTGCTGTGCACGCGGCAATCGCGTCGTCGAGGTTGTGCGCGAAAGTGGTCCCGCCGCGCCGTGGAATTCGCGCGTCCGGAAAAAACTGTCGACGGCGGCCCGATACCTGTACATAATGTAATATGCGTAAATGCGTAATAATGTATAGAGGAGTAGAAGAGGGGGGAAAAAAACTATAATAATAAATAAACGGATTTTATATACTTTTTTTTTGCCGCGACCGGTTTTCACTCTTTTTTTTTTTTTCTTCTAAATACGCGCGGTGAAAACATAGTTATTATTATTATTATTACTATTATATTGGCTGCCGTCGATATCACTCTCGTAATATTATCATTATCTGGGTCAGCACCAAAAATAATATGTAATATAATTATTATCATATTTATGCGTCGCGATTATTGGACTCGCGAGGGAATTATACAGAGTGGCGCAGAGTCTACGCGTGCAATATACGAAATCCTGCTACGCGTTCAACCCGAAATTATAAAGTGCGCAATGAACCGATGACTAAAGTCAAATTATCTCAACGAGAGAGAGGCTCGGTCCCCGGAATGGCGGCCAACTGAGGCCAGTTATCCGACTAATTGTACTAGGACGTGGGTAAAATTTAAACTCCGTCAGAATTAACTGCAAAATATTATGCCATGGTTAGGACGAAATAAAACCCACCTCAGTTTCATATATCGTTCGAGAACCGAAAATTACATTGGGCCATGCTCTATCCATTTCTTTATTATCTGTACGCGTACACCTAATACGACAGTCTTTGATGGTTAACTTGATTAGATATTATAATCGATACAGTCCTTATACTGTCAACCGTGTGCGTTCATTGTCGGTCTGTGGCGTTGACAACGTTTATGTGTTTTAGCGCAAACGGCGACGGTTTTCTACTATTTTAATTGGTATCGGTTTGCCTACGGATCTGCTTGATTTCGCTTAACCGGGATCACTCTGTGTAAAGTAATGACCCGTATGGGTGTAGCGTATGTGAAACATTTTATAATATTATATTATACTCGCATAATAATATAGGTACCTATATAGCGGACACCTTCGTACGGCTTCGATAGAGTAGCCGCGGTATAACGTTACGAATGCTCGTCTAGAAAAAAAAAAAAAAACCGATGATAATAATAAATTAACGATATTATATTATTATACTACGCGGACTATATAAAGAAACAGAATCGAAAACTGACTATACGTATTATTATTATTATTATTATTACCCATGCGGCTATGCGCATAATAATAATTATTATTAAGTACCTATTACGACTCGAAACGTGCGGTCTGCAGCCGCCTCCGTCGCAGCGCGATAATCGAGACATGGGTGGTAAACACGAGCGAAATAATATTTTACAGTGTATCTACCTAGAAAAAAAAAAAATCGTAATAATATCCGCGCTACCGGTTATAATTTTTTACTTTTTTCCCCCCTCCTATCCGCATTATAGTTACGCATTTTCGTAATATACTTCCGGTTAACGCGCGCGATTATTTAAATTATTTATGTTCACATAATAATAATATTATTATTATTCAACACTTTACAATAATAACGTATACGTAGAGTTGGGCGAGTACTCGACTTTGGAAAATATCCCGGGCATGGTTCGAGTACACTACTGTTTTATTTAAAAAAAAAAAATAAATAAATAAATAAATGTAAAAACTGTAGGTAACTCTTTGAATATTATGTCTTTGTTGCTATAATATATCATGCGCGACACAGACGGAGAAAACAATAAATTATGTGCAGAGGTCCCCGCACAACGCAAATTATAGAGCTCAATATTAGACGCTGGACGACGCAACGTTTCGTAAAAAAAAAAAAAAAATCCGTCGTTAATACGTTTTTGCTCTTTAGCCGACAACACGCCGATAATTTTAATAGCACTCTACAATATCTTAGTGTATGGTAAATAATAAAATAATAAAGTAAAACCATAATTATTAAAATGCTTAATACTCGTAAATAAATAAAGTAAATAAATGTAGTAAATAAATAAACTCGGTGAGTCGCGTTTTACATTTTAACTGTGATATACCTGATTATGAATTTTTAATTCGAAACCGGTCGTATAATACACTTATTATAATACTCCAGGCGACGCATTTATTTATTTATTTATTTATTTATTTTATTTTTATACTCGTGTATACATTTTTTATTTAGATATTTATTTACTATTTTTATTTACTTTATGTATAGTAAATATTCGAGTAGGTATCTATATACCTATATACTCGTGCAATTTTAAATACTCGATAATTTTCGAGTATTCGGTTTTTGAACTCGAGACTCGACTCGATTTCAAAAAACCAATGCTCACACGACTTTTGTTATATTATGTATATAGTACAAGTCTATTTTAAAAGTTTTATTGACCTAATCCATCAGTATAATGTATTACTACTGCAGGATCGTAAAATAAATAATATTCGCGATTAAATATCATACAAATGATCTCAAATTTTTAAAATTATCATTAAAACTCCGCAAAAATCAATTTTTATTTTAAAGAGTGGAAACTGGATACCATTTGAGACCTGTACGAGTTTGTTAGGTTTGTTTGAACGGAAACGCAATAAGTTATGACATATTTCACAATGACCGCAATAATAATAACAAAAACCCGAATCGATATTGAATATTGATTCATAACCCTTGTAACCATGGACATCAGCAGGAAATTTATCAGGGAGAGGAATAATAAAATCAAACACTAAAAAGGTACTTAAAATAATATTAATTAATTATTTAATTTACATTTGAAATTTTGAAGTCTAGGGAGGCTGATGCTCCATCTTGCCCTCTTTGTCCGGGCGCCAATGCCCGTAACCTTTTGATAATCGATGTAGACCTAATGCTGCATTATGTTCATATAATAAAATATTCACCCTATATGATAATATGTGTAACAGACAACAAAGTTGCCGCTGACATACACCGCTGCCCGAGCTCTTTACAAACTCTTAGTAGTAAATTTGTTATCTAAGTATCTATTTCTAGAGGAGAAAGTTTTGTGACAGCGATAAATGAGGGGAGGGAGGGAGATAGAAGCGCTGAAAGTTTCGACCCTGATAACTATATTTTTCTTGTCCGGAAATTACGCATACATAAAATATGTAAATAAATAATAATACGCACCTCGAGTACGGCGTTAAAGTCTCCGCTCGTCGTTGACTGACAATCGACTATCGGTTTGTGTAATAATTACATTTTTTACGTTCTTGACATAAAGACATATTATCGTTATTGGCCGTACAAAAATCCACAGTTTTCCATTTGTTTTTCTACAGTTTCACACTATTGTATTTTGGAATCTGCGTGCATATATAGTATAAGCTAATTGTTTTAATAATAAGTAATACTAGCAATATGCATTTTTTTACTAGGAAAACATTTTTCTCGGTTTGTGAAAATAATCAAAATTGTTCATACTAACACCATAACTGTAAAGATGCGAAATTTCCGATCGGTGCGACGTTGATTTAAAATTCTTAACAGTTCTTAAAACTAACCACAAAATGACGATCACGAGTTTTATTTTTGTTGATATCTGGCGGATTATTTTGACTACAAAGGCAAAAAACACGACTATAATATAATATTATTATAAATATAACTTTAATCGTTTAAAATCGGTTTTTGATTGCAATAATTTATCTTAGCGTTCAGTATACACAACTAAATTACCTAATATCCTATAGCTTTCCACCTATACACCAGTGGTCTACCCACGGTCCGAAGTATATCCGGCATTTTTATAATTTATAGATGTACTTGATGTGTTTACTTTTCAACGTTACGTTATGTGCGTATTATACATTTAAAACTCGATTATTTATTATCGAGATCGTTATTTTTAACGTTTAATAATCATATTTTATTTTTTAATCAGATGGAACGTATTATTGACATGTCGTATAAAATGTGTACATTGGTCGTTTAAAATTTAAATCAATAATACAATTATTTAGGTGCGTATGTCATACATGTATATTGCGGCCACTCCTTTCGTATTGGGTGTGTTGCACATCAATAATAATTATAGAAAAATATTACTGATATGTTCGCACCCAATAATATAAATATATATAGGTATCCAATGAATGGATAACGACAATAGTAGAAGGAAAGATAGAAGGAAAAGGTGGAAGAGGTAGACCAAGAACATCATTTATGAAACAGATTATAGAAGACATAGGAAAAACCAATAACAAAGAACTAAATGTAGTTGTGATGGATAGGGGCGAGTGGAGGTTTATCGAAGTCATTGAACCACTCTAAGGATTGTAAAATATTAAAAAAGGTATATTTTATTAAAATATTGTATAGGAAAAAAGTTATTATTTTCTCGGGCACTACACATATATCGGACATAAATTTATTTGTATTCAAATTTTGAATAATATAAAGCCAATAAAATATTCAAAAAAAGCTATGTTTAATAATCTAGTAAAATCGATTTTGGAAACGTGCCAAAACCTGTGCTTTATTTAATCGTTCATCGGATTCTGCATATTATGTTGAAAACTACCAACAGTAAATACAATTACGTAGCTGCTTGACAATTTGCATAAAAAAAAAAAAAAAAAATTATAAATACGAAAGTCTCTCGGGTGAGTTTAAGTGTGAAGCGAAAAATTGTTTTATTTTATACTGCATGGAGATCAAAGCAAATTAAACTGGACATCTTTAAAAAATAAAAAAATTCGTACATATTAAACATGACGTTTATTCAAAATACTTCTGGCTTATTATTATTACCGCGTTGTTGATTCGGACAGTCTAACCGAATCGTGACTGCGTGAAAAATGTACACTATAAGGACGCGGGAAGGTGAAATTTTAAATATTATTTTTTATCGGAGAAGTAAATAAAAAGTCATGTCAGAACGATTGTAATCGTATTAATAATTATGATAAATATATAGGAACCGCTGAATGTCTGATCTGTTATCCCCAACCCTCTTGTCACCGTATACTGCGGCTTATAAGTAATTAGCAATAACCTTTTTGGATACACCGAGTCACCATCGTAATCAATCATGTACTGTTTATAGACGAGATATTTTTTCGAATGACTCTTCGTTCGAGATACCTAATAACATCATACATGTTCCCTCTAAAGAGCAGCCCTTTATATACAATATATGTGAGTGGTACTTCAGGTTAGATTAGATTAGGTCGGGTTAGTGACGGTCTTGTTGCTTCGGCATAATTTATACAGATCAAATGGTTAAATTCTTCTTCTTCACCTTTATATTCCTATCGCAGTTACATTTATATTCTCGCCGTCCCCATATGTTCATTATCGTTTCTTCGTCTATACGCCTTCACATGTCGTCTGCGTATCTCCCTTCGTATGACCTTTAGCCATATTTGCTTTGGTCTATACCTGCGCGCAGCCAACTCTTCCCCGGTTTCCATCTCATTTCTATAATATAGCTACAAGATTGTAAGGAAAATTATATATCACGTTAACTGTCACTCATAAGTTATAACGGGTCCGCTGACGGGTTCGATAGACGTTATTATTGTTATTATTATAATGGGGGTCGTAACCTTGCTCGCCCAGAACGGCCTATTATAGCTGCAGGCGGCTTCACGGAAACACCTCCAGAAATCTTCTAGTATAAACCACCGCGTCGGCGAACGCAATCGATTTGGATCGAAATATTATAATACTATATAATAAATATTTATATACAGGGTGATTTTTTTTTTCATCATGGTCTATCAGTGATTCCATCTATGAAGAATTTGAGTATGATTTTAGAATAATAGAATATCATATCGTTTAATAATCCGTTATTTTCAAAATGTTATCTTTATTTAAATAGTAATATATATATATATATATATATGGAATTTAATACCCATTTCTTTTACGACTTCTTCGGTCTAAATTTTAATATGTTTTTTCCGAATTAATTGTGTTGAAAATAGAAAATCCGTCATTAGAAAATCAAAAACTATTAAGGACTGATACTACTTATGTGTGTGCCAATACTATTGCTTTTGGAGGGAAGTTGGAAGGGTGGTTATATATAGAATAATTTAATTTATACCTTTAAGCAACAATAAACTGCTGGTAACAAAAAACGGTTCTGAGCAAAGAATTATTAGTCAAATTTTCCTAATGTTGTCAAGGTAATCTAGAAATCAATAAAAATTATACTAATAATTGTCAGTTTTTTGATTTATTAAGAAAATTACAAAGAAAATCAATAAAACTGACATCCTCAATGTACTAATTAGACCAAAAATATTAAAGAAAGTTTCCATACAGTTTTTAAATGGAGCAAGGCTTCTAGTAGACAAGTTTTTCAAAATAACAAAAAAATAAAATATATCATAGTAAAACTAATAATATAGTCGTTTAAGGTAAATAAGAATATACATATTTGAAAATAGTGTTATCCTATAAGAATCTAACAAAACAATTTTTAATTAAAAATTAAAATCCTCTGAGTATATCGCTAGACCGTGATAAAAAAAATACCCTGTATCAAATTGTTTCGTATATACGCGCAACAACACTCGTATTAAGACTACCGGGTGGGTAATATAAACAATTTTCTGACGTGAACAAGACCTGTGCAATAAACACGGAGAAAAAAAATTATGATTAATATATTATATTATGTACCACAATATATCATGCGGTTATCGTTCAAATTTAGAGCGAGTTACACAATTTGTTCAAATCCTTATAAAATGTAATAATAATTATGGCGAAACATCTGATAGGACGTACACTTTCCTAAGTATAATACTTATAGCCGCAGTAAATATATCATTATTATTATTATTATTATTATTAAACTCGGTCCACAAGGCCGTTTTTTCGACGTGATTGTCGTTTAATATTCAAAACGTGAAAAGACGCGCGTCTGTTTCGGACGATCTTATCTAACTGTGTTATCAACATAACGAAGCTTAACGGTGATTTTTTTGATTTTTTACACTCGTCATGCACCGAGACAATACGAATTGATACAATATTCAAAATGACTGCTACGGCGAACTTCAGCGGCGTTATTGTAAATATCTATAAATTGAATCTTTGTATTTGAATGGACGATGAATAGTTACAACTGTAAAAGTACAACGCATCGCATATAGACAACTGTGTTATTAGGTTAAACAATTGAATATGTTTTGTTATACCTTAACTTGTTTTTTATTTATTTAACACACATCATTATTCGTGCAAAGGCGCAGAGAAAGTTTTTGAGCTCGATTAAAAGGGTGCTACAATAACATTTGCCGTCTTTGTAAACTACCCAACGGGCAATTATAAAGCACAAATTGTGTTTTTGTACATCCAATAGCACTCAGGACTGATTAGGCCTATAACACAAATTATTTCACCAAATCAAAGATAAAAAGAAAAAATTTATAATATGATAAAAACATTTATAATATGTTTACAATTTTTAGATTCGGAGCGTAGTTTGGCTATTCATTATACAATTTTTTATTAAGATAAAAATATAGAACAAACATTTTGAAGTTTGAATAGATCATACGGGAAATAAATATAAAAATGCCCCGTTGAAAACATAGTACCTATATCCAGTTGAATATTGTCGTTTTTAATTTAGTAAAATAATTGTTGTATTAAATCTATTGGATCCCGAGTATATTCGAAGTACGAGAATTTATTTTTGCTATATTGTCTGTTTGATAAACAGACAGAGAAGGCAAATGTTACTGTGATGCTTTTGTAAGTTAATGTCTAGATAAAAAAAAAAGGCATACAAATCCTTTCACTTAAAAGTTATACAAATTCAAATTGTCGTATTAACAATTGATGTTTACTTTACTCCGTTGATATTCAGGAAAAAAAATGGTTTGTTTTTAACTAATGTCGAAACTAGGGGGGAGGTATTTTGCATGACCATCCCCTCCACCCATGTTCAATTAAAATAAATTTGTTATCGTAAAAACCGCTTTATTTTAATATGTGATACGCCTCTTCAACAAATCCTAGTTACATCCTTGTCTTCAATTTATAACTGGATGTTTGTGAAAATTTACTAAAAAAAATCTCGTTTATTAAAACCAGTTAAGTTAAATTTAGTTAACGATAAAAATTGGTATGATCAACTATACCTACAATTAAATAGGTTAAGAAGTTTTTATTTTTTAAGTCTTCTTTACTGTGTTATACTACTTATAGATAGCATACTCGTAGAGTATCTAAAATGCTCGTAGAGAGTTTAAAATCGTAAAAACAAAATCATTATTGTATAATATAGTATGAATATCCACTATAACGTCGTCGTTTTGATTACACATTTTCAGATTTTTATCTTGTTAACTATATAACAAATGCAAAATCCCTAATGTCTCTTAACTAGTTAAAAAATCTAAAAAAAAATCTTTTGTAAAAGTACACATACAACTACTATACAGGTAAACGATAATAATCATAGAGCAATACGTGTTGTACCTATACATATTTTATACCTTGGCCTATTGGCAACTATTTATAACATTGACCGATTTTTATCTGCAAAGAAAAAAAAAATCTAAACGTAGATTAATTCCCATCTCCGGGCGATTTACGTTAGTGTGAATAATATTTTCTAAGACAATGTTTTTTTAATGAACGAAACTATCACGTGTAATATTATTAGATATTGACTAGAGTTAATTAATAGGTACGCTATATACCAATGATGAAAATGTTTATCATTTTTTCAGTTTTAAAATTTTTATTATATAGGTAATTTTTAGATTCTAAACGAGATTAGGAATGTGTTGGTTTTACAATTATGTTTATTTATTATTATTTATTTTTCTGTGAACAACTTTTCTACCAGAAATTTTGTTTCCTTTTTCAAGTGTAGCATTTTTACTGAAAAGAAATCTGATTGGGGTAGTACTTTAAAGAGGTCATTTTTTTTTTTTTTTTCAAGGGTTTTCATAATAAATTAGAAAAAACGGGAAAATGTATGAAATGTATTATTTTTAAATCGTAAATATTAAGGCCTTTCAAAACACTTATAACCGAACTCCGTTCAGAATTGTTGATATTCATTAAATTTCTCCTCTATCATCCCAACTTCTTACCTACAACAGTGGCCCACTTATTGTGCAAAGTATGTCTGTTTGTTTTCTTCCTTTCATTTATTGTTCTAAATGACATGGTAAGTATGTGTATTTTTTTCAAAACATTTAATTTGCTTGTAATGAAAACTAAACTAAATTGACTTGGCTCTTCTTCCTAGGGACCAATGATATAGGCAAAATGATCGATAAATGACATAAATTCGGATACATCGACAATCCGAATTTTAAATTTCACAATTTGGGTTTCTGTTTGTTCTAGAAAATAAATTTCTAATTAATATAGTTTATCTAATTTTTGTATGAGCTAAAAAATAAACAAGTGATCGATTTTAATTTTGTATTCGTTTATCCTGAACATCAAGAATAATATCCTGGTATCATTTAATGGCGTTAGGTGAATTGCGTCCCTGTTGTATCTAATAGGTAATTTGTTGGTCAATTATTCAATTATTCGTCAATCATTTAGGTAAAAAAAAAATTTAAATTATAAAAGTATATAATATATTTTAAAAAGGTAAACATTAAAATGAAACGGCTTTGACGAATTCGATTCTGGTCAATAATTTATTATTATATTCATTTTTTCTCGAATATATTTTTCTTTTTCGACAATTTGACGGGATTTTCTTTATCTATTACTTCATATTTTTATGTATGTTTAAGATTGATTATTTTTGTAAAACATCAATAAAGTTGGGAATATTTGGATGACTAGCGATAAATGGGTTATTTAATTTGGAGAGAAATGCCTCCTCCCTACTGTTATTGGTTGTCCGATTTGCCGTTGGTGCAAATTCAGCCCAGAAATATATAGAGAAACTTGTATCTGTTGTAATGCAAGTTTTGAATATTATGTTTTCTTTGAATTTATTTTATATATAAATAAAAAACATGGGGACGTCTACTTGTAAAAAATATCCGGGCCGAAATTCACCTTGCTCTGTATTAAAATTTTAATTTTGGAACGCAATTCACCAAACCTGTATTTGATCAATAGCGGTAACTGTATATATCACGTATATTTGTGAATAATTTATGTTAAAAATGTCAACCACTTAACACAAATAAACTAAACAAATTTGAATTAATGGCATCTCTATCAATAAGCTATAGTATATAATGTAATAATAATATACGTAATACATATACAACTTACATGGTGATCATTTGTGGATCGATTTATTATGAATTGTATAAAACTCGAAGTTACGTGAGCACGGAAATAATATGATAAAATATACAAAGTTATCGGTGACTATACACGACAAATGTTTTTTTTCGTTTAAAAACAATAAGAAAAAAAAATTTTATACCTGCCGATTTCCGGTCGCCAATGAACTTACGCCCGCGCATTATCTTATAGTATGCATATTTCGTACGCACAAGAGATACTAAAATAGTTTAAAAACCTGTTTTGTCGCGACTTAGTGCGCATTATACGCCTATGTAGACTTAGGCCACACGTGTTAACACTTAATACCCACGGCGGATATGGTTTTTGAAAAACGCACGCGAAATCTCTAAGATCATTTTTGTTTGAATTATGATCATTATACGCGTATTGGAACGAAACACGATCGCCGGAACCGCTACACTGTTGTTGACGTAAAATTATTTCAATTTCAAACAAATAAATAAGAAATAATTATTTAGTATATAATTTAAAAAACAACAGATTTTCCACCGCGTTAGCATTAATACCCACGATTATTTTCCAACCGCTGCAGTTATAATGAAATAGTTCCTAATTGTGTAAGGTTAAATAATTATATATCTACTCGCGCTATAGCAGTCCGTGCCGAATATTTAGACTATAAATATTCACTCATCTTCGGCAAAATTAAATTTACCCGTTACGATTTACGCAGTAAACATCATATTGTATAGTACTGTAATATGATTCGTTAAAATATAAAATCTATTTGAATTTGTCAATGTTATACGACATAAACACTATTTTTTATGCACCCATATATTGTCATCTCTAGGTAATCGATATTTTGTTCGGCTTATTAATTATGAAATACATAGATAAAAAATATTTAGTCGATAATATAAAAAGCGTATCGGGTAATTTTGGGGCTGCTAAAGAAACCCTAACACCGCTCTAGTTGCGCCTATGCGTACAAATACACGTACAACGATAATTCGAGTGCGAGTGTCGCTAACATATTATAATACTCGGGAGATACTTTATAATATTATTATTGTCCGTAATATCGTCGCGAAGTCGTTCCTACGACCGCGGTAAACGCGATGACGACGGCCGTGTGACTTTTCTCTATCCGTGTATCCGTGTCTATAATTTAATGAATCCCACACGACGTTATACTATAGCGCGCACACACACGATAATAATATTAATATTATGTATAATAGACGTACGCACACGACACACGTTTATATTGTAGGTACATGTACGACAAGGTATCGTATATACTCGTATTTTCCCGACCGCGAAAGTCTATTATACATATACTTGACCGAACCCGCGTTAAACAACGGATTCTGGGCCGCGCCTACGAGCGGGACTGAGTACTGATCATTATAATAATAATAATAATAATAAAAATAATATTCCGCGTGTAAGCGTGAATACGACTGACACCCGTGTGATTTCATTAGTATACCCGTGCCGGCGGTAAATACAGTGATAATTGATAACTTAGAATAGAGAATATTAGTCGCCCGTTACATTAATACATGTATATATACAATATACATATATATATTTTAAATTATAAACGCCTGCGGATCAAGACCGCAGGTGTTTACACGACCTGGTGCCAAACTTTTCGACTAGGCCCTTAAGAAGAATGATAATTTTTTTTTTTTTATTTCTAAAAAAGGTTGATATTGTCGATGCCACGCACGCCGAGTGCCGGCACTGTTTAAGTTGGAAGAGTTTTACATACATCTACATATATCTGTGCGCAACGATAAACCATTACTAAGTTTATTGCACAAACATGTACCCCGTAAGGGTTAACATTTTTAAAATTGACTCAATATATTGTGTTTTCTGGTTTGGTCTTCTTCACAAAATGAACAATAATTTCGATGTATAAATCTATATTCAGTTGAAATATTTGGTGTTACCATTTGAGCGAAATAAAGTATTGTTATTATATTCATAAACATATTAAAGAAATTTACACACGATCTAAACAGCGACTTCAGTTTATTTAGGTCGTCTCCTACCCAAAGAATTACGTGTTAACGTAACATTGTTTTATATTTGTAAACCATTTTAGGACAAAATAAAAGTACTGAATACACGAACCAAGAGTATATCATTAGAAATAGAATATCGATTACTTTTGCAATTTTTCTCTTATATTCATAATATACATTCAACACGATCTTAGTTAAAATTCTTTTCGTGTTTTATAATACAGAGATTTAGGTATCAATATCAATTTTATTTTACGGATTTGATCATTACCAATTTGGTCAATGATAAACTATAGATATAGTTGTGTCTATATGGGTCCACATTTTAAGGATGCTTTAGACTTTATAAATTCCCAAAACTCTCTCGGTGTAATTTTTCCCCATACATCTCTTCTACATACAGTTTACAAATTTGTATGTATTCGAACTATTAAAACGCTATAAAGTATCTTAAATTGTATATAACATTGCTACATGCCGTAATCGTCAATGTAGTCAACTTGATTTAAAGCGAGAAGAGCGTATAGTATTATATCATACAATTCTTAGAAGCAACAGCAACCGGCACGGCACGTAATCCTCCTGGATAATAAAAATCTGTTAGCGTAATAATATGACCGAGTTGTCATTTTTTAGTGCATTCTGACGTAAACCCAAAGAAAATTAAGAAAAAAAAATACAAGTATATTTATACAGGAAGATTCTTTTGCTATGAACCTGCAGCGATAATCCATGAAAATGTTTTGTAATTTTTCAGTTTTTGGGTTTTTTTTCATTGATTATACTATAGATCTGATTTATAATATTTTCAAAATATCAACACGCGTATTAGGTAACGCGATTTTTGATTTTCAAACTTAAAATTATATTTTAGGGTTCTTTCTTCATATTATTTTTTTGAGGATCGGAATTAAATAAAAACTACTGGAGCATTGTAGAATACAAATCGGTGAAAAAATCAAAATCAAGTTTTCTCGAAATTTTATCATTATAATAATAATACATTGTCATTGATAATCTCGAGGTTCTTTGTAAAAGCATCGTTCTGTGTAAACCCGTTTTTTACCCAATATATTTATTTTATAGCCGACGAATAGCGGTACAAAAAATAAAATTCAAAAAAAATGTTTGTGTCGGCCGATTGCGGCTGACATTGCGGGCGCACAATATAATTTAACCGATCCGGTCGCGTACGCGCGTTCCAAAACAAACATCACTTCGAATATTTATTAACACTGCCTTCGTAAATAATATAAGTTCATCTCTCTCGGTCCGAGACTAGTCCCGAGCAGGTCATTAGCTCTGCAGCACGATTTTGCGCATCAGAAGTAACCGAAACAAAACATAAATATTATTACGAATATATTACTGTAATAATACCTGTACATTGTATAAAAAAAAAAAAAACCCGATAGAATGCGATTTAGTAGCAGTAAAGAATAAGACTTGCTCGTACAGAATTCCATTACCCACCGTTACCGATTTATTGTTATTTAATCGATTCGCTCACGAACGTTTAAAAGTACATTTTTTATGTTAGTGCGATGAAAACAACACACAACCACAATAAAATAATAATGTATGGTGCACTAAAATCACGTAAAATGTGTAATAAAGATAAGAAGGATTATATTGTATTTGCAAGTAATTTATTTTTAATGGAAAAGATAATATATGTGTAGGTATTATAAGACATTATATTATATTTGCATATTATTATTTTTATATTAATAAAACTCGCAAAACGCGTATAATCGTTTCTAGATTAACATTTTTAGATAATAATATAATATATTATTCAAATATTATACGCGAAATGGTGTAAATATTAAATTTCATCGATTTTTTAAATTATTTTCGATTTCAAAACGGTATTATATATATATATATAAACATGGAAATAATTAAGTTTTTCGATATCATTCAAATTGTGTTTTGTGTACTTACTTATATTATTTTCCAATTGGGTTTAGATTCTGAGCTAAGCGAAAATTGTATTGGTTTTACTATACAGTGGCGTTATTTTTTATTTTCTGTGTAAACTTTTCTACCAGAAATCTTGTTCCAATCAAAAACTTTAGAGACATTTTTACTGTAGAATTTGTCATCTAGTTATTGGTGTATTGAGAAGGGCATTCATTGATTTTACTTGATTTTTCCTTGGCTGCAATATGGGACAAATTACGATCATCAATAGTCTCGTAACTGTTTTTCGTTAGTAATCGTTTATCGTTGCGTTCAGATATAAATAATACTCCTAAAATAGTGACACATGCATATCAGTAGTATCAGCATTTTTTCAAATCGATTATATTTATGGTAGAAAAAAAAAATTTCATTTATTTATTGTATATATATTGTTATATTATACAGTTAAATAATATTATTAATTCATCTTTCATATAAGAAAAAAATTACCTTTTCAATTGACTACAATTTTAATAAGTAATATGCATAATACATTAATACATTGGTATATTATATTTTTAAAGATGATGACTTCGTATAATTTGACAACTTTGCGACCTTGCCTTTTTTACTTTCAGTTATATTTTATTTAAATTGAATACAAACTAAAAAAAATAATATGATAAGTATCTAATATTTTTTGTACAAATAACGCGAGGTCATTCGAATTTTATATACGTGCTATGCAATTATTTATAGATGAAAATCCCAGACTTGTATCTAAAGAAGAAGAAACAATTTTTTCATAAGAAGCTAACGGTAGATTTTAGGAAATTATACTATTTGTCATAAATTCCATATTACGTTTAATATAATATTTATTTGGTCCCAGAGAAGAAGGGTTGAATTAAATTTTGTATAGTTTTCAATATAAGTAAATTAAATGTTGAAAATATTTAAATTACTTAATTGTATAACTGCTGAATAACTAAATACTGCTTAATAGTCTAACCTAAATATGGCATTTTAAATGGTATAGGTCATTATAATTATTTTCAAAAAAAATGTACATCATAGGGACTTATGATATTTAAATTTTCAGTATAACAGGGACAGAATGCATAAAGTTTTCTAAAATGAACAGAAAGTGTAATCACAGAAAATTAGAAAGCCAGAAAGTGATACTAAAATAAAGCTCGGGTTAGTAACCATACGTCTCTAATAAAGAAAAAATCAATTTCAGAATGTAACCTCAATTATTCCAATATTGCTTCATTTGGTGGGGCCATCTTAATTCGTTTACTCATATCAGAAGTTAATTGAAAATAACCATCGATTTGATATGAAACTCTGAGTTTCTGAATTTTTAATGTGATATTGATATCACTTCATGGAAAATTGTGTAACTATTTTCTGTGGTTATATATTCTGACCATTTTATTTTTTGGTTCATTTTGCTTTCTGGATTTCTAACGTTCTGTCTAATAAATTTCTGAAAAATTACTGGGTCATTTAGTCTAAATAGTAAAAAGAAATAAATTATAAAATAATTAAAAAAAAAACATGACAAACATTGACTTAAACCAATCCTTGGGACCAAACATTTAATGATACGAAACAAATATATAATATATTGTTGTTTTTATTGTCAAAATATATCGTATGCGATTTTATTATTAAGTCTAACGAAATAAATAAATAAAATATTATTTTCATTCTCACGTTATGACTGCGCGTGGAATAAATATACGTACCTATCTATTTTACTTAGGTATGCAATGTACCATATAAGTATGCACTGTTTTCAAACCGTTTATAAAAATATCAATTACATTCGAAGAAAAATCCATAGGTAAACAAAATATTAATAAAATTGTATGTTTCTTTTGTAAATTTCATATTTGTTGTTTAATACGTTGCATAACTACTGCAGATGCTATAGGTACTGTCGTATTACTATCGGGAACTGAGCGACGATGTTTTGCGTGGTTTTTATTTTTTTGTTCTAAACGCAATAATAAATATTATTATTATCATTTGTAGTCATTCTTCAAATGTCATTCCTGTATATACCTACGTGCAGTGCTGCAACCGCCGCTATTACAATTTAATTACAGCACAAGGAAAAAAAAGAATTACCAAGTACTATTTCGCAATAAAAATCGAAGACGTGATTTTATTCGTCATGACGTACGCGTGTGTGGTCGCTGCGGTGACCCACCGAGAAGTCACGCCGTATATACCTAGTTTACGTGTATTTACGTGCAATTTGATTTGTTTTTAATAACGTTTGTTATTATAAAAAAAGTAAAAATAGAAAAAAAGCTATCGGATTAATAATACGAAATTATTATTGCACCCGTTCCCCCTGATGTGAATTAATACCTCATTTGTCTCGCGTCGCAGAAAAATACAAAATAATATCGCGTCCTTTGTTTTGCGTGTGTCGCTGACCTCCTCTACCTCCGCTTGCGGCACACAACAATACATCTGTCATCGAATGTATATTAGGTATAGGTACCTACGTGTCCTTCGTGTAAAATGTTTGATTTATGTGTCGAGGGGCAGTGTGAACCTAAACAAATTTCAATAAGCAAAATTATTTTGATAGTAATATTGTAATCGTTTTTTGTAACAGTTTCCACATCGTAATATTATATTATACGAGACATATTTTGCCGCTATATTGCTTAGTTTGTACACAATAGGACAATATTTTTTTTCCCTCAAAATATAAAATTAAAAACCTTGAGTAGGCTTTATTTCGGGTAGACTGTAAAGGCGTAAAATATAGCATATATATATTTTTACATTTAAAGTAATGATAAACTATACTCATACATACAATATAATTATTGCATTCGAAAAAAAATAACCACTCTATACATTTCAGTATTTCGCAATTTCCTGTAAAATCTAGAAAACTATGTATTGATAAACATAAATAATTATCCTTTTAAACGAATGTTCCGGTTCGATTTTATACGTCAGTTCGTGAATAGAACATTTCGAGTATTTTTTTTTAAGTAACAAAGCATTATTATGATATTTTCTCGTTCGAAGAAGTTAAAGTATTATTGTATTTATTTTTTTCAGAATATTATTGGAGATATATTTGTTTAATGCGGTCTTTATCTCAAAACGCTTGTGTCTTAAACTTATATTAAATCAAAACATTATGTTAAAATAGAGGGTACTTACATTAGAGACTTAAAAAGAGTTTATAACAAACGAATATTATTGTTACCATACTGTAGATGTTTCTTGAATCCGATCACTAAATCTAAATCATATAATATAAAGTTATTAGAGTGAGCGTAATATAGTATAGTTAAATCAGAAACTAATCGTTAAAATTGCCAGAGTCCTTTTGTTAAATACAATTTCTATGATAAATATAACCAGTAAGTTATGGCATGCGTTTAAAATAATAAATACAAACTGAGATAGGTAACTTTAATAACTTCAAATGTATGGGTTAAATTTGATATATGTCTACCAATACCGAATGAAATTTTATTAAAAATGTTATTTTGTTGAAGTAAAATTTTAGTAAAATTTTAATACATTTTAAAGCAATGGCCGTGTTTTCTAAAATTACAATGTTTGTCATAGACGTATGCGTATTGCCTAATTATAACGCCGTATATCAGATAATATTTACGTACATAGCATTAATGTTTTAAATAACGTAGAAAATATTTTCGTTGTATTTACTAATAATATTTACATTTAATAATAAAAAACTACAAAGTAATACTATTTTGATACATTCGTGATATTATTATGGCATAGAAAAATTTAAATACTAGTATATATTTATTAAGTATAATATTAAATATTCACTTGAAATGCGATTTAAAATTCAATATGATTCATATAATTAGATCGATTTGTATACATTTACTAACATAATAAGTGTTTACCAATACAAATATACGTTACGGTAAAACTATTATAATAATTTACGTTAAGTCCAGTGTCTAAAAATTTAATTTACAGATTTATTTCTAAAGGATTAAGTTATTATTGTTTTGAGAGAGCCACAAACTTTTCAAACGAAAAATAGGCCTTTGCGATATAATATTTTAAATACGAGTCCATCTCTAATCGTTTTACTGTCTGCGCATTTTATTTCTAATAATGATCTAGTTCATTTATAACGAATTATGATTCTTACGTAACACTATTTTATAAGTACCTGTTAAATATTTATTTTCCTTAAAACTTCACTTCCTCGATATAAAAACTAAAAACCACACATTTAAGAAAAGAAATTCCGTACTGTTTAATTACTATATAGATGTATATTTTATAGGTATATGCAACCGTGATAATAATTACGTGCGTATTTAATCTCATCATGTCGAAGAAAAACAAAAATTGTGTAAAGAAAAAACTTGTAGTTCGCACGTGAACTATAATTATTATTATGTGTACATCCTTTCGACGATCGTTGTATTTGATAATTATCTTTTAAACGAGCGTAGGTACTGGTATATTACGAGCATAACTTTGCACTGTTGAACATAACTTTGCCGATGACGCTGAGCACTAACATAGTAAAAATCATCTTAACATTGTTTACAAATATTATTACTACAGATAGACATCGAGAATAATTATTACTTAATACCATATAAAAATATTTAGACTTGATGATTACTGTAGTAAAATTACACTGCAGCATTGTGTATTTGTGTGCCGTTGAAATTTAAAATTTTTATAAAATACTAATAGTGAGAATCAATCATAAACTACGTAAGGAGAGATTACAATGGGTATAATACGAAAATATCAATTTAAAGATCAAATAGCAGATATTTTAAAATAAATTTCCATATGCCAGACGTTTAATTTTTTAAATAAAATAATATTATGGATAGAAGAAGTGGGTCTTCGGTGTTTTTTATTAGTTAGAACCAAGTTTGTGAAGCTTTATAAACACTTTATTTTGAATCAGGGCTTTGTGCCTAAATCATTTATTTAGTTTTCGGTTTTTGGGTATTAAATGTATTCAGATGTTCATACACCGGAATAAAAAAATGTAAACAAACGTTTTGGCGTTAATAACCGTTATTATTCGGGTTAATATTGATTAATACAGGTGTTCGGTAGTCTTTTTATAGGGGACTCCAAAAGTTGTTTAATCCCTCCATCAAATATAATTTTTTTTGTTCGCCCAAATTACTGCAACAGAATTATTGTCACTTGTCCGTCTCGCACAGTTCTCTGTGATTCTCGTCGTTGGGGTAAGACTACGATTATTAAATGTCATGTTTTTATACACGAGGAGGACAAACACCGTTCCGGCACTAACGGCCCGGAACGTTTCTTACACACCACCCCTCCGCGTATAATATATAGGCTATGAAATGTGTATACCTACATAATAGTATACACACTATACACTATATTATACTAAATTAAACCGTCGAATGTTTCAGATGACTGAAGTGACGAGCAGGACTGTCGATTTCAAAACATCTGCCGCCGATGGCGACAAGAAGGCCTTGTCCGTGAGAAGGTATGAGGCGAAACCTCCGGAAAACTTGGAACTGGTAAGTTATAAATGAGTTATAATAGTATAAAACTACGCATTAAAAAAAAAAAATAAACAAATAAACAGTTAAGGCCGGGAAAAAAAATTGAAATATGAGAGTGTATTTGATATTAATAATTATGACTACTTTTCGAGACTTGCGTTAGGCGAATTTTAATATTTGTAAAATTTCAAAAAAGAAAAACCAATATTGATATCGATAAACGTGTGATAAAATATTATATTTTATGAATTATCAAATATTGATGCGATCGAGGTTCCAATGAGTTCATCATGTACTAATAATCTAAAAAACCAATGAATATTCAACAATATGTAATATTATGTATGGTATATACAAAATTTTAAAAAAAATATACACTATGATATCTAGAAAAGACTTAGGTAGGAATTCCAGATTTTCGCGTTTCGAAAAATTTACATTCCGGATTATTCAGGTCTGAATTTTCGAGTTCCGTGTTTTTATTATTTCGGATGATTACGTTCCGGACAATTATGGCCAACGCGTTTTAAATATTAAATGCGTTTAACGATATTTCACTCTCATATACATACCTATTATAAGTACGAGTATAATATATTAACGACGACGAAAATATTTACCCGCGTTAATTTTATTAAAAGTCTCGGTCCCGGACAAAATCATTATGGGTCATTATTAAGCGCGGGCAGCAATAAGGCGCGGAGAATCGCCATAATAAAAGTGGTACTATATCGTATATAATTGGGCCGTTATTCGCAAAAAAATGTGTCGTTTTCACCGTGTGGTTTTTCGTACTGCCGCTAAATAATATTGTAACATTTCCCTATGAGATATAACGCATGTGTCAAATTGTTTAACCCGTATAATATGTAAATATACGGTTACGTTCATTGTTTGCGCACTTTCTATAATAACATACTGTATTATACACAGTCGTTCTGTGTACAATATTACAATAATAATATCTAATGGGCGCTACTAATAATAATAATAATAATGTCAAAATATGGTTCATAATTTTATCGCTTCAAAACCACGATGTAGACACTGTCCACATCGTGGTTCAATATAATCTTTATCAAATAAAAGTATAAATTTCTAGAAAAAAAAAACCCTAGTATAATTGTACTATTATTATTATCATTTTTAACATTATTGCAAAACATGTTAATATTAAATACAAAAAGCTTAGTACTTTAACTAAATTTTTTTAAATCATGTTTTTTTAACTATGTTTATTATTGAGAAATTGTCTTGATTGTTGTAATGCAAATCTGACGTCAATTATACCATTGCAATCGAGGGACTCTGCTTGATATTATATTTCGCGATATGGTATTTTTTTAGTAATTTTGTATGGTGTTTCACTTAAAATAAAATTGTTTTAGCGATTACTGATGTTTTCGCAGCTACTGATAATATAATATTCTTACTGCGATGTAAATATTTGGAAAAGAACTTTAAACTAGATATTAGATATTTTACTTCAGTGGAGAGTAGCGCTAACTTTATTATTAATTACTAAATTTTGTATCCATTGTACTGTAACGAATTTAGAGTCAGCTATAAAAATATTATTATTTTTTTTTTCATCAATGACAGAATTTGTTTAATGACGTATTATTGTCATCAATAATGTTTTTCGAAATAATTAATTTTTCATACAACTCAATACCATCTACATAAAAATGTCGCCATCGTTATGTAGGTAGTAATTTACTAATAGGTATCTATAATAATAATTGTATAATAAAATTGTACTCTTATCGAATTGCTGAATATCCAGTTGCAAGACCCCAATAAAAGCTCGAAGGCCAGGGCAAGTGATATCTATAGAAAACAATAAAGATATATTTACCAGCGATTATATATTATGAAGATTTTGATAAGAATCCGTGATTATATAGGCGTTCACAGATCTCATTAGTGAGGGAGCAAGTGATAGGGGATTGGGATGTTGATGGCGGGTGTCTATTGCATTTTTGTTTTAATAAAACATTAAACATTTATAATCATTTATAGTATAGTTACGAAATATAATTGTTTACACTTTTAAGTCGTAGTTTAAGTTTTAAACAATTTATTTTTCTAATAATAAAATAGCAATCGAATTGAATCCCCTGTATCAGCTGGTTTCCAGACTGCTAGCGCTTGTGTGAGAAAACATCGAGTTTATATAAATTAAAGATTCTAGCGATTTATCCTATACATTGGATATTCACACTATAATAATATATAAATCTGCATAGACGCAACGTGCCGAATTTTTCGCGGACAGGTTCCGAATTCAATTAGGTAAATATTTATTACCACAGGTCGATGCGGATAGCCATATAGTATCTACGAGTATAATCGTGGTTGTCAGTTCGTCACCACGAAGTCACCTAACCTAACCTAATCTAACAATATAAATTAAACACAATTCTTACCAAAAAAAAAATTTAATCGGGTACATCTCCATTTTAAAAAATATTATTACGTTTGTTACGCAAATTATTTCTCACACGGGTCATTGCAGTATGATATAAGAGAATAGTTTAAGTATTTTTGATATACCTACTCAAGAACGATTATTTTCGAATTTTACACACAAAATCGATCGGCAGTCAGTCTTTTTTTGGTATTTTTCTGGGTCATTTAAAAATTACAAACTTATTTATTCTTATGGAAATGTATCAAACGAAAATATTTATGTTATTTATTCTTTCGATAATTTATTCATTGTAGTTGAGCACTATCGCAAAATGTTACCGGAACGAAGTAACGCGTTTGTATTGTCGGAAAAGTTATTTACGACGACGTAAAATTTTATATTTTTAAATAAGTAGGTAATCTAATTTAGTGTATTTGTGGACGATTCGTTAAAGTAACCAACCAGTGATTTTTTTTACGATACATTAAACACTTCGATTTTTTACGATCAACGAGTCATGTGTCTGAATTCCGATATATTCCATCGACTTGTTGACGACAGTCAGACTATTCTCGTAAAAAGTACTGAGATGAAACTGTAGTAAAGTAATTTTGGATTAATTAAATTTTCTGACTGTTATAGGTTTCATTTTGGAATTTGATTTTCTGAGCGGAACGATTTAAATTTGTTTTTAATATCTATTTTTTTTTAATTTTCAAAATAGTTTTTCCGAACAATTTTCAAAAACCTGACAACTTTGATCAAAATGAAATGTACTAACTCGCGCAGTATTTAAATGTTAAACACAGACAGATAGTCAGACGAAATTCCGAAACAGAATTTTTATAAACTTCATGTTTTATACGATTGCTCACGACTAGGTTTTGGATTTCTTTTTCCTGAGTTCTCTTAGTTTCATAAGAAAAGCTATTTTAATTAATTTTTTTTCTGTGCGCAATGATCTATCCTATATTATCCATAATGTGATTCATGTCCGTTCCGGATTATTTTTTTTGAAATGCACACATTCACAAATATATTTGGATATCAGCATACGATTTGTTATTTTTTTGGTCTAGGATTCTCTATTGGCATAATAAAATTAGGTCGTGTAGTTTCGCCTATACGCGCGCTGAAGGTGCATAGGTGAGTCTCGCGTGTATAATTTTAATAGCAGCTAAATGTATTGCAGCGTACGAATAAAATGATTTAAAAGAAAAAAAAAACCAATTCGATGCCGCTATGGTTTAGAGCATAGCGGCTTGAAAAAAAGTTTGCCTTCAGAGGAGGTGGGAGGGGGGAGGGGAAAAAGAATTTATTACGCGTTGGTAGCCATCACGGATGGACGCTTCGCATTTTTTTCCTGCATCCGAAACGAAAAGCCTATATGTATATAAAAATATCCGCGGTCTGCCCGGTGAAAAGTGAATGAAGTAATAAGTAATAATAATAATAATAATAATAACAAAAATAATATTGTAGTAGAAAGTGGAAGTGCGCGAGTGCGTCGCGCGTCGGATGCGACCGGCACATGCGGAAGGGGTCGGGGGAGAGAGGATGCAATCGCGGCGGCGGCAGCGGCGTCGGGTCGACCGTGGTCGCGGTTCAGTCTGTCTGTCCGTCGGCCGACCCGTCGCTCGCGCGTTGGCGGCAAAAAAAAAAACCACCGACTTACCGGCCCTTACGAGTCCGACTACCCGGTATATTATTGTACCGATTACGATATTGTTGTACAGTGAAGACCGCCGCGAAAATCGTTATTATCGCGGAGTGTACCCTATACAATATATATTGCAGTCGTTTTATAGTTGCGTACTGTCGACCGGGACGCGTCCGTATAGGCGCACGCATGGAGGTGTAATCGATTTTCGAATTTCGAATCCGCGAACCGCCCCCGCCCCCCAAACAGCCCCGAGTTTCGAATGGTAGTCATACTTATTGTGCCACCGTCGACCGATAACGTCGGCAATGGGGGTACGAGGACGAGGAGGTACGCCGGAGCCAGAGCCGAACCGGCCTGCAAAAGCCCCGGCGACAGGTCCACCTCGACCACGTCCATATCGTTCGTGTCGTCGTCCGATAACTCATCGTCGTATTGTTTTTCGCAGGTCGATCCGGACAATTTGATCGCCACCACCAAAGAAGGTAAGAGCAGATTTTTATTAAAATAATTATTTTTATTTTTATTTTTTAAATTTTATACAATTTTTATTATAATTATTACGTTCTCCCTGTTATTACACTACCTTACATGGAGTGAGGGGAGGGAAGAATCAAATTATAATATTTTTCCAGCTTTTACCATAGTATATAATATATCGACTTTGAAAATTATAAATACACTAAAGTTTCCACCAAGACGTTATACTATAAAAAAAAAAAATACAAAATAACTATTGGCCAAAATATTACTCGTCTCTTTTTTTCTTCTTCTATAAATAAGACTATATAACTATAACATGTGGTTTTTATTGAATTCAAAACTCAAAAATTCGTGGTTAAACAATTCGCGTTTCCGGTACACATTTTACGTAAACCGTATCGCTAAAATCATATTATGCAATGTTGTTATGTTTAATCCGTTCCAACTATAATATTTGTATTATTCATCAAATAATTTAAAATTATAACTTTCATAATATTTACTGTAAGAGAGAGAGAGAGAGAGAGAGAGAGAGATGGAAACAGAACAACGTAATATTTGTCTAGTTTTGAATGATATAATGATTTAACCAAAATGTATATCTTTCATCCCAGGGAAGAAGAGCTTAAGATTTAAGCCCGTCTCGATGCTCGAATGGGGACGGCAATGCAGGAGGACAGAATCTACTCTACTATTTGTTTGAAGTAAAACGCATAGGATGGCATACATATTTTGAATTTTAATTAAAACGCATTTTCATTCAAATTTGAACTTTAAGCATCTATGTTAAACAAATTACTACATAGCGCTGAAATTTTTTCTCCATTAATTATTGGAATTCATAATAAACCTTGTGTTAAATTTTTTTCAGACCAAAATAATTTTATTCATATAAATACTAAGTACTAATACTCAAAAACTCGCCAGATATTTCGAAAATTGTACCATATTTGGCAAGAGTTCTTTGTATAAGAAACTGTACTTATATATATGTACTTATATTCAGTGAAATTTCCGGCTTCTCCGGCTTTTTGACAGAATTACAATAAAAAACAAAATCGAATAGATATAACAGAATCTGTTAATGTATAAGTATTACAGTTTTCCCGAAGATTTTTTTTACGAAACCCCTGTAATTAAGAATACTAAGAAAAACTAAGAAAATTAAAAATTAACTTTCTCATTGCACAAACTAGATAAAATGTTCAACTAAAAACTCTAAAATCAATGATCGAAGCAAGATTTTTGGTAAACAAGTTGTTCACGCATAGAAAAAAAAATAAAAAAATATATATATTATAGTTATAATTATCATGTTAGAATTTAAATTAATATCAATTATATATGCAAAAAGCCTGCAGCATAAGTTTTATTCGTGTTTTTTTTTTCCCCGGAAATTATTAAACATTGAATAATTTTTAAAATTTGATGTGGTGGTCAAAGTCCCCGATACGTTAGGTTAAGGTCAATAATTGCAGTGGATGCAAATTCGTTTAATTTTTATATAGTCCTTCGGTTCGACCACTGGCTTAAGTTCAATTTTTTATTTATAATTTTGTTCCTTTTATATTTTAGTTTAAATTTAGTTATGTATTTTCATATTTGAAGATATATAATATATTTTGTATGGTTTATTTTATTATAGGGTTTATCAAAATATAGATATCAATTGCACAAAAAATGAATTAAACTTTGCAAAATAAACACACACCATTTGAAAAAGTACTGTAAATTGTGCATTTTTTAGTTATAATTAATGAAATAAATACAATTTACGTTACTATTTCGATATAGTGGTATGAGTAGTATGACCGGCAAATGATAACAATGTATTTTTTTTTCTTAACTATTTGAGAGTATAGCTGGTACCTATCCATAATATTCAATAAAATTTGAGAGTATGCAGCGTATAATATGTAGTATCCTACATTCTATTATACACATTATGGGAACACCATAGGATTTGTTTAGCATTCTGTTTATTTTTTTGACTTGATATAAAAACTATAACAAATAGCTATTTTAAAAATGTATGCCGTATTAACAGTATTATAATATGTAATTCGATAGTTCCTATTTCAAAAAAAAAAAAAAAAAATTAAAATAAGAAAACGACTTCTACTAGTTTTTCTGCTTTTTTGCATATTTTCTATTTCTTGATATTGTGACGTCTAGTCGATAGTAGTCACTAACGAAAACGGATATTTATTTTTATCAGTTTATAAATTACTTTACCTGATGATCTATTACAGTGGTAAATTATGTTATTTTTTAGCTCATTGTCAAATGTTTTTCGAAAGGGGGGAAAATTGTTTTGAAATTTGGAAGATGGAGGGGAAATTTATAATGTATATCCATATGCGACGATTATATAATGCTAACAAAAACAATTCTGAGCGGAGTTCGGTTATACATGTTTTGAAACATGTAATATTTACAATTTAAAAATAATACGATATATTAAATTAGCTGTTTTTTGAATTTTCCCGTTTTCCTACGTTTTATCACGGTGTTTTCTATTTATTAGAAAACTCCTGGGAAAATCGAAAAATTATTACCTTACAAAGTATCACACTGCAAAAAATTCGTTTTAGAAAAAGTGCTACACTTGAAAATCAGAATTTCTGGTAGAAAAATTATTCACAGAAAAAAAACATCACTGTAAAACCAATATTCCCTCCGCTTAAAATTTGAAATTAACTTACTGATTGCTACATTTTTCGTTGGAACACCTATCATTATACTTTTATTTTCAAAGTTTTTCTACCGCCGCGAACCGAAAACAATATTCCTATAATTCTCGTCGAACGATTATTATTCTAATGATGTTACCATTTTCTACTATAAAAATATTCCTAATTATTAAAAAAAAATTAATTAAAATAGTATATTTAAGTGTATATGTACTATATAAAACCATCATCCACGCATACGTTGAACCGTGAACGTAATTAAGTGTTGAACTCGTTGTTAATATTATTAGAGAAATGGGTTTCTCGTTGTACTACACATTCACACACACATTTAATTTATCGTTAACTATCCAACAAAATCTCGTAAGTCAATTTTAACGAATTGTACAAAATTGTGGCGAGAAAACTCTTATTAATAAAACTACAAGGGAAATCATAAAATGACCTAAATCAACGCACCAATATGGATCAAAAATTCTAGATTGGAGCAATATTTCTGGTAGACAAGTTGTTTACAGACGTGCAAAAAAAAAAGAAAAAGAAAAACGATTTACGAGTTTTTGCTGTATATTATTCATAGGGAACCGGCGGCCACGATTATTGACCGTTACAAATTGCAATATTCTAGTAGAATGTCAATAAATCTAAATAATACTGCATTGTACAGTCGCAATTATTCAAGTTTTTTGCTAATCCCCGACCGTATTTATACATACACGGAATGTTCCTGCAGACTGTCATTAGTGCGAAAATGTATTTATTTTTCGAATTAGCATATCTGTATACGTACCCGTCAACAAACTCGACTCCAACCGCACATTTTGACCAATCGCAATCAACGATCGCATAAATATCGCGTAGATACATACACTAGTAACCATCGCATACAAGGTGATTCTTTCATCATAAACCTGATGATTTTTGAATAAATTTTATTTCGGGTTTTTCGAAAGATAACGTTTAATATGATGTTAATTATAAAAATTGTTCATATTTTGATCATTATTCATAATATTTACAGAAATATAAGTTTGTATTTTGAAACTCAAAAGTTGATGTTGTACATTAATTATATGGTGTACGGAATAAGAGTGTAGAATTTTAAAAATAATAGATCTTTTACCGATTCGATGGAAAAACAAACTTACTCTTATAATGAAGTTAGTGTTGGGTAAGATACTAAAAAGAAGTCTATCTTTATATTATAAGGTATAAGATACATTATAAAACTATTTGTACATATTACTTCCAGTTTTAATTAAATTTTGTATTTTTATTGTTCACTCGGTAAATTCTTTGTTATGATTCATAAGTAATGTTTTAATTTACAATAAATTAAATAATCATAACTATATTGACATACCTACGATTTTTAAGACTAAAAGTACAAAATAAAATGTAATAATTAAAGGTCAATGTTTTATATTAAACATCGTTTTGATCAGCATAAATAAAATCGATTCAGATGTTTATTAAAACATTTTTATTTATATAAAGCAGTTATATGAACAACGTTTTTATATTTTATTGTTTTAATTACACCAAAACTCAATTAAATAACTTGTATCTTTTAGCACAGAAAGATACTTGATATCGTAATAAAAAGTATCTTGATACAATATACATTATATAACTAAAAAGATATAAGGTACAATTGTGTGTGTAATACTGCTCAACCCTGGATGTAGCTAATCGTCGGTTCGTGGTAAAAAAAAAAATCACCCTGTATACACTATCAAACGTGGGTATATCTTAAAATCAAATGAAAATATTTTCGACCAGCTAGTATAGTTGACTTTGTGTGCGTCTGACGTAAACCCATCGGACTTTAGAAATCGTTTCACGTACACGAATTCATTATATTGGCGTCAGTGCGATGTGTACATCATCATCGTTGCGATAAACGATTTTCGAAATAATAATAATGTTCTTTGCACATCCGTGACACGAGATGAATAATAAACATTTTGAAAACGCAAGAGAAAACGCGAAACATCATACCAAAAACATCTATAGGTACGATTATTTTATTATTTCGTTACCTACCACTAACCATATGTTATAATACGAATATGGTAATTTTTTTTAACTATATTGATATTTATAAAAAACATTATTCACATCAAAGTTTCATTGAACTCTGCACAAATATAATAATTATCAACTCGTAAAATTATTTACAGTGCACCGTTGTTGAACATTATTGTGAACGAACGCTGTGCAATTACATAATACATTGATGATTAAAGTTTTAAGAAGTCAATTTTGATTAGTTTTCAGTATAATAAGTAGATTCTGAGTTTTGAAAATACATGGACACTATTACACTTATGTAATCTAGATCAAAAATTAAAAAATTACATTAGACAAAATTTGAAAAAAAAAAAAAAGGTCAAACGTCTTCTCTGGTAACTACAGAATAATATTGAAATAGATTTGTTTTAGAATCTTAAAGCCGCTAATGGATTGTTCCGTCTTTTTCGAAAATGCGTGTCTTAAAATTTGCATGTAGGTATGACTGGATTTCCTCTATAAAGGGCCAACAAGTAAAAAAAGAAACAATTTGACACCGTGCAAATTTAAAAATTGTACAACATACCTACGATAGAATCGGCCACTGGCGATTCTATTAAATTAATTAAGTAACCATAAAAAAAAATATAATAAGAAATATTGGTAAAACAGTAATTTTTCCCTCTCGAAACGCCACTAGTCCATGCAAATGCATCCAATTTTTGAAAAAAAAACCTTCCTCCTTTTCATTACAGCAATAAATTCCCTATTCATAACAAATAAACTACCAGCTTTATAATGAAATTCCATTAAATTGAGTAATGTAAAAATAGTATGAAGACTTCGCTGCTTCAACTATTATTCGCCATCTATCCCCATTCGAACTTTCTTCTATCCTCATTCTTCGAGCGCATTTTACAATGCCGATTCCCTTCAGGGTGTCCAACCATCACCGGGCCACTCTCGGATCTTTTCCGTTTATTTTCAGTCATTATGAGTTATTGCATATTCCATTATCTTCTCATGTATGATAACCTGGTCATATTCCTCCACTATTTCACTTCTAGAGTAAATGATTTTATATTTGGCCTTTGATATAGGTTACTATATCCATGGGTGCCCATAAGGTAAATTCTAGGGGAGAGACAAATTGGATTCAGTTCTCCAAATATGCATTTAAAGACTTTTAAATATGGTCATTTACTATATAGTGTATAAATATGTTGTCTGCGGGGCGAAATCGTACCTGTGGTACAATAATATAATGTTCACTGTGATAAAATTTAAACTAAATATTAGGCGTATTAAGTAAGAACAACATTTATGTACGAAAACAAAAAAAAAAGTAGGTTAAACAATACTTATAAATACACGAATACGTATTTTCAACTTTCATTTATAATAATATATTATATTGAGGGATATTACGCGTCTGTCTACTGAAAGTATATAATATGTTGCTGTATTTAATAATATTATACAGCACAATATAAAAAATAAATATTACACGCGTATTTGTCAGACACGAATTTATTGTACCGCTTTACCTGCCGGTATATTGGTTCACTGTTAAAAAATTTGAAAATATTATTTAAAAAAAAAAAAAAAAACCACAGTTATATTACCGTACCTACTGGATAAAGTAAACTATGTAATATTTTAATAGTGTTAAAAACTTTTTTTTGTTTCCAAACCAGGCTCGAAATAATACGCATAAAAAGTGTCATCATCATACATCGGTAAACAGAAAAAAAAAGGTGCGTTTCGTTTCGTTTTTTTTTTAAATTCGAATAAACATTTAATAAGTTTGGAAAGTATACACACCGCCGCGATATTCGATACCCACCTGTTTATAGTACCTAATAATAATTATACACCAGCGTACGCATTAATACTCGCGGTATAGTTATTATAGTCAATTATCGGACTCGATCGAGCTGAAAATTAATTCGAAATTATCGCTAGTAGATACAGCTCAAACGAATTTATCGATTTTGTTTTTTATTGCTCGGATGAATAAGAGTGTTATAATAAAAAAAAAACGACAAAATAATAATAATAAAAACAATTTATTAATGTCCAATAATTGATTATATATATTATATGTATAATAATAATGATCGGTGTCAAACTTCTCGCGGACCGAACGACCGGTTAAATTTCCATTAAAATATAGTAAACTGGGCGTTGGTGCGATTTTTTGCACAGGAGATTAAGTGTCAGCGGCTTGAAATCAGAAGATCGCCGTACCGTGACGATTGCAGTTAAACATACGGGATATCAACTATACGGTGTTCGTTATTAATTTTGTTTTGTTTTCATTATTATTATTATTATTCGGCACCTTTAACGGCTTTAAAATAATAATAGTAGGTATATCAAGTCGGGCGGTCAGGCGCAGTACAGTGTGATTCGAGATGATTGAAACCGATTTGTTTCATCTTTTTTTTATTATTATTTACGTTTAGCTGAAGTAAAACAAACGTATTTCCAGCAGTCTAATTTCCGTTTTGAAAAATAATTTGATTTCTCATTATTCTTTTTTATTTTAGATTCTGAGCGAAATAAGGTATGCATTGGTTTTACAATGATGTTTATTTTTATTTTTCTTACACTGCGTACAAAATTCTTTCTACAAATTGTGCTCCAATCAAAACATGATAAACGACCTTTTTTGTTGTATTTTGGCTCTAGTTGGTACTTTGAAACGGTCATTTTTTGAAATTCTAATTAACATTCGAGATAATGAGAAAAAAATGGTTCTTTAGGTTAAAGAAGATTAAAAGATTAAAAATAAGATTGTTATTGGCAACCGTTTTTATTAATTTTTTTTATTATTAAATCTTATCATTTTAATCTTTTAATAATTTTTAAACAATCTTTGTTGTCGTGAAAAGCACATTATTGAAAAAGCAATACTATTGATCGATCTCCGTTCAGAATAGTTTTTCGTTGGTAATGTTTGATTGTCGTGAACAGATATAAATTAAATCCCCTTCTATATCCTATCTTCCTAACTTCTTACCTACAACAATGGCTCACTTGTGGTTTGAAGTATGTCTGTTTCTTTTTCTTCATTTTTTGTTCCTTTTAAATACGAGTTTATTTTAAGAAAAAAAGATAAACTCACAGTGTACTTGAACTACAATTGACTACATCAACTTTAAATAAAAATAAACTGTACAAATGTTTTCTACAAAACATGTACGAGAAATCAAAGAATCCAAATATATTTTCAAGATTACAGTCAGATAAATAATAGTGTGTAAATTATACTCCAACTTATTGGTCTAAACCGTAATATTCATCTATAAAAACGGTCGTACCCCTTACCTTTAAATGGACATCGTGCAGTAGATTAGTGGATAAGTCTCATCATTAAAAAGTAAAACCAAAATTTGGAGAACTGCTTTCAAATTCCATAAATGATACAAGTGCCGAACGTAATTCAATTAGAATCCGAAATGTATAACGATAAAATATTGCCAGAAAAATACGATTTTGCCGAATGAAGCTCGATTTAATACGTGTATATATTTTTTATTAAATTTTGATCCAAATTGGAACGTATCTGAAATTAATATTGTAATTTGTCCGTGAAAAAAAAACGAATTTGCTATATAAATAATTTAAAAAGAGCCGAAATATTTCGGAAATTGTATTATATAAAACCAAAGGCATATGCGTCTAGAAAATGTGATTATTGTTTTTTATCGGCGTACATTTGCTGGTTTTAGTGATATTATTTTTTTCCAAATTTGCATGCGTCATTGAGAAAAGTACACACAAGAGTTTAAAGAAAATATAACCTTCTCATAAACTGCCGAATTCTCGTACTTTTTCTGTAAAACTTTATTATGCAGGCTGTAAAAAATCTAAAAAAAAAAAAAGACCGATACTGATGCTAATGGGTGTATGACTATTTTAGTCGGAAAGGAGGAGCTATTTAATTTATATCTGTACGTAACGAACGCTAACGAACGATTCTGAGCAGGGTATTACAAACAAATAACCAGTTTTTTGCATTTGTTAAGAAAACTAGATGGGAAATCCAAAAAACAATCTTCTCAATTCATCTATTACGTCAGAAATGCCACGAAAAATACAATTTTCGATTGGAGTAGGATTTTTGAATGAAAAGTTATTTATACACACAAAACATATACTAAAACTATTATATTCTTCGCTGAAAAAATTCGTTGTTATACATATATATTAAAGTGTAAATTGAAAAATACGTACGAAATATTCTTTCGGATAGCTGTAGTAATGATAATTCAACGACATAGTGACGTGTGTGCGTATAGTATACTAGACAAATCGCCTGTAAAAAGTGTTGTTCCTCGTGCACGTTATATATAGCTTATTAATATTCGTGACGTACTCGAAACACAATAGACGGATAAAAATCTATTTTCTTTCGTTTTACACGTTTTGCAATCGTTTCGCAGTACGCAATTATAGATATTATTATTATTATTTTTTTTTAATATTTAATATTTCGGTTCATGTACCCGTTAAAGGTACATGTATTTTTTTTTTTCAACTTAACACTAGACAACACAACGTATAGTTTTACGGCACCCGTATGCGTTTTATAATATTGAAAATATTATTTTTTTTTTTTTTAAAAACTATTAATTTTTCTAAAAATTGGACTCTACAGTTATTGTCAATTATTCAGCGTATTTGAATATTCGTTTATTAAAAATATTCGGCAATTATAACATCGCAGTCAGTCGAAGACAACGAATTTCATTAAAAAAAATCTGTAATACAAAATCCAGTATATTATAATGTGTATTATTTAGAATAATAATTTTATTCTCAGTTTTTTTTTTTTTTAAATCGATAATTTACTAACCTGTCGACACTTATTATATACTTATATAAACCGTTTGACGTAAGTTCTTCACAAAATAATAATGTTATTAAAATATTTTGATTATCATTAAAATAATATGTATGTAGCTACAAGAAATCAAATTCGATATAACCGGTTACCAGGTTACATATATTATTATACAATAACTAACGAGGATTTTTTTTTTTTTTTTTTGAGTAACTTAACTAGCAAAAACGTGTTTGTCATATGGACGTGTATATTTAGTTTTTTTTTTTACATAGTTATTGATCTCAACGTCATAGAATGAAAATGAATTAAAATGAATTTTATTTGCATAGGTAGGTATTTAATTAAAATATAACATTATTATGCAAAACGGTTAAAAGTTAAAAACTTACAAAAAATACATTTTTTATCGTTGAATTATATAATGCGAACAAATGTTTCAAAAAATGTCAATAAGTACCAATAACGGTTCGAAAAGTCTACATGGTTTTAAGTATGATGTGAATAATTTGGAGCATTTTAATTAATCGAAAAAAATAAAATAAAGGACACATTATTATAAGGAGTTTAGTCTGAAATGTTGATAATTAAAAAATAAAATGTTTCAATTAAATATTGTTAGTCGGAAATTCCGCATTCATTAAAGTACTGCGTAAAAAAAACGGAACATTCATTCACCAAAAATGTGTCGTAAAAACCAAAAGAAAAGAAAACATAAAAATGCTAGTATCTGGAATTGAAAGTGTCAGGAATCCCGATAGTATTTTCAAATAGAGTATTATCGAACGGGAAATTTGAATCTATTAAAGAAAAAAATCAGTACTTTTACTGACCGAAAAAGTGATTTTCAAGAAAAAATCAGATCTCATATAGAAAAACTAATAGGTTTTTTGCTACGCTCAGAATTTAAAAAATAAAAACGAGAACGTAGAAAAGCTAAACTCTATATGACTGTGCAAATTCGAATTTTTAGAAAAAAAAAAATACCATAATACCTGTTCCATTGATGATTTTAAGTAGTACCATTAAGTATTGCATAATATATTATTATCTCGGAAAATTATTGCTGCTGCATCACTGTTATGAAATGATATTTTACGACGCACGATGATATTTTTAACCACTAGGCCGCTATGAGAAGATAAAAAAAATTACACACTATTAGCAAAAAAAAAAACGGACATACTTCATATGATGGGTGGCCCACTATGGTAAATGAAAAGGAAGGTAGAGGGGAAAATCAATGAATCAATGAATATTTGTGCGCAACGATTAACTGTTGCCATCGAAAAATGATTTTTCGTGTAGTTCGGTTATACATGTTTTGAAAGACCGTAATATTTACGATGTGAAAACAATACATTTGGTTAATTTTCCAGGGTTTTTCCTCTTTATTATGAAAACCCGTACGGAAAATTACCTCTATAAAGTGACACTCCATAAAAATCTCTTTTTAGAATAAGTGCTACACTTGAAAATCGGAGCAAAATTTCTGGTGAAAAAATTGTTCGCAGAAAAAAAAATAAACACTATTGTAAAATCGATACGTTTCTCGCTTCGTTCAGAGTTTAAAAATAATGCGCCTTACCTACAAACAACGATGAATAGTTGCGTGCATGCAGTTCGTTTGTATGCAAAAAAAAAAAAAATATAACAGTTGTTTTACTGTACTGCGTTTAAAACGTATACAGGTGTAATACTGTTGTGACATTCTATTATAATAATATAATAATAGTCCGAAATTAGCATACTTGTATTACCGCAATATATAATAATATGTATCCATGCGGAAGCATCTCGTCTCATCGCGGAGCCGATGATGTTTGTGTGCATTTTTTTAGATATTTTTTTCCTGAACAGCACAATGTGTATGCATACTTTCTCCGCGAAGTATTGTTGTTAAATTAATATGATTTTTTTTTTCCTTAGTTCTAATCTCCTGCGTATATTATATACAAAATCAAAACTTTATTGTTATCCAACGAACACCTAATATTATACATATAGGAAGGTGTACCAAAACGAAAAAAAAACACCTAATAATATTATTTTACCAACACGCGGTGTGAATGTTTTATTCATCATCGTCGCCGTGGTCTTCGCCATGGATAATAAATTAAGTATATTTTTTTTTAACATAAAAATGTACGATACCCTATACGTGTGTGCATGTGTGTGTGTGTGTGTGTGTGTGAAAAAATCGTCACTCCTTCGTCCACGGAATGTATACAAACGACGAGTTGATAGGTATTTACTATTATACGCATATCATAATAATAATATTATATTGAATGACGTATACAATATTTTATAAATTTCCTCTATATTACATGTATATATATATACTACAGGACTATTAAGCATCGACGATAAAAAAAAAAAGAAAAAAAAACCGATTTTCATATTTTAAATACAATGATAACTACTATTAAAATATTAACAGTAATAGCGTATAAAAAAATAATATACCTAGGCAGTGTTATTATACAATAAAAAATATATACTTAAGAGCCGATAATGAACAATGGAAAAAAAGTCTTCGAAGATCGTCTTCGTCATGTAGGAGTAAAGAAGTAAAATCCAAAACGGTCTACAATAAGTCTACACTTCGAAATACTTAAAAAAAAAAAAAATTAAAAATATGCCGTAAATTAATGTATAAAAATATAAAATATACATCTATAATAACGGACGATTAATTATTGTATAAGGTTCGGTTAGATTTATTTGGATATAATGTTATGATATTGAGATGTATGATAATGATAATAGATTATTGAAATAGTAAAATACAATGGCACATAGTGAGGATCGTGACTGGACAATTTTGACTGAGTTTAAATTGAAAATTGTATACATTTGTATAGCTATACAAATAACTATTACAATATTTCGTAATTTTCACGAATTTCATTAACATTTGAACTTCATACGTTTTTATAAAAAAACCACCCGTGAGCTGCAGAGTTCATCTATTATTAAAGTCGAACCTTTTTATATAAACACTATATAATTTAATTATACTATTTTCAAAAAAAAAAAAAAGGAAAATTAAGCATAATAACAGAGGTTGAAAATTGAAACCTCTAAAAGGCACATCCTCGATAATTCATATTGAAATAATTTAACCCAATTTTTATCACTTAAATCTGCCTATATAAAACAATTCCAATTTTTGACTTTGACTTAATTTAGTCCATTGAAAACCGCTAAAAGTAGCGAGAAAAAGATAAATATATATATTATGATGGACACAATACAGTTGAATTTAGTATTTATATTTTCGTGGAAAATTCAATAAAAATCGGGATTTGTTTAAAATCTTGATAGTGTCAAATCGTAATCAAAAACATTTTTATCAAACAGAAAAAATTTAATTTTCATTATTTATCTACCTATAAAATAAACATCAACAAAAACATTGTTTTTTTTTTTTTTTTTTTTGGTAACTGACTACTTCTCTCAGAATCTATTCTTGACTGCAATGATTTCAGTATATAAATTAAACCTACCAAATTATACCCTATATGTGTATTACCCTATATACCTTTTAAATTTCACATCAACTACAATGGTTAATTATTCGTAATTCGTAAAATGTAAAAACTAAGTTGTTTTATAGTTCCAACACTTTTGAGTTTTGACCATTAATAAAAATACTTTTACAGACATGTATAATACTAAGGTATACTAAGATATGTTTAAGTATATTAAAAATGGTTCTGTGGGGATCTACCCCGTTACATTCCACTCTTAACTACGTCACTGTAGCTCATAATTTAAGTAAAATAAAATAGTTATTTAATTTAATATACAATTAATTAATTTTATATGCGTATACCTTGTATATATTATATATGATTTATTTTTATCCAATTAACTTAATATTATATGACCGTTATTATAATAATTTATAATAATTTTTTTTTTTTCAAATATGCAATAATAAATGTATTATTTCAATTTATGATAGTAGAGAAATCTCTAGTATATGTAAATCTTGTTTTTATGATATTGTTTATACTATTATAATATTGTTATGTTAAAATAACAGAAAATAGTAATAACGGCGAAAATAAAAACAATTTAAATAATTTTATTTCACGCCGTAATAACCTGGACCGTTACACCAGTCACCGGGAACATACAAAATATATACACGTCCTGGCCTCATTTGGGGAGGTCTGTAAGGATGTACAATGCTACAAAACAACAGGCCCCTCCTTCGGTAATAACACGGTTAAAATCAAACTTAAATTCAACCAAAATGTTATCGCTCTAATTGCCAAGTTATATATGCAATCATAAATCGAAAATTACCAATAGTCATAATAAATAACTTGACGATTTAGAATTTTTTGAAAATGATACTAAGTCTATAGAAAAACAAAGATTATGTTTTGACTTATACGCTTATTATATGGACAAACAAACGCGGTTAATTTACATATTTTATAAAAGAATACATTTCACGCACTATTGAAATTATGAACTGTGAAATTGTATAATAAACTGCAGTTATAGTTTAATATAAATACGTACATTTTAATATTTACGTATAATACGTGTACGAGTTTATTAGTATTTATCTAAAATATTTTTTAACAGTATTTTGACACAGCTGTTTTTAACTTGTTATAAACTTGTGACAATTTTATATGCGTACTAAAAATAAGGCGCATAGATCGAAATAATATCTTTTATATACCAACCTACAAATTATTATGTGTCGTTCGATTTTGATTGATAGTCGTTTGAAAAAGTATACAAAAGAAAAAAAAACCGTTTGCCCCTAATATTATTATATTTTTTTACTTGTGTGAGTGTATGTGTTTGTGTGTCTACTATGTATGCTCATTAATAAAAATTTCATAACTACCGGGTTGACAGATTAATAAGATTCTAGCTGTGTGTGTGTGTATGTGTGTTTGTGTATATGGATACAATAATATGTTTCCAAACCAAGAAATATACGGCAACGTGTAGTAATTTGCCAAAGAAAGTGCTCGCCCATTTATATTATATTAGGTACCTATACATATTATATTATACACAAATGTGTGGGCTGAAATTGTAAATGTCTCCATTTCCGCGTTTGCGGCGTAGAACTCGCGACCTATATTAAAATATTGTCCTGTGTGTACACAACAATCTATATGTACAGGGTGATTCTTCGTAAACAGACGGATTATACTCACGGGAATTTCAAGTAAATTTGATTTTGATTTTTTTCAGACGTAGTTTTTAACACACAAATAAGAGGTAAGGATTATAATTAAAATAAATGTAAAAGGAAACTGGAAAGAGTTGGAGAGGAAGATCGAAAAAGAGGTGGTTGGATGCGATTGAGAATATGAGGACAGCCTGCGCATGCGAGGTGAGAGTTCGTGTCAAGTGGAAGTTTAGAACAAGGGTGGCCGAACCCAAAATAGTTAGGTTGAAGGTGAATAAAACGAAAAAGAAGAGGAATAAACTCAATTTCAAAAAGAAAACAAATTTGATATTATATAGGTTATAGGTACATAGCGTATTATATTAATACCAAATGTACGTACTAGCGTGATCCTAAAAGTTATAGAAGTAAATTATTGTTCTCAAAATATTTTAGTACAGACCCCACAAATGTGTTCTTACACTTATACAAATAGTCTGTATAAAATTTGATCAAGTTTGATTAATGACGTGATGTAAAAGAGTTGAATATTTAAATTTGAAGGAGGGGTAGTTTTTCAGTTTACTATTATCTCGAAAACTATTCTATTTATGATAAAAGTGTAGAGAACTCTTACTATTCATAATCACATTTTCTATAAAAAAAAAAATGTTACTACAAAAATTCTCTTAAAACATATCCTTTACTATTTTGTTAATATGTATATTATTGTATATACTGTTTAACGATAGAGTTATGACGTTATCACATTTAAACCGCTGAAAGAAGGCCTAAACATGATGGATATCGAATGTGAGTGTTGAAATACGGATTGATATTTAAAAAATCAATAGTTAACATTTATTTTTAAGATGTATTGGTAACATTTTGAAAATATTTTAACAAAGATATATCGTCAAACGATTCTGTAATGTCTGCGAAAAACTCAAAATCTTCGTATAAAAATAATCGTTGCCTCATGATAAGAGAATCACCTTGTATATAGCCTCGGTATTTTTAAACTCTATTTATCGTTATTATTTATTTGTACTTTTTTTCATGTATTACAGAAGAATGGGTAACGAAGAAAAAAGTAGAATTGACGACAAAAAAACAAATCGAAACGCGCGTGAAACGACAAGTCGTGTTGGAAGACGGTAAAATCGTCGAAGATTCAGGGCCAATCGTTACGACCAACACGACCGAAGACACCGAAAAACAGGAACATCAACAAACCGAGGTAAACATTTCTACTAATCTATCATAAAACGTTAACATTCCAGTAGTTTAATAATATTTTGCACTAATACTAATACTTTGCATTCTGATTTCAAAATTCTAAAAATGAGTCCTTACAATATAAGACAGTTGTCAGATTAAATTACGTACAAAGATTGGTGCAAAGTCACATCAAATTAATAATCGTAAATTAAAATCAATTAAGTATATTTTGTAGAGATTTCGCAATTTTATACGAACCATATTACACAGATGTTCAAGTACATATTGTTTATACATTGACGATCTATTTATGTACCGAATTTTCTCCACGGGTTCATTGAAACAGGATTAATGAAATTTTTGACAGTGAACTCATCCATTCCGGGGGTTTTAATTTAATTTTTTTTATATAACCCCCTAATTCCAGCTCTATATGGAAATTTCGATTTTTATTTTTTGTTTTAATTAAAAAACAATCGATAAAACCTGCATCTTATAAAACGTAAATTATTTATCGTATTCATATTATATTCACCAAATTATTGTCTCTCCGGGCGAAATAATAATACAATATAATTATTACGATTTCTTAGTGTATAACAACAATAATAATAATAATAATAACATAATGAGAATTAGGTATACCCACCTATCTTATTATAATACGATTGGTCTTTTTCACGCGGATACCACATATAAACAACTGTATATAGGAATATCACACACACAAAAACAAATTAAATTGCATCATCTTTTATAGGTTTGCGGAATAATATAATAATAATTATAATATTATTCCATCGGGTTTTTATACGAGTGAAAGGTATACCTAATATCATGATAAAAATACTACAGGTTATAGTATTAGATGTGATAACAGTTGTAAACAAAAAGAATCCATGCCATCGTAAGGGGATATCATAATACTATTGTCATTGGTGTAGTTAAACACGAGATATATACAAGGCTGGATATTGACCAGTAAAAAGTTAATAGTTAAGTAAATTATAACTTTGAACTTAGCTTTTAACATTTTATTATTTTATTAAGTTGTATACACATAGAGTATATAACTCAACACAATTAATTTATTTGCATTAAATTAATAAATAACGAGTTAAATGTGAATAACATAACGTTAAATCAATATCAATTTTTTTTATAAATTTGCAATCTACACACTATAAATTATATACCTGGGTATATACTTTTTTTTCAATAATGTGTGCGGAGTTCAGAATTTTGATTAAGTAGGTATAATTTCCTCGTGTTAAATTTTTTTTTTTAATTGATCGTCTTAAAAAAGTACAAATTCCTACTTGTAAAAAAAAAAAAAAAAACAACAAACAATATTAACTCAACTAAAAAGTCAATTCAATTTTTAATTAACTTAACTTAATTCAGTTAATATTATTCATTAACTCGCCCAACCTTGGTTATAGCATTTAGATAATATACGACTATACATTTGACACAATATAATATGTATAGTAGATTACATACCTCGACGGTAGTTGTGAATTTGTGATAACACTATCAACGCTGTGATCTACGAGATACTACAATGATATCCAGGTCTCCTTATAATAGACGGGAAGGAATGAAGTGCAATTATCTGCAATATTTTAATCACGCCTAATATCCATATACAGTCTGATGAGATACGTACTATCAAAAATTATTATAATAACTATACAGACTATACAAGTCATGATGCGCTACCGACTACACGCGTGTTATAACATATTTATATACATACATCGGTACATACGGGAATAATAGTACAAATAATAGAAATAATAATTGGCGAATAGGTAGATGCTGAATTATTATTGTTGGTGGTGGTGGTTACCTACCTATACACAATAATCAAAGAAAAATCAATTTCTACAAAAACAAATGGGATTCGGCATCATACTATTGTTTTTTAATTTTTTTTGTTTTTATTTTTTTTTTTTTGGCCGGTATCAAGCCGGTTTATTATTCATTATTATACGCATTGTAATTAATCTATCCATTCTCTGTGTCACGTTCGGAATCATTATTATTATTATCATCGCCGTATAAACACCGCGCGCCCGATTGCATTCCTCGAGAGCGATGATCCTGCAAGAAATCCGAGCCAGTCCGAAGGTGAATGTCAGACGGCGACGGTGACTATTTCGGAATTCACAATTTATTATTATTATATTATTAGACGTGATCGGAATACACTCACTGACAATATTATACCGACGACGTTACGACGTTTCATCGTTTTCGATTTTACCCCGCACCTACATAATATATAATATCATATCGTCGTATCGCATTATATTATTATATTACGTGATTCGTTGATCTCGTTAATCGCGTTTCGTGAGTAGATACCTGTACGTTCATACCGTGAGAAAGCGTGCGTATTATAATAAATGTATATAATTACAATAATAATAGTTTAATAACTAAATCAATTTTATGACGAGCGGAAAAGAAACGGATTTTAATACGAGTCTGTGTGTTTAGCACCGTCAACTCGGAGACGAGGGCGCGGACGGCGAAAAAACCAAAGAAGTGGTCGTGCGGATATCGTCGTTGGAAGGCAACCCGTCGCTACTGAAAGAAGTCAGGGAGAAGAAAATTAAAAGCCGCGAGGAAAAAGAAGAACTCGTGGAAACCGAAGACGTGGTCCATCTGGGAAACATCAGCGACGAGGTTCGTATATATTTGTTATAAACATAATTTATCCAATGTTGTACAACAAAAATAATTACTCTCTCGCATAATAATAATATTACGTGGCCGATATATATTATAATAAATCGTCGTTGTCGTTATAAAATGAATTCATTTCTACATAATATAAAGAATAAACACGTTCATAAACATCTCAAACCGTGAAACGATTTATCGCTTGTCCGGCATAGGTACGATAATTATTATTTGTACATTATATTTTATACGCGGACGGAGATTATGGTGTAAAAAAATAAAAAACAAATAATAATTCATATTAATAGCGTATATGGCAATAACTAATATATTGTACAGTAATTAAAAAAATATACGACGCAGTTCGCGTTAGGTTAGGTTAGGTTAGGCATACTATAGGCGTACGTGTTACAACGACCGAATACTTGTAAACCGATCCGAAACCGAACGGACATTTCAATTATTTGAACAGTATAATATATTGTGTCGAAATCGTTATTTTTATCACTGCCACTGTAGTACGCACAGCGTATACCTATGATAATACTATTATAATATTAACGTGTATTAGAACCCGCGGATTATAGAAATAATTATCGTCACGTTGACACGATATTATAACACTATGATTTTCGTATAATAGTTGTGTGTTCGCATGCAAATTAATACATTTTAATGGGTACCTATACAATATTATTATAGGTAGGTATATATACTTACACGGTTCTTTCGAAAGGTTTTCATTGCGATAGACACGTTGCGCGTTGACACCGTAAACATCGTGGCCTGTGGTCGTTCGGTGCGGCCTATACAATATTATGATTATTGTTGTTATTATGGTCTGCGAAAGATGCAGTGTTTCCCAACCCTACACAAACACCAGTCGGGAAACCTTCAATAAGTCACGGACCACTTGTCCCGATATATTGTTTGTATAGACGCAAAAATCGTTTTTGTTTTATACGAGCATCTCAAATCCTCCGCAGGGGCTGAAGAATAAATACCCGACCCGGAGACGGTTTTATTTTCCGCTAGTAAATGAAAAATTACCTGGTTTGTAGAGAATGTACTCGGGAAAGTCTATGGGCGTTATCACTGCACGGGAAAAACAGAGGACTAACTGTATGAGAACCCAAAACAAGTAAAGAAGGATCGTTGTTGAGAAAATACACCATTGGATAAAAGACCGCTTGGAACGCCAAGACTAAGAAGGGAAGGTTGTGTAAAGGAAAATGTACATCCAAAAAACACATCCAGGAGTGGATCATTATATACAGAAAACTGGAGACAAATGACCTAAACCACGAAAGAAGGAAAAAATTATTTATATGGATAGATAATTATGACCATAGGTTAAATTAGGTTATGAATTATACTAAAAAAAAAATTAAAATCTCTTACACCCTCTGAAAAAAATCAGCTTTTAAAACCACTTAAAATCACCAAAACAATGCAGCTCAAAATGCAATGTTACGTTTACAATTTCAAAAAGTTATTGAAATACATTAATAATATAAAAAAAAAAATGGCGTAAAAAATGTACAAAAAAAATAATTAATAAATTGCATATACCCATATAATAAGTAATTATGCAAAATATAAATGATAACGGCATAAATTAAAGAAATTGAAAATATTCCGAAAAAAACAAAATAGAAGTTTCGGACCTGAGTTCATTAATACGATTAATTGGTACGTCCATAAGTATTCGAACGCAGCTGTATTATGAATATTCATTGTTCATCACATCTTACAATAAGCTAAAAACAAAAACCAAAATACAAAATGCATTTCCACTAAATTCACGTTTAAATGTGTTTTTTCCTCTAAAAATCGAGCCGCCGGGTTGGAAACCACTGCGGGTTTACGGTGCCTAAGTTTTTTTGATCTATAAAACGTATACATATAATACGTGACTAGCGTTCGCATAATATTATAATTTATAATATTGTACGTCATGCTCTGTATAATACGATGATCGCATTAACGCGAATGTCGTAGGTATAAAGTTGTGGATATAATATTACGATCAGTATATACGTTGCATAATATTTTAATCAGATGAGATACATTTGTTCGTAAACATACAACGAGATTTTTTTTTTTTGTCCACGGCTTAGCGATTGTCTACACGAAGATTTGAAAAATATTGGTTTTGTTTTTCTTTTCCGGTAATTATTATTACAGAAGCGTTCAATGATCTCAAATTTACGTAGAATATTTTCTAAAACGTCACTCTTATCATGCCACGCCCTACCGTACACACAATTAATGTAATAATATGAACTATTGATTTTTAAATATCTGCAAACGTCTCTTTTAAAACCAGATCCGTAAAGATTTTAAATTTGGACCGGAGGTTGTAAGGAAGGAATATTATCTAAAAGTGAATACGAAATTGATTATACCCTTCCTTATTTTTCCGGTCTACGTTGTATTATTCATAAACGGCATTTTCCGATATTATAGAGTAAAGCATTTACCAACATGTTAGAAAATTATTATTTTTGCGAATCTGTATTGAAAAAGAGATTAGATCATTTGAAAATTTGAATTATTTTGAGTACATTTGAAAATAGGTCTTTATTGCGCTTATCAAGATCGTCTAGAACTCATTGAGTACTTAATTTGTACAAATAAACACGCCATAACTTCACCCCTGTTTCAATAACGGCTTGTTCGATATCACCTGAATGAAATTCACGTACATTTTCGAGTATTTTTAATATATAATATAATCATAATTTCGAATAGAAACGAGAAAATGAAAGCCGGCTGTAATATTTTCGTGGTTTATAAATCAGTCGTTTAATTGTTCGTATAGTAATCGCGACGTCACAGTGTCCTCATCAACATGGTGTCATTGTAATACCCGATCGTAGTTGGCGAGAAACATTTAATTTCGCGCGCCAAAATCGATAGTTTCGAACTAGTCGAATGGTTCGAAAATCGTAAGCCCTAAAATAGTGGGGTATAAAAATAATTTGAATTTATTATATTCTCACTCGAACAATAAGGGGAACATACGTTCGTATGTCGATGTACGATGTCGATAACCCCGGTTATGAATTCCTCGGAATCCGAAAAACGACGAGAAAAAACACCGTTTCGCGGTATTATTTATGTAATAGTTTAACCGCGGGTTAAAAAACGTCGTAAAAATTAATTTATCGTTGAATAAAATTATCGGTTTTATACGTTCGGTTTCCCCTTCCCTTTCGGTACCCGCAGTGCGCACTTACGTAATTATTTTGTTGTTCGTAATTTTTTTTTTTTTTCACTGTGACCGTCGATTAATAACGAGCGGTCAAAATATATTATTCTTACAATGCGATTGCAATACTATCGGACGCGCGCACAGTCCGGCTGCCGTTCGACAACAATATTACAATAATAATCATAATAATAATAATAGCCCATTGCAAAAAAAAAAACGTACTCGTACGTGCAGGCGACGGCGGCGGTTGCGCAACTTTTACCCAACCGTTACCCGCTGAGATTATTTGTGAATTTTTCTCTCTTCGCCGCCGCCGCCGCCGCGATATTACATCCGCACGCGTCCGCCGTAATAGCCATGGGTGTATTGCCGCGTGTTCGCTGCTATTAAAAACGAAGTGTACGCGCTTGTTCGCCGATCGTATCTCTCTTCTCGTTCGCGGTGTCCGCGGCCCGCGAAGAGGTCGCCTCCTGCTATGCGGCGGCCCGTATGCCCGCATTTTTTTTTTTTTTATTATCCGTCTCGGGTCTACAAGCAAGCCGCCGCCACTGCCGCCGAGGGGACGCCTCGGGCAGAGCGGAATTCAGTCTTGTCCGCGCGCGCATAAAGCGCGGCTCGTTAACAGATCGAAATGAAACCGGTTTTCCGATAGGTATTAAGCGCGAGCGATTTCACTACCCCTTGGTCGTGAATGCATACAGGGCGATCGACGTGACGTGACGCGCGCCACACACCCGTTGTACCACGGATTAATCATCGGTAACGATAAACGATTCTGAGAGGAGTTCGGTTGTTTTTGAAAGGCCGTAATATTTACGATTTTCGTCAAAATTTAATAATCAAATTCTTAAAAAAAAAAAAAAAGTCCTACATTACAAACAATTTTTATTGTTTTGACCACAAAGTACCAATAATAAACTTCGTGTTCAATATTCAAGCATTTCTGCGTGGTCTAATAATTTTAATTACAGAGTACCTAACCGATTAAAAATTGCGTAAAAAACCCACAAAATTAAAATATCTATAAATAGGTAAAAAATAGTTTAACATTTTTTGAAAATTTGACCATGTCTAGAAAAGGTAAATATTAGTTTTCCATCCAATTTTCAAGTTTCCACAAATATTTATAACTGAACCACAACATAAAACAAAATTGAAAATAACACATTTCGTGAATTTTTCCGTTTTTCTAACGTTTTTTGTCCCAATTATTCTGAAAAAAAATTATAGAATAGAAAATCAAAAAACGACTACCATAAAGTACCATCTAGATAAAATTTACTTTCATATAAGGTACTGCACTTGAAAATCAAAGCAAGGTTTCTGACAGAATAATTGTTCACCGATGAAAAAGAAAAATAAATATTGTAAAACCAATACAATTATCATTTCGCTCAGAATCTAAAATGATTGTATGATTGAATGAATCTATTTATATATTCAGTGATTCCTTCAATTCATATTACATAATAGTGTAATAGAATGCTCGGTTACTCTGATAAAATCATAGTAAAATTACAATGTTTAAATTAATAGCTCTTTTTTTAAATTGAAAAAAAAATGTTTATCAAAAGCGAGGGGGTGGGTTATAATTGCAGTAACACACGTACCGTGGAGGTAGCCCCCTGAGGACTTCCCCCTGGGGTCTAGAAATAAAATTATGTTATCAACTCCCTAAGAAAAAATACTAAGGTGAGGTTAGGTTGAACACTGGCAAGTATTGACTTTTTCCTGAATTTGTTTTACAGAAAAATCACCAAAACAAGCATCTTCAAAATGTTACAATAGGAACCATTATTTTTGGCCACCTTTTTTTTTTCGAGGATAGTAGCGTACTAGGAGGGCTCCACCACACAAACGATGTTTCACTACATTTAACCCCTGCCTACCCATAGAGAACGGAAAATTTAAAAATGGAATATTTTATCAACGGGTTTGCCAGAAATTAAAAACTTCAACGCTAAAATGTATTTCAACCAACAGTCCATTAGTTTGAGTACGTCATTTTTAATATGGGTTGCTATTTTAAAACCAAAAGCCGGGGGCAGTGACAGTTTAGCTGCCCCAAAATAACGGGTGATGAAAATCAACGTAATCGAATGTAATATATTTTTAGCGGCTGCTCGTGTTTCTTATAAGTGTTCTAAAAAACGAATGTCGACAAAAATTAATACTCCCGAGGTGACGAGTGTCATCCGTTACGGTTATCACTCTGTATGCGGGACCTGCCTAAAACGAGTACGTGCGCGCGCGGATAGCAGCAGCAGGCTATGATATACCTAAGCGATATTGCGAAAAATAATAATTTTTATCGATCGCCCGACATCAGCACGCATAATATAGGATGTAGCATGCATTATATGAAGATTTTTTTTTTCTCTCTACGAATGTCGTCCTCTTATACCGCCATGCACCTATACGAACACGTGTACGTTTTGTACACGAACACATACACACACACACACACTTATACTGCGGAACGTGTCCTCCTCCCGTACACGTGTTTATTTACTGTTTTTTTTTTTTTTTAATTTTTTTTTAATTTTTTTTTATATTTAATGGTTTTCGTGCACGTGGTGGATCTCAAAAATATCAGATTTTCGTGACCGTCGCCGCATTATAATTATTGTTGTTGTCAAAGTGTACACCGCGCGCGTATTATAAATGCCATAGGTAACCTATACATATTATATTATTCTACTAGAAATCCCGCAGCGGTACAATCGGGAATACTTACTCGTAAAACTCGTTTAGAAATCGCGCGTATCGTACGACTCTTTCGGTCCGTTTTAAGTCCGAATTCGATTTGTACATATCGTCCCAGAACATTATTACACTATAGGTCGAGGTTTATATTAATATTATTGTTGGATACGCACCAATCGGACGATTGTTATTCCGTTGAACGGGCGCATTATTGTAACGTCGACATGTAACAAATATTATTTAAAACAAACCTTGGTACAGACGTGTAGGTATACCTAATACAATCAAATATGAATAATCGACTGACTATACCGGTGCGGTTTTAGAAACGCTTTACAAACAACTCGAGAGGATTTAAGACCGCGCGCGTGGTAGATTTTCGGATTGTATTTCAATAGCCCCCGTCAGAAACGTATTAAATTAAACGGACTGTCATTAATATCCTATACATGCCGACCAATACGAGTAAAGTGTATCGAACTCAATAGTCGAAACCTAAATCGAGAAAACGCGTATTTAATAATAAGAAATACTATACATAGTGTATTATACCTACGAGTATTGTTGATCGTTATATTCGAATATTATAATAATATCATAACTGGTGCTGTGCATTCAATGCACTTCAAATTACACCTATACACCAAAAGCCGATATTGCTGATAGGTGTGCCAGTGTTTCGGGAGGAAAGCTGCAGACCGTTGTCAACGAAAGTCGATTCTGAGCCGAGCATTATTTATTGTATTATTTTTTTCTCTGGTTGCTAAGAAATATCTGGGTTACCCCAGAAAATGTTTAAAGACATCAGTTTTTTCCATTTATTAAGACACTTTCAAAAAATAATAGTACAGATCTGACTAATTTTTTTTTTTACAAAATACTTAAATTGACGTCTTTCTAGACGTGTGGTCAGGGACAATTTATCATTTAAAATTAGATAATATGCAATTTAATACCCTTCCTTCGGTCTAAACTTTAAACGGTTATTTTGATATTAGTGTTATGCATATCAAAATGTTAAAAAAAAATAATCTTTATTCAAAAAGAGAGGTTCTTTTTTGAAAAACAAATTAAATTTTTATTTAAGGTATATGGAGTAGCGCTAAAGTATAAAAAGATTGTTTTAAAATAATAATTCTACAATGATAAAAAAAAAAAAAAAAAACTGAAATCAAATTCACTTAAAATCCTCCGACACAATTTCTAGTTAATGGTGAAAAAAACCACCCTGTATACAGCCTTAATTACGACTATAATTAGACATTTCGTTTGAAATGCTATATAATGTATTGTAGCTAAGGACACGGTATAGACACGGAATCCGTCGGTATTGACAATAGCGTAGTGTTTATTCTGTATGATATTTACGTAAATATACACAAGACGAATTTGGAATAAAATGCATGATTTTTATGATTGTATAAGAATTGGTCGGCTCAATTGTGTCTACCTGCGCAATTAATTTCAACATTTCGTAACTGTATTATGCGCGTAACTATATGTACGGATAATTCTCCCAAAAAAGGAACAGAATAATAACAATATTTCAGCGTCCATGTATTATATTTACGTACACGTGTATATTATATGCATACGTTCGACTAACCTAATAATTCGCTTCCACTTTGGTCCGAACGAAATGCCAGTGTGTACAGGTGTACTTATATATACTGGAATTTCAATCGGCGAAAGAGTTGAATTAATATGGATGCGAAAAGATTTTATATTTGTTTTTTTTTTTTTTTTTTGCCGTTAAACCGTTTGTGTTTTGATTCGTGCGCATTGCGATTTTATGCAGCAACAGCAACAGCCTATAATATAGGTATCCCGGTATCGTGAAAACCCGGTTTTTTTTTTCGTCTTTTTATTCACTGTATAACAATATTATTATACCTACGTGTATCTTTATACTTTCTATCTGTGGTGTTCACGACCTATAGCAGGTCGCACAGAAACGGCCGGCCGACGACGCAAAATTGGAATTTCGTGTTTACACGGCGAATTAGCGTCGATCCGTGGGCTTTTATCCGAACAGTTACGTGCCTATACTATGCACGCATAAAGTGCCCTACGGAAAACCAGTTTTACATATTTTTTTTTCATTTTGAATCCTGAGCTGTGAACCGAGAAATGCATAGGTTTTAATATGAGTGTGTATGTATGTATTTATGTGTGTGTGTGTGTGTGTGTCGTGTTTGATAACAGTTTTTCCATCATCAACATCTTTATTTGAATTTTCTTGTAGCGTTTTTGATCTAGTCGGTACAACATTGAGAACGACAATTTTTGATTTTTCTTGTAGTTTTCTTAATAAATAGTGATTTTTTTTTATAAAATTTTTGTTGGTACCTGGATTACATTGGAACAAGGGAAAAAAAACCACTAATAATAATCTGTTAAAAATCAGTTTTCGTTAGCAATGGTCTATCGTTGCGCACAGGTATGAATTAAATTACACTATATATTCTCCCTTCTAATTTTTCTCGTGAAACAATGGCGCACCCATTACCAATAACAGCGTTTTATTATCTCGTATTTTCCCTCCGTCTCGTTTAAAGCAATGACTTATAGATACAGATAGGTACTGTCGTCCGAGCAGCGCACGTTCGTAATATTATCATAATAATAATATTGTCGTTGTTACGTTTAGCTAAGCCTCTAAAATGGTAGGTAAGTAAGTAAATGTAGTAAGTTATTACTCGTATACACTAATAACGACAATGATTCCCGCGGTGACTCCTGCTGCAGCTGCAGGGGGACACCACACCCATTTCACGGCGCGCACTTAATGTATTACTTACCGTTTTTTTTTTTTTTTTTCTGCTCTTCCCAAGGTGAGCCACTGCACTTGGCCCCGCGTGGTTTATCGCTTGTCGCGGACAGCACTCTCAAAAACGTGGAAAATATTTATATACACAATATAATGAACGACTGCGAGATTTACGCGGTCGCCTTCGTGCAACAGGCTATCGCGCATGTTTGGTTTTATCGTACTATCACGAATGCGGCACACGAGTGGTGCAATTCCGCTGTGTATTATATTGTACAGAATACTGCAGATAAACCCTTCCGACCATTGTGCGCGCTAGAGTCGCCTTGAAAAAGACCAACAAATAAACAAACGTTTACTCGATTATTAATATACACAGGTATATATTATGATATAGGGAAAATCTCAATACCGATTAAAAATTAAAAAAATACAATTTGTCGGTGATAATAGTCGGGTTTGGAAAAAAAACGCGCGGTAATTCAATGAAATAATTGCATAATAATATTATCTCGCGAAATTAGATTGCGCCGTGGTACGCTCCGTACTTACCCTATTTATTATTATTATTATTATTAGTGATTTTTTTTTTCATTCAAAATGTATAGAAAGTTACAATAGATTTATATAAATACATATATTATAGGTGTTCGTGTGTGTATATATATATATAGGTATATAGAGTAACCAGAATAATTCGTTTTATACAAATGGCGGGGATTGCATAATACATATGCGGTATATGGGATTTATGTAACAAACTTATTATGGATTCTGATCACCCTGTACTGAGCGCACATACATACATTATACTCGTATTCATTTTTATTATATTTTCTTCGACTTTTTAGCGCTTCGATGACTCTGACTTTTGTTATCACGTTATTGTTGTTGTAATAATTATATTGATGAGGTTTATTTCCTATTGAAAACCACGAAAATGGAATTGCATTATATTGTAGCGCATACGTATATGTACGTTCTCAAAATAACTCGCGTTGAATTATGTTAAATTGCAGCTTGGTCAATAAACTCTTAACTGGTAATTACAAAATATCGACCACCTACCAATAATTGATTTACATAACGATTATTTGAAATTTCGCCATTTTAATTCGTATTCGTTAATAAGATTATTTAAAAGAAACAAAATCGAACGGGACATACTTCGCTCGTAAAGGTGACAGGTGTTGCCATTTGCACTAACTGAGAAAATATTTTTCGATAATTTGGAATTTTCGAATAAATATTCCTTTTTTATTAATTTATTTTCGTAGATAATGGCCAAAATAATAAATGCCTATTCTGAGAAACACTATCGCACTGCAGTACCGTACAATAATTTTTGATGATGTTTGATTGAGTTCTAGGCGGTACATGACAGATGTAATAACAGACTTATATACTAACACCACAATAATTACTTTTCACTTAGTCATAGAGATAATTGTCTACCGACGTCCCTGTCACTGGCAGGTGGAAAGTTTTGCGATACTATATAAATATGATATAGGCTATTTTTTAGTTTAAATACTGAGCACGTTTAACTGCAGGTTACCCGGGACAACCGTTTGTTTTTTATCGTCGCGTGTGGCCAAGGGAACCCGACATCAGCAACGACAAACATAAAGTTCAAAATTCAAGCGTCAGCCCCCTAGAAAAAATCTAAATAAATTACATTTATGCACTTTGTAATTATACGGTCGGACAACTGTAGTGACTACTTCTGAGTACCTACTAACAATACGACACGCAGTAGTAGCCCTGTGATAATAGTATATTATTATCCAATATAACAGACTATTATTGTTAATTATAGTGACCCATGAGGTACCTAGGTAACAAATATGCACAGTTCTTTGTTTCTATATAAACATAATATTTGTGTTTCTATTTGGTTGAGCATGTATGGTTTATCAATCGACAATAGTGTTTATATAGCGTTTGAAGTTTGTAAAATCATCAAAATACGACTAACGCTCTTTATAGGTACCTGTCTATTATTATTATGCATCATGTTTTATATCGTGCCATTTACATTTGCTGATTTATAAATTTGTATATGAACCGATTAACACCGACGCGGCGAAAATTCGCTTATAATATGTAGGGAGTAAAATGAAACACTATGCATAAACAGAAGCCGTTTATATAACATATACCTAATGTTAGGTTAAAAATTATTAATAACAATTTTTCTTGTTCGTTAAACATAATGACGTGCCTGTAATATAACTATAACTACCTATAATTGTAAATTTGAAATGTGTTTAAATACCCACAATATTTTCATTTTCTGTCGCGGCAATGATAAATTATCTAATTAATGTATTGTATAATAATGTAATAAGGAAGGTGTATTTCTGTTGTAAAAACAATACGTTACTATAATTACAATTGCATTTGACAACCCACGTTTGTGGGTAAATCGCTATCGTAACTACACGTATAATCACTAATCAGCTCCGAGACGCTCGTATGTCAGTGCGAAAATAATTAATTTAAATATTCGTTCGAAAGCGTTAATTATATAACAACTAGTTAGTATATATTTTATTTTATACGAATGCGATTCATAATTATTGACAACCGTGTCCTTCGGACGAAACCCATTTTAAATCAATCGTAGTGCAATATTAAAATATCTAATAAAATTGTTCGATTAAGATTTCAAGAACTATACAGATAAAATGAATGTGCATTATGCAAAAAACCAGCCGTTCCAAAAATGTTCTATATAATTGAGGGTTTTATATATAGGTACGTGACTTATAAATTATGACTAATTTATCAAATAAACTTGATGTTAATATTTTTATTACTTACTGATGAATTGTATATAATTATAATAAGTGGGTACTAATAAAATCTTTATGCTTTCTACATAACATCATTCAAATAGTAGATATAATATTAAATATTATACGCTACAGGTAAATATTTGGTCTTGAGGAAGAAGGGCTCAAGTCAGTTTTGTTTAGGTTTCAATACAAACTAATTAATATTTGAAAATTTCTAGATGACACAATGGCAAAGCTGCTAAATGGCTAAATTGTTAAATAACCATTTTTTACCGTTCTTTATTATGACTTATGCTTTTTTTTGCCAAAAAATACATCATAGCATAACATGCGTTAGAATATACTATAGTATATACTTAGGTACACCGTTTAGACCAAAAATTAAATATTATATAAGCAAGTTATAGTAAAACCAGTACTTGTATTGTTTCGCTCAGAATCTAAAATTTATCCTGCAGAATGATACGTTTCGACAGGTTTCGATTTCGAAAATCATTATCGGTTATATTTTGTCCAATAAAATCAAAACAAATATAACGCAACTGGAATGAGTCGGTTTAATGGAAGATATTTTATCAAATGAGATGAGATAATATATTATAAACAATATATAATACCACTATGACGAAGTACGCTTATTTAAATATTTTGACATTTAAAATTTTTATGTTTTTATAATGTTAAAGATTCCGTTTTATCATAATGATATGATTTTAAAAAATAAATTTGAAACGAAATTAACAGCATTTTTGTATACATATTATCAGAATGACAAAGCATATTAAAGTCGTAGACAATTTTCCGAGACATGCTTTCGTAAATAAAACAATATTAAAAAATAAAAATGTTTTCCGGTATTTATCAACAACACAAAACCAGCGATAACGCGAATAGAATAAAAATAATTAGGTATTGACGTGTTTCGGGTGATTTCTAAACGTTTTCTTTTCACGGGCTCGATATAATCGCGTAAGTGTACATATTAAATACTGCGAATATAATAAAGCGGGTTTAGAAAAAAATTAAATTAAAGAAAAAAGTATTTTTTTTTTTATAAATTCCGATTGGCACCGCGAGTAATCACATCGCGCGCGCGACTCATTGTCCGCTCGGAATTCTAGGCGATGACGGAGAAAACCGAAATATTAGAAAACCCGACGGACTCGCGAAGAAGTCGGGGGGAGGTGTAGAGGGTAGGCTCACACGACGCGGGAAGAATAGGAACGCGGGGGGCGGGAGAAGGGGAAAAGAATTAAAAAGATATATCTATAATACCTATCCATATAGAGAAAGAGAGAGGGAGAATGAAAAAAAAAAACGAGAGTCAGCCGATCGATCCGGTGTAATATGTAAGTATATTATACGTAAGTATTCGTGTGTAAAATACAACCGGTGTTGTCGTGAGTGTGCGAGTGATAGTGTGCGTGCGCGCGCGTGAGTGTGTGCGTGTCCAGTCTGCACGGTGCACACAGTACGTGTAATTCCGGTGTACCGGATGGGTGTCCGTCGTTTCGCCGTCATTGTAGTACCGTCTTCGTTGTCGTCGTGAATTAATAACACCATTGTCGAATTACCGCACCATAATATTGTAGCCACGCGATGGCGAAAATCTTAATTATTTAGACATAAAATACATTTCGTTCAGTTGCCAAACCGTCGCGTTAACGTACTGAAATCCCAGGCATCGCAAAAGTTACAAGAAAACAAATAATTTTTTATTGCGGCGTCCCGGCCGGTGTTTTGGCTGCTGCAGTGCGTGTACCGCGGACCACGTCGTCGGCCTGCACTTTACCGTAATCGCGTGGGACGCTCGACTGCTGAGCGGCAGCAGACCCGCAGGTGAGTGCAACAAAATAGCCGGTAGTTTTCATGTGCATCGATAAAATAATGAAAAACGCAAAACGAGTAGTAGGTAATATAGTTTTTCGAAAAATTATAGTTTTTTTTTTTTTTAGAACTTTCGGCTTAAAGCGGGGGGACAAATTGTCTAGCGAAATGATTTCTTTTGGGTACTGGTTACATAATACATGGTGTTCTTTTTTTCTTTTTTTTTTTTAGTCGAATATATTATTATCGTATTAAACACTATATCGCAATAGTAGAATAAGGAATGCGTGTTTTACTATACATATTTGATTATCAGTTACCGGGGGAGGGGTAGAAAAAACTATTTGATATTTGTTCAATATTAACATAGTAATAGTATTAAAATACTACACGTTTTAAACGATTCTACACTCGACGTGCGGGACAGATTTTGGTGTGACGATGCGCATTTTTCATATAAGAACCTGGTGTGATATTGTATTGTCATGTCAACGATTGAATTTCTACCCGAATAAACATACGCATACCCGTATAAAAAGTAATTATTATTTAATAGACCTCTCCGGACTATATACCTACTTATACGAAATTCTTCCGAAAACGATTCACTATTATACTACATAGTGTATACTGTACTGCACTTATAGACAGCAAGGACGAACGGTTCCAACATGAAATACCTTCGTTATCGGTTTTTATTTTTTTTTTATAAATAGCCGGTATATTATACCTATTTATTATGTTTAGATTCTCATTGCTGCGACAAATGTATTGGTTTTACTCGTAGATAGGCTATATTGGTTATGGGGCGTTCCTAAATCCCACCGATAAAGTATATAATCAGTTCTCAATATGCGCATGACAACAAGAAGTAATTCGCAAAAGAAAACTAAATTTATTGATTAGTAGGATAGATATGATATGAATTTAATATCGTTTATATTGCTTCTTCTCTTCCTTATCCGGGAACGTTCACTGCGTATCTGTCCTATCCATTATGTAATATTTATGGTTTTACTATGATGTGTGTATTTTTTTCTTTTATGACTGTAAACAAATTTTTCTATCAGAAATGTTGCTCCAATCAAAACGTTATAGGATTTTTCTTGCGGAATATTTGATTTAGTTAGTGCATAGAGGGAGGTAGTTTTTTTATTTTCCTTGTAGTTTTCTTAATAAATTGGAAAAACTGGAAATGTTTTATACAAACTGTCACAGAATACACCTAGGCAAAAAGAGGCAAACAATAGTAAGCGGCTTAGAATAGTTTTTCGTTAGCAATGGTTCATCTTTGCGTCTACAGATTTAAATTAAATTACATTAATATTTAATATCCCGTCCAACTTCGTTCCTAAAATCGTGGCACGTCCATTAGCAGTGTATAAATCTTGGTGTTTTTTAAATTTTTTATTCGTATGGTTGCCTATACCGACATTGCTGCAGATGTGATTTTTCCGCAAGACAATTTCGCTCGAAAAATTCCAGATAACCCACAGCGTTATTGTATTATTTTACGCGTAGGCGTACCAGTAGTAGTAGTAGTTGTAGTATAGTAGTAGTAGTGCGTTCAAGTCTCTCTGCCAGACGGGTCCAACGACTTCTAGTCGTCTGGGATTTGTAAATAATGGATTCTGACCGGTGTGTATATAATAATAATAATAATATGTAACATACGTGTATCGATAGTGTCGACTATCTGCAGTGTCGACAGGTCCATTTTACACGCTGCGGCCGTACGTTTTCTTATTGTTATTATTATTATCTCACTGTTGTATTGCACGCGTTTGATGTATAAGTATATTATAGAAAATTATTACGTTCACATAGCCGCGTATACGTTTTATAATATATATATTGTGTGTGTGTGTGTGTGTGTGTGTGTGACGGTCAATTGGAAATGGACGATTGGAAAAATCAAAAAAAAATAATAACAATATACGTTGAGTTATACATTTCCCAACTGTAAATTATTATCTATCCTTGCACTTACGTATAATACACTCCCATATATTGTTTCAATAAAATTTTTCATCATTTTTGTTTTTATTTTTGATAATGGCTAATTGCGTGTACACTCGAAAAATTTCTATTCGGATAATAATTTGCGATTTAACGTTATGTACGTATCTATGTATGTATACATATATATAGGTATATAACAACAGTTCGAGATTAAAAAAAAAACCTGTACACGCGAAGACGTTCTCCGAAAATACACAAACACTTAAATATCTTGTTTTATTTTTTTTTTTTTTTTGTTTTCTTATAAACCATCGCGCGTTATCCGTCTATTCTGCCGCGGTGAAAACGGAACCGCAACATTATAATTTAATATAATAATCTAAGGCCAACAAAGTTCATCGCGTATATAATATAAGGTGTCGGATATAAAGTATGTTTATCTGTCTCTCTGTCTCTCTCTCTCCCTCACTCAAAATAATATACTGTCACTTGTATCGTCTACGATATGTATAATTTCACGAGTTTTGGTAGCGTGTTATACTGTAGCTAAGTACCGACAACTACGTGAAAAGTTTTCGTATCTATGGAATTATTATACAGCGAAAAATTGATTGTCTAGTCCTGCGTGTTGTTGTATAATACTACAACGACAATCAGTGGCGTGCGAAACGATAGGGAAGTCAGGATTAATATCCCATACCCCAATTGACTTTTTAATAAAACAAACTCTTGTTCATCGTTCTTCATGAAGGTATTTATTGCGTTTTTAATCTTGAAAGGTATACTACGATATTTTAACCAAGCTATAGATATATTGCTACAAGCCAAGATATATTGATTTAAATTGCAAGTTTTCTGGATCCGGCTTTAAAATTCCTACTGTCGAGTTGGGTATAAAAATACAAAAATTCTACGGTTTATTCACGATTAATATTTACTACATCCTCCTCCCACCACTGAAAATTCCTGGGCACACCACTGATTGTAATATTGATTTTTTGTCGCATTAATAGGTATGTACTGCGTGTAATTTCTTATGTAGGTATATTATATTATAACAGAATAATATATTATAATATTGCTTAGTCGGACAGCAATATGTATTCTCCTATCAAACAAACGAACGAAATGTCTAATAATATAATATCCAATTCCGTGACTGGACTTGGAAAAGAATTCGAACCCCGCGGGGACAGTACTCGTATAATATGTTCAAGCCGCCGCGGCTGGACCGAGTCGGTCCAAGGTTTTTTTTTTTATAAATTGGTACGTACACACAATTCACACACTCGTCATAATATCATTACAACTGCATTCGGTACCCGTAGATAATAATTTTATTGTAGTAAGTTACATGTACACAATAAAAATCAATTATCAGGCTTTTTCTCCGCGTGATATTTCGAAAGTACCTATTGATAAAATAACTTAATATTATGTACTCGGCCGATTAACAAGAACGTGTTTTATCATTTTTTTTTTGCCAATAATAATGTCGGTAAGTTTTCATAAAACGCATCCCGAAAAAACACATACACACACACATACCTACACAAAGTCTGGTGTTACATGTATATTTACTCGCAGAAAGTGCATACTTATAAAATACAGACCACAAGCACGTATTTCGAGAAAACGATTATATTATAAAATGGCTTTCGCGATTTGTTGGATATAATATTATGCGAATTATACCTATAAAATATTATATTTATTATTATAATGTGGTTATTCACGTATAGGAACCTCTGCCAATAAACGATTTTCACCGGTTTTTTTTTTTTTTCAGACAATTAATAAATTAAAAATACGTTCTCCGAGTTATAGATACCTATACTCGATCGAATCGAAAGTGACTGTATCAGATGCGGCAGTCTGACAAAACCTATGTCACTTAAATCATCGTCGTGTGCAGTCTTACGTTTGAATGTCGTATTTAAAACGAACAGTAAAACGCCGGACGTATACTTATCGGCAAACCACTGGAGGGAAGTTTAAAAGATTTAGGATGTAGGAGGGTAATTTAGTTTGTGTAAAGAAATATATGCTGAAAGCAAAAATAAATCATTGCAAACGAAAACCGAATCTAAGCTTGGTATAAACCGGTAAGGTTATGATAGTTAATGCAACCCAGAAATCGACAAAAATAAAGCCACCACCAACTCGGTAAAACTGTAATAACTTCTTCGCCACACTTAGAATCTAAAATGATAATAATATATAATAAGCGTAAATAACCTTATTATATCATTAAATAAGAATACAAATATATGGACTCGGAAGACGGTTTTAATTTGTCTGTACACCGAATCGTACCCATTCGAAAACACGACGAGTAGGTCGGTACCTATAATAATTGTTTTTTGACACCAAAAAACGTCGTATTCACCCTATGAATTAAAATTTTACGAGGAAAACGTATCGATCAGCTATTATCGTATTACGATGGTAAATTACAGGCGATTTCTGATAAACCGCGATACGACCAGATTTCTATGATATATTATAATGGCGAGTTATTTTGTCCACGTTGCAGCAACAGACGTTTTAAATTTTCGTAATGCGTGATGTCGTCCTATAAATGGGATGACACCTTAACGGTGTGTGTGTGTGTGTGTGTGTGATGTGTGTTCCAGTCGTTTTTCATTATTATTATACTCATACGTGTATACCTATATATATATTTTTAGGTTGCGGTTATTATTAGGTAGGCATATTGTATACCTATATAGCGATGTCACGAAGACGTCTCCGCCACCACGACGCCTGTCGCGACAATGGCCGCGATACTCCGTTAAAGACACACTATATATAATATATTACAAAAAATTATTATTATATAGGTAGGTACGTTTCCGTACGCGATACAGTTTGCCGTGAAATTCGGCACGGACTTATTTTCGTCGGAATTATTATAACGTTTGCGGGAGGATTTACAGTGTTGTATTTTATGTATAGATATATATATTTTTTTTTTATCTTTTATCTTATCTACAGATAAGTTAGAAATAATTAATCTGAGCCGTTATTTGAGATAAACAATAGTAATACAATAATTGTCTAGATAAATGTTTTCAAATCGTAGAGTGGTCCTTATTTATAATTATTTGTTTTATATATATATAATCTGACTACCCCCAAAATTTGTTCAGAACTATACAAAAGTGAATTGCCTTAAATTTCGTAATAAATGGCCAACCTTTAGAGGACGCCACACCCGTATTTTACTGTCTCCGTCTTACAAACGCACGGCATAGCAAATTTGCATTTAACATAGGACAAATTTCGTGCCGTTAGTTTTAATATTAAAGCAAATTGACTTATTACCAAACTTAAAAGTAAGAAGATTATAATATGTGCCCTAGCGTTGATATTTTTACCTTGAAATTTAGTAATAAGCCAATTTGTTTTAATACTAAAACTAACGGCACAAAATGTGCTTTACTGAACACAAATTTGCTACGTCTCGAGTTTGTAAGACGAAGACAGTATACGTCAGTATGGCGTCTTCTAAGGCGTGTCTCAAAAGGATTTAAGTTCCAATAATATGTTTTATTTTTTTTTGTATTATTCATACTTACAATGTAATAAAACGAGTACTAAAATCGATACGAAAACTATTTGTTCATGTTTTAGGCGAATGGGTTGTGTAACGAATAACTAGATAATTAAACCGTTATATATTTATCATTATATTCATATAGATATTATTATTCTGGCAATTATATTTGATCTTTATCGAGCAATTTTAAAATGTATTATTTTATAGAACACTATGCGTATAGTATATAGCTTATACGTGTGTAGCTGGCAATAAATAATACATTATTTATTCATAGTGTATTATATATATAATATATGACGTTTGAACTAATTATGATCAATTTAAATTATTATTATTATATTTAGACCATCGACGTCGCGGGTAAGGTCGTTTTACGACAATTAAAAATCGAAATCATAAGGTCATGGCATATCGTATTGCGTTCCGGAGACGGATCAAACATAAATTTCGATCGATAACATTTTATTATACACTATACAGAGTGTATCATTACAGTATATATACAGGTAGATCCAAATGATTTTTTGCTTATTCTATACCGTTTATAGTATTCGAAATTCTATAGATTCTGAATTTTATTTTATTAAGATTATTATTACGAATGGTTTTTTCGCTGGAAAAACAAAAATGCTTCGAGAATTTCACATCATTATATGATTTTCCGTCCGATGGTTTAACAATTTTATTCGAAATATTTTTTTAAGTTCTCAAAGAAAAAAAAATGAAAAACTCACGACCAACCATCGAACGTATTATCATTTAACAGTTTTAGACAATACTTATAAAATCTATATTAGAACGCAGAGTTCTGCAATTTCGACATTTTCAATTTTAATATTATTAATTCTGAACTTTCTAGTCATTCGGAGTGGACTCGCAGTCACTCAAAATCGTTTTTGTTTGCGATTATTTACTATCGCGGGTCCTCGGAAACTATATAAATTTCACTTTTGAATTCGAACGCATCTTTTTTTTTTTATGCAATTACTGAACTAAAATGAATAATCCCCGTCGCATCACGTTAAACGCACACAACATTCACGGTTTAAACTTTGCTGCGGCGATCCGGTCGACTATAGTAATTATTATTATTTTTTATTTTACGAAAACCGGGCGCACAGGACTAGGCGGTAAAGGTCAATTGTGTGGCCGTCACGATTGATTCGACGAAGGAATCCGTTGGGTGAAAGTGTCGGGGTTCCGACGGCATATATATTCCGGTCGCGGACGGTCGACGTTACTTTCAGGATCAACGAATCAAAATTATTATTGTATTTTTTATAATAACCATCATGTATACCAATAGTCTGGTATGGTAATGACATTGGCTAAAATGCTCTGAAATCGTTTTCACACCAAACGTCACCGAATTACGTTTTATAGTTGAATGTATAATATATATTTATAAAATATAGCGATAGATTTGGAAGGGAGACTAACATGGACTGGATATGTTCGGAGAAAATATGACTCATTTATTAAAACGGTTATTAAGGACAACAACTAATTGGTAAAAAAACCGTTAGATAGACCACGTTTAAGGTTGTTAAATAGGGTAAAATCGTAAAAGAATATCTAAAAGCAGCGAAACCGAATAGACTATGGAGATAAATGGTGGAGGACATGAAAAAGTGACGGCGAATTCGCTTTGAGGATTTGTCTTAGAGAACCTATGAGAAGAAAAAGAACACTGTGTAATGCAATAGTTGGTGTCCAAACTCGGGTCTTAAGGGTGATTTATTTTTATTTTTAATAAACCTCGTGCACATATTGCGTTCAATAATACAAGTATAATCCTACTGCAATAGAAGAATTTCAGGCTGACCTCGAGTTGTTGACTGATTTTTCGAATCGTTAATTTCTAAAAGTTCATTGCTCGCGAGCATAGTATAGTTAGGATACAATATTAATAATATTATTTTATTGTTGTAACCATTGACATATTAATTAATTTATTAATATTAATAAATGGACTGCGCTTGAGGGAGAAAATGGGGAACGGATATTGAGTGAGAAAAATAGTGCTAATTGGAGCCACTCGTAGAAGGAATAATTCAATTTTTTTACTAATACCATTTATCAAGGAATCGTGCTTATCTATAATCAGTTTGATATGACTATGGATATTGAATATTCATAATCTATTTTATTGTGTAGTACAAATATAAAACTATTTCATCCATGATTATTCCTAACTATCGTTATCTTTCTTACTCAATATTGTTCACGAATATTATAAGCGGGAAATGGGAGTAAAGAAAGTGCATTTCATTATGTTATGACTGTAACGTCTCCTATCATCATCATATCTAGTTTCTTATCACTTCAAGTAGATAGAGATGGATGAAATCCCGGACGAAATCCTTGAAAAAAAAATTTAAATACAAATTTAAAATTTAAAAATCGAACCTCCGAAATGTTTAGACAGTTAATCAATTAAGTGATACAATGCGAAGTTTATACATCAACTGCGAAAATTATGATAAAAAATCTTAATTACTTTTAAGAAAACTCATTTTTCACACATCGAATTCGAAAACTTGAATTTGAACTAACGCTAAATATCTACAACTCCCAGTACAAAACCGTTTTTAAAAGGGTTTTCAAAATTCACCCGTGAATTTTGTTAACTCAAGTCGAAAATCTCCCGAAAATGAATTTTATAATCCAATGATTCGAAATGCTGTCTAACTCTGCGGATAGGTGCCTAGGTGTGACATTTTATTATGTTTCAATCGCATTCCTCGGTAACCCGACCGCAACAATACCGTAATGAGTTTATTTATCGAAATCGTACTGTTATTAGGTATCCTTATTATAATTTATTGTTTGTGTCGCCGCCACAGACGTCCTTCGCGTGTGACCTTCAAAGTCATAAATATTCCAGAGTCGTATAAATGAACGGTTAACGACGAGAATGGTTAGTGGTTACTACACTCCTCGTATACTATCCCTAGTCATATAGGTAAACCTATATATATATATATATATATATTATTGTAGTATACTCAATATTGTGTGTATTTATATTATTATACATATACATAGTATATTGTACGTGGCGCGTGTTCGTTGAATGTTTGGAGTTGAGTAACCCAGTTCGAGAATCGTCAAAACAAACGTTTTCGATTCAAAAGGTTTTCGTGTCTAACGTGTGTACTTAATAAAAAATGAACGGCATGTATACGCCTGCGTATATTATGTTTTATATGCATTACACAAACAAATAGTATTTCTATACATATAGTCTTCGTGCGGATTTCGTATATTATATATATATATTCGAAAATATTGTACCTTAAAACGTAACCGACATGTGGTAACCGACAGTTTTTTTTTTAAACATTCGCGTAAAACAAATCGAACAAAATTAATACTCGTAATAATTTCGGTTTTTTTTTTTTTTAAATTTACAGGCTTATCAGGAAGCGATAAAAAGCAAACGAGATATCCGTGAAGCTCTCGAAGAGGCCAATCACAAATTGGTGCACGTGAACAGCACCGGGCCCAGAGTAGTGCACCAGAGTACGAAAAATCGAAAAGTCACTGATACCGAAGACACTAGGCAAACGAGAGAAGTACAAAAAGACGGTAAAATCATTACTGAAACGTCGAAAACCACCGAACATGAAGAGGTAATAATTAATATTATTAAAACTTTACTCGTTCAAAAATGTATAAGTGCGTTCAATTCAAACTATTTAATATTGTAAACTGTAGTGATTATAATTTGAATTGTAATATTCTTTATAATAAATTATTTATGTCTACGTCATATTGTTCACAATGAACAACAAATTTCAAATATCCTTTTAGCTTTCTTTTGCAATTTCACTTGGCACAATGTGTTCTTCAATAGACGTTTTGGACTTGAGTCAATAGCGCCCTACACTGAAAATACGGATAATATTCGCTCGATTGTAATATCAACGCTTTCGAACGATTATAATACCTTCTATTTATTATTATAAACGCGACTTAATTATTTCCCGATCATGTTGTTTATGTTCTGCTGTCCGATATTAAATCGCTGAATTAGTTATTTATTGTTATACGATATATATCAAGCCTGAGGTCAAATTATATTACTTTTATATTTTGTTATTATTATTTATTGTCTAAGTAGTGATAACGCGAGAAAATTATAATTTATTTTAATTAGAGGTCTTTATAAGAAATTGGCTTTAATACCGATCGATTTTCAAGAGGTGGGGTGATCTCAGACAATGATACATCGTGATTATATAAATCGATTCATGTAACAGATACTTTTACGAAAAAATTTTTATTTCACATTTTTTTGTTTTCATATTTCGCTGCTTTGTCGTTTTTAGAAAATTACTGTAGCAATAGGGTTGGGTATTTATAGCATGATTATATTAATGTATGTTATTGTATAATATAGGTAAACGGAGTGGACGAACCGGACAGCGTACCGTTGCCACCGTCGGCATTGCACGAGTCGATACGCGAGAGTTCCCACCGGTACGCCAAGACCAAAGATCAGGAGCTAGTCGAGTATTTGGCGGACGGCGAAAAAATTGGCGAACAGATGAGATACGAGGCCGTCAACGAGGAAGGCGATCGGACTGGTGATGTAGTCGACCACCGGCTGATGATGGGCAACGCGGCAGAGTTGGCCGGCTGGGACAGCCTGTCGGAGAGAATACGCAAGATGCGTGACAGGCAACAGCAGCCACCGGTGACCGGCAAGACGCTCGCCGACTTTGACGAAGAGGAACGCACCAGAAAGGTCCGTTTGACGACTTTGTAAACGGCGATGGGTGGTGCTCGGGTGTCGGGTTCGAGATATTATAGGTTTATGCATAAGAAAAATGATAAAATGAAAGTGGCAGAAACAAGAACGACAAGGTTGGTGATGTGTCGTATTGGATAAGGATGCGTTTACAATGTATAGGAGTAGTGGGTATAGCAGGACAAATAAAGGAGAATACATCGAGTTAGCATGGTCAAAGGAAACACGGATGACGTAGGTCAAAAAGATTGAAGTGGGATAATAGTTGGATTGAAGATGAGGCTGAAAACGGTGCCCCATTCTTAAAATCTCGTTTTCCCGACTCAAGAGTATACCCCGATGACCTGACTGCCGGACATATATTTTAGTTGCGTTACGTGTTATTGACAAATCGTGTTTTCCGTATATTACAGGTGGAAACGGCCAAATGGCTAGAGCACCATTTCGGCAGCGAGTCGACCAGATCGTCAACGGGCAACCTGTCCGAAGACGAAGAGGATATCGACGACCGGGGTCGCCAAAAGACCGCGTCCAACAGTTTCATAAACGTGACCATGAAGTCTGCGGAGACGCCGGCCAGTGGTTACTTCAGGGGCGTGTCCGAGTGGAAAAATAACAAGGACCCGGCGGTATCGCCGATTAGGCCACCGGTCAGGAGAAATAAGAGGGAACAGAAATCCGAAATGATTGTCAACGGCGATTCCAACGAACTGGAATCATCGCCGTTATTCAATTCGGTACAGCAAAGGGTCCAGGGATACGAAATGACCAAAGAAAAGTTGTCCGGACGAAACGCAGTGAACGGATATAGTCAACGAACCCATCACCACAACGGATACGTACAGGTGAGAAAATACCAAGTACACCTGTCCCGTTTTAATCTGCATCATAGACCTTTGGCGTTTTGAAACAGCCTTAAAACATATATATATTATAGGTACACGTTCTTAAACTTTATTAATTAAAAAAATAAGCCACAGAATTCTATCAATAATCCGATTTCTTTTTCAATATAATATTGTATAACCTTAATTTAAAAACTACAATATTATTAAAAAATATTTCGTATACTTAAGAATAATTGAACATGTAATACGCCTAGATTAAAAAAAATCAAAAACGTACAATATTATGACTAAGATAGGTTTACCTCAAATAAGTAAAATGTTTGCCTTAAAAACAAATAACCAAATTAAATTCATCCGTACTTACTATGTTAGCTATAATATTGTTTTTAAATTAATATTCATTTAATTTAATAGTATTTAATAAATTATTTATTATACGATATTGACATCATCAATAATATTTAAAAAAAAATGGCTATTTTAGGAGGGAAATTGGAATGGAAATTGGATAAATAGGGTAATTTTATTTGTGCGCTACGATAAATCATATCTAAAGAGAAACGATTCTGAGCGGAGCATTATTAGTTATTTTTTCAATCATTATTAAGGCAACCTTAAAATCAATAAAACTTAAACAAACAATTGCCAGTTTTTCCCATTTGTTAAAGGAAAATCGAAAAGTTACCTCTTCAAACTGGTGTTTAATCAAAAATGCTAAAAGAAATTTGCTATAAAGTTTTTGACTAGAGGAAGAACTTTGGAATAAAAATTGTTTACATACACAAAAGATAAAAACAAAAACACCTAGTAAAGCAAATAATAAATGTAAACACTTCAGGTCAATTTGTCCGGTAATAGAATAATAATAATAACGTCTGTCAGTACTGTGATTGAAACTGTGTTCTATTTGGTCCACCCCATACGCCACCATACCCTTATTCATAGTTGCACACAACTATATATACGTATTCTATTTAGTAAATATGGATAACGTCTAGATTGGTAGAATTCTTTGTATAATGTTTTGCTCGTATATTAATTGTATTATTGTACATTGATTCAGTTTTAGATTCTGAGCTCAGCGAGGAATGTATTGACGTAAATAAATTTTCTATACCAGAAATCTTGCACCAATCGAATACTTTATACGATTTTTTTTTTTGTCTAGTTGGTGCATTGATTTTCCTTGTAATTTTCTTATGATAAATGGGAAAAATCGGCAATTGTTTCCACGATTATTGTCGATTTCTGGGCTACATTGGCAACCAAAGAAAAAAATACCACGAACAATACTCTGGTCAGAATAGTTTTCCGTTTTCAATAGTTTATCATTGTGTACGGATATTAATTCAATTACTCGATATTATATATTCTGCCTTCCTCCAACTTCCACTTCGAACTTCTACAACAGTGGTACGCACATGGAACAGCATTAGTCTTTTGAACCGCCGCGGTTAGGTAATGTTTTACGCATCGGACTTTATGACGATCGCGGTGTGATACGATTCCGGACAACATTAGAATATTACGTTACCTAACGAAAATATTATTTTATAAACCACTTAATCACGGCCGTATAATAATATTTCGGTGTGCATAAAACATATTTAAACAATGCGATAGATTTATCGACCGAAATTTGATATATGGAAGCCAATAACGAACGTCATGATTTTATCTGACCAAAACAAAAAAAAAATCTTTAAACCAAGAACCACAGAATATCAAATAATACATCTACCGATGATATTGATCATCGATACTCGTTTTTACGCACGTGTGCCTAATAGTAATTTTACTAGTTTTTTTTTTTTTTACTCACTTATATATATATAAATTATATAAAGTTATTACTTATTATAAACTTAAAATATTGTTGTTACAAATGTACAATATTATACAACATAACGGGAAATAATTGCATCATATTTTTATAATTATTACATATTAAAACGATCATAAATTTTAAGGTTAGTTTGTAACATAATTTAGGTAGATGGATTTTTCCAAAACCAAACGGTTACAAATAAAATTTCGACGGAATCAAATACAGCGATACAAACTGTAATTTAAGCCGATTTTTTTGGGGGAGTGTTAGGGGGATATTTGGTTTCTACAGGACCAAAGTATCAGACGTTTTTTTTTCGTTCAATGCTGCGCACGTATAATATAATATTTTCGAGGTATTTTAATAATAAATATGATGAGTCACATTATATAGTGTTTACGTATGGTACAATGTGTATCAGACATTCACGGATTGCTTGACGTTGACATTATCCTTAGCTGCTATAGGTAATATAGCGGTGACAAATAATTTATTTAAAAAATTATACGACAATCTGTAAAATGTATACAGACTGCGGCGTACTAAAAAAAAATAAACGGGACTGCGCCTGTAACAGCTAAATTATAGCTCTCCCTCTCTTTATATATATAATGGAATATACAAAAAAAAAATAAATATTCTATACTCGCCTCATAATCGACTACAACTGAAATGACTAGGGTGAATATAATGAGTCTTAAACATTCCGGTTAAAAAAAAAAAAAAAAAACTATTAATTTTATTATACTGTACGTGCAGTGTTAAGCCGGGATATGTAGTTTTTTTTATTTTATCAATCTAGATAAAGAGTTAACGCAATAATTATTAAAATGTAGTCACGTTTACGTTACGTAGATATAAAGATGTTTTATACTTTTATCTCGGATAAACTTTTTTGTAAATCACGGTATACTGTACGAAACGGTAAAAATGTCTAACGTTTTACGACTCGTATAGTATTGTGTTTTTATTATCGTCCGACTGCGACGGGGTAGATAATAAAAACAATATTAAAAAAAAAGACGTTACGACGTTGTTTTTTCGGGGGTTACGTGGAAATATTTTAATCCGTGGTCCGAGCTGTTTATTTTTTCTAAGGTCACTTAATAGTTTTTTAGACGAATGTAATAATATTGACGACCTCCGAGCAACTATCACTGGGTAATTATCGAATTTTTTAAATGTTTCAGGAGCGATAAAAAAAAAAAATATACAAACATATTTGGCACGATGGGTGGGTCACTATTATAGGGTCCTTAAAAGTTAGGAAGGTAGGATAAAGAGGGAAATTTGATGTATACAGATATATATTTTGTAAATGTCCCTGGTTTTCCTACGTTTTTTCCAGGTTTTTCCCATTTTTTATGAAAACAGCTGAGAAAGTCAAATAATGACTTCCTTAAAGTACTACCTCAGTCAGAATCCCTTTTATAAAAAGTACTACACTTCAAAATCGGAGCAAAATCGCTGGTAGAAAAGTAGTCCACAGAAAATAAAACACCATTGTAAAATCAATACATTCCTTGCTCCACACAGAATTTAAAATGTTAAAGAAAGATTTAATTTGTTCCGATTCGTCTGATTGTTGCGTGCACACACTGCTGCAAAAAAACAAAAACCGATTTTTTTTTTTAGATTTTTCAACTATGTAAAATGTTTTAAACATGTTTTTTTTGTAATAATTATCTCTTATACACTCTCTCAGTATTCAACCCTAAAGTCAGTTTCGCAGCTTCTCGTGATTCCTTTATTATTGTCTTTTATCCCGGCCTCTTCAACTCTCTGTAACTCGTCGGTCCCTCATCTGATATCAGTTTTTTGGATACAAATGATGTTCTCGATCATCTCTGATCTCCTTTTCCATTTACTCTTCTCTCTATTAAATTTTGTAAACATTATAATTTAACAATAGTTGTATAATTACAAAATAGAATTTTATCATAATCATCTAAGAACAAAAATAACAATTGAAAACCTATTGATACCTATCTTTATTCAAAAGTAATCGCGTCTATTTATTTTCATTTATATTTTAAGAACGATTAGGAACCAAATAAATATCTTCACTCTTCGGAACATAATGGTAATTTTAATTTAATTTTCGAACTTTTAAAACGTATTTAACGCGTGTTTGTATAAAATCGATCAAACACTGTGCAAAACACCCCACGACCCTACGTGCACATTACATTTGTGGTTTGAGAATTGTTTTTTTTAACGACGTCGGAATACGTATTTTCTACAATGTTGTTTTCATGCCAAATCATCCCACCCGGATTAACCCGATTCCATTATTTTCATTTGTTCGGGTACGACATTTTATTATGATGTGAAAATTCATATTTTGTATTTTTCTTGCAGTCGGACCGCACCACCCCGGACAGACATTCCAGTAAGGCGGAGTCACCAGACCCGTATCAATCGTGGGACCACCGGCGTCGCCGGTCGGCGGACAGCAATAACCATCACAAATCGACGGCCGTGGTACCCGAACCGAAACCGGACTATTCGCCGGAGCCAGAGCGCCGGGCCAGCAACGGGTCGGCGGGCGGGCGGTCCAGCAGCAACAACAAGAAGGTGTACCAGAAGACTAGGTTCGCGGCGGTGCCCAATTCGCAGGTGCCGAACGGCGGCGGCGGCGGCAAACAAGAACAGCGGAAGAAATCGTTTGGCGAATCGTTCCGGCGGCTGGTGGGCAAGTTCACGGGCGGCGGCAGCGGCGGCGGCGGCAGCAGCAAGTCGGACGGGGACCGGAAGAAAAACCGGAAAAAACCCGCGGAACCGGTCGAGCGCCGGCGCGCCGACAGCGGTGACAGCGGCGATTACGCGGACTACAACGGGTACGACGACGCGGCCGTCGACTACGACGACGACGACGCCGAGAACACCTACAGGAGTTACGACGGCGGCGTGCGTCCGGGGCCCGCCGAACGCCACCAGCGGCTGTTCGGCAGCACGCAGACGCTGGACCGACACCGCGCGGGACGGACCAAAACGGCGGCGGACAACGACACGGCGCCAGGCGAACCGGCCATGAACGGCAGCAGGAACGGCGGCGGCGTGCACAGATACTATTTGGGCGAGGACCCGTTCGGCGGCAGCATTTACGGACGCGAACGGGAATACGACGGCGGCGCGTACAACAGCAACGGCGGTAGACGCCGGCCCGCGGGACACAGCAAGTCGAAGAACGGCGCGACGGTCAACAACAATTACGACTCGCACCACACTCATTACGTCCAGAGGTAACGTCCCTTACACAATCTATAAATAATATTACACGCGCACGTTAAAATAACACGCACCGAAAAACCCATCGCTCGCTCAAATACACTCGCATTACGTTTATTGTTACGATTACTTTTTTTTTTTTTTTTTTTTTTTATTGTAGCTACTGTTTTTTTTTTTATTATTATTATTATTATTATTTTTTTTTTTATATACGACCGCACGGCCGCCGTGTCTGTAGAAAAACACAAAATGTTTATGTGAACAACGTAATCTCTCTCCGTATCAGTGCCCCTCGGATACGCACTTTGACGAGACAAAGTATATTACACGAACTCGGCTTTTTTTTTTTTTTTGTTTTTCGACGCCGAACACTAATAACAAAAAACCCATTTATCTGTCGAGCTTTTACACCGACAAACCAACTTCGGTAACGCTCACCGGTTGTCGCGCACGGTTATCGGATTTTTCCCACCGCACTTGACGTATCCCGCCCGTACGTCGCACCATACAACATCACAGATAGATAATAAATATCTCGATACACTTTGGTGTTTACAATCGAATGGCCTGTTGCGTTGTTATAACAATACGCTACGAAGTCGTCCGTGCCGTTCGCTTGAAAACGATTTCGATTTTCGTGTTAACATATTTTTTCCGAAACTCGGTCCGAGTTCGTCCCGATACTCCGGTACCCTCCCCGAACACAATTCCGCACCAATACCGCGTAATAGTCAAAGTATATCTTTGGTCGTACGGGAAGTCGGGCTCTAGTCGATTTCTGGCGTATTTTTATTTTATTTTTGTGATTTTGTCTCACACGTTTTCTCCCGTTAATTGTTCGGTCTGAATTCCATAAATGTACGCGTAACGCGTACATTTATTTTTTTTTTGTTGTACGTTAAACAAACATTTTCTGTCGTTCGTATTATTTGTTCGGCGAAAAACGGCACAAGTCGCATACATACATATTATATGTGTTAGCCCGTAGCCGTTCGGCCGTTATTACAGCGACTATCGACGTTCGATTTGCTTGTTGTACTGAAAACTAAACGAATCGACCGCGGAGCCATTTTTCCCCGGGACCAAAGGTGTAACGGCGAAAAAAAGCGTACTGTAGGTAAGTAATCGAAAGGAAAGAAAAGAAATCCCAACTTCTTGTATTTGTGACAATTGTCGCCGAAAGGAGGAGAGAACGAAATGTGCTCGACAGCGAAAACGAACGGGAAACGATACATAATAATACGAACAATAGTTTTCAATTATCGATTAATGATAATATTAATTCAAACATTTTTTTTTTTCAAACATCAATTATATTTTTTACTTCATAGTATTAATAATTTTTATTATCCTATAATTTCTATACATACTTACCTATACATTAATAGTTATGTATAAAATGTTTTTGATAATATTTATATAGTTTGTAAAACGCGTTTTTTTTTTTTTTTTTTTTTTTTATAAAGTTTTATTATTTATTCGATCTCGTTATTTATCAATACTTATTTATATATATATAGTATATTAAGATAATTTATTATTATTGAAATATATATATATATATATCTAATAAAACATAATAAATATTATATTGTATAATTTATATCAATTTTTTTTTTTTTTTTTGTTCTTTGAGAATTACAAGCGAACAGTGTTTTTATATTAAAACGGTTTAACGTTCTCGGTGCGGTATATAAATGAACTTTATATATTATTTACTACGTATAACGTGTCCGGCAATAATTGTACAACAGAAAACGAGTAGGTATTATGAAATTAGTTTTGAATTATTAATCATTTAATGCGGACGCTTCTATAGAGAACACAAATGTTTTTTTTTTTTTATCGCCTTAATCTTAAAATAATGCAGCACGACAATTCATTATTTCAAACACGTTTGAAATTTCGTATTCAGAAGCGTCTAAAACGATGTTAATATAATTAAAGCGATTATCGAGGTGGTACGGGAGTTGAGAAGAAGTCTAATGTCCGAAGATAAAATGGAGAACGTTAATAATTTGTTTTTTTTTTTTTTTTTTAACTACCGCCTCCGCGATACGGGCAGCATTGCTATTATAACGGCCGCATCTTTTTTGTCCTCCACCGAAATCCATTTCGTCACCGACTCCGGACCGACACATTAGCGAGTAATTTAATTACTCTGCATTGCTCCGTTCCGTTCCGTTGTACAATTTACTAAAAAAAAAAAAAATATCTAATGGAAATGAATGGTTTCGATACTCGTCTACATTTTTAAACGCATTTTGAAGCTGTATCCGTTAAGAGAACGTCACAGTGACACGCCTAATTTTTGGTCTCTGTGTCGACTTTTCCGGCTACAGAATATAGTCTAGTTGACGAGTAAGAAAATCGGTTTTTTGATTTTCCTAGCAGTTTTCATAATATTATAATATTTTCGCCAAATTTTAATTCGACGGAAAAATTTTTGTTTCGAATCGGTTATAGAATATAGGACCGGAATATATCCCGTCGGCACTCGGAAATCACGTATGATTATAAACAATTTTTTTTTTTTTTTTTTTTAATTTTGATCAACCCTATAAGGTCGGTTTTGCAGTTTTCCATAGTTTCTCCGCTCATCGTTATTACCAGCTTTAGCCTCTTCAGTTACTTGTAAATTCTTAGACTTGCATTGCATATCATCTTTTCGATGTAAAATGTTCTTATTTTTCCTCGATTTTCCCTTATATTATGGTATATAGAAGCTCTTCTTCGCGTCTCAAGATATGATCAATCGCATTCTATCTTCTTTCTTTAATGAAGTATCATCCTCGTTTCATTTGTGTTTCGTGTAGTAAATTTTCGTTGGTTCCTCTTTCCGTCGCGAAATTCTTCTCCAGCACCAAATATCGAAACTTTCGAGGAACTTTTGTTCGCGCTTCATTCCGCTTTATTCGCATTCGTATGATGCGACACCCCACACGTATACTTTTACCATCCGTTTCTCGACGTTCACGTCAATGCTCTTGGAGCGCGGTAGAAGCTTATCTTTGTTGTTGCCGTTTTCGCTCGATCGGTCCATGATTTTACTTCCGCGGTACATTTTCCGTCTCGGCTAATATCATTACCTATAGCATGTCCGGAGCTCTCCGCTAAACAAGCTGGTGCGAACGAATAAGCGTAAAATCTATTTTCCACCTCCCCCACCCCCGCTGTTTTCAAACGTTTTCTGCGGGGCTTCACTGTGGATCTACGTGTTTTCTCGAATGTTTTATCGTGGTTCTGTTGCGATTGTTATTAACATCGCCGTCGATCCGGCCGAACACAACAATGTCGGTATTGCGCGCGGTCCGCGAATCCGTCCCATTGTTGTTTCGCGTGTGAAAACGACGAGGCCCCCTTCCCCCCCCCCGTTAATATACGCAATATCGATAATAATACGTGTGCGCGTGTATATATGCGTACACATAAATATCGGGACACGATCGACCGCGTACACGAGTAAATTATAATTATATTAGCATAGAATGGGACACTCCTCGGGAGAGAAAGAAAAAAAAAATAAAAAACAATAATAATAATAAAAACGCCAACGTGCGGCAGACCGTTGGCCCGCGCGAATTTCCCCCCCCCCCCACTTCTCGCACCGAGCGAATACTATTGGCGAAAACCGATTAACTCGCATCCACGGTGTACGCGAGACTTTGCGCGGTGTCGTGTGCCGATATCTTTAAATGGCGAGACCTGTTCGATTAAAAGAGAGCGAGAGAAAAAAAATAAACACGAAATATTAATTGCTGCTCGCAAGAGCGGATTTTGGCGCGAGGCGTGTCCGCGAGCGCTTCGTTATTATTATTATTGTGTGTGCGTGTGTGTGTTTTTGCGTGTGCGAACGAAAGTGAACGCCGCAATAATTTCCCCTCGCGTCATCACGCGAGGGGAGGCATATTACGATGATATTGTGTTATAGGTGTAGGTGTACACATGTATGATACGCACGCGCTCGCGTGCGAGCATAATAATATTTTGTATGTAGGTACGGCCGGTCGCAAAAAAAAAAAAAAAAAAAAAAGGGCGTAGGTAGAGACGATTTCACTTCGAAACGCGGAAACCCGAGAGAAAAAAAAAATAAAATAAAAAAACGGATCGCCGTACCGATAAATCGACTTTTTTAGTAACCCCATTGAAAATACGCGCGGTTTTTTAATCTAATCAAAACAGATAAATATTCTTGTACGCCGACCCACGTGGTTTTGTTTCTGGTGCGCACCTATACCTACCTACCTACCTACCTGCCTACCTACGTACACACAGGTATGCGCTTATTAGTCGTTTTATTTTATTTTTTTTTTTTTTATCGCGATATTTTCAATAATAATCGTCAAAATCGAAAACTCCGCCTAAACCGCATTATCATTATCATGCGTACGAGTACCGATATTTCTTCACATACTCGATGTACACACATTATAGAATTATTGCGATAATAATTGTTGTTTACCTCGGACTTTCGCGAAATCTAAATCCTCGTCGTTTTTAATATTGTTTTAGTCTTAGATTCGGACCGTACCGAGAAACGTGTTGGTTTTACAATGATACATTTTTCCTTTTTTTTTTTTTCCGCGAACGACTTTCCTACCAGAAATCTTGTTCCGGTGAATCAAGCGCAACGACTTTTCTGAAAAGGAATTTTATCTAGTTGGTACTTCAAACAGGTAATTTTTTGATTCTCCAAACAGTTTTCATAATGGTTAATAGGAAAACCGGGAAATTTTACGAAAATAATGCTTTTATTATTTTCAATTTTATTTTTTTTTTTGTGATTTTCAGTTAAAAATATTCGTGGAGATTTGAAATTCGGACAGTATACTTTTATTTGTTTTTTATAGACGTGGCCAAATGTTCAAAACATTTTAGCCTTTATTGAGCTATTCATAGACATTTGAATTTTGATAGTTTTTTACGTAATTTTTATTCTATGGGTAAAATTGTTTGCACAAATAGAAATATTTGACAATTTAATACGAGATTCATTATAAAAGTCGTACTTTGTGGTCCAAAAAAAAAAAAAAAACCGTGTATAATGTAGATTTTTTTTTTCTTTTTAGAATTTTGATATCAAATTTCGGCAAACACCGTAAATACCTTTAAAAACATGTATAACCGAACTCCACTCAGAATCGTTTTTCGTTAGCGACGGTTTATGGTCGCGTACAGTCGTAATTCAAATCGCTCTATAATTTAGTAACAACTGATCGCGGACAATGTCAATGACGATCTCTCTTAGTTAGAATTTGTTTTCGTACTATTATTAGATAAATCACGGACGCTCATAATCGTCGTTTTGTCGTCAGTTCGATTAAATATTATACGGTTCAACGGTGTTTTTACTGGCAATTAACCGACTTTCCCGTTTATCCCGGTCGTTCACGTTCACCCTCAGGGGTAAGCCCTGAGAAAATCGAAAAATCACCTCCCTAACGTGACTTTTCGTCAGTCGGATTCGGAGCGAAATCGCCGGTAGAAAAGTTGTCCACAGAAAAGAAAAAAAAAATGCCTCTTCGTGAGACCGTATTGAGCTTTTTCGTTCCGCCCGGAATCTAAAAGCGTTTTAAAACACGGGGCCGCCGAAGCAGCGCGTATAGTCCGGGTTCTTCGAATGACGCCCACCCCCCAACCCGCCCGTTTGAACCGTTCGGTTTACGCGCGTTTCAACGGGAGTTTCGCGCGGAACTTAGACAAGACAATAATCGCAACGACGTAATAATAACGACACAATAACGTTCTCCGTGGGCTAAACGTACGGCGCATTTTGAATTGCGTCGCGCCCGCGATACCGTAACGTTTCCGCCCGCAATGTTCCGTATTCGTAACGACGCGTAAAAAAATCGATATATCGGCGCGATCCGCAAATCGATAACGTCGCGGACGCGCGCCCGTATTATCGAAATCAGCGGCGGCGGGCGGGCCCGGGCCAGTCTACTTTTTTCCGAAAACCGACACAATTTCAAAATCGAAAACGTCTATCGGCAATTCTTTTCCGTCCGAACATCGACGTCGTTTTGACCGGCCTGCCCGGAAAAATAGTCCCGGCCGCGCCCCCGTCCGGAGTCGACCTCGACGATAGACCCGACGACGTAGGTCCGACGGTTTTTTTTCCTCCTCCTCCTCCTCCTCCTCCTCCTCCTCCCCCCGTCTTCTTCTGGCCGTGTCAGACTATTCGGTTTACAATAATTATGATTATTACGGCGAAATAGATTTCGATTTCGAAACGCGCGTGTCGGTCCGCGGCGACAATAACCACGGTAATCGTAAATGATATTGTCATCGTTGCCGATGACTTTAACCGCCGTTTTCGGCGCGCTCGAGGTCGCGATCGAGGGATCTCGATAAATAATCACTATGGCAATCGTCGTTGCCGACGCGTCGTCGACAAGAGAAACGGTATTATCATTATATTGTTAATGCGCGATTGATTTGATTTCAAACGCGCCTACGGGTTTTTTTAAAAAAAAAAAAAAAAAAAAAAACCATTCGTTTTCCTATTTAAAACGTCCGGCGTCCGACGCGAGACCGTTTAGTGTGTGCCGAGACTCTCGTTCGCGTTTGTTTTCGTTTTTCCTCGTCCGGCGCGCAGAAAACGCCGACGCGTCGACCGCCAAATCTGGAAACGCGTCCTCCGACACAAGGCCTCTTATTATTTATCATTATTATCGCCGTACACTGCTGCGTGCCCGGGTACATAATATTGTTGTTATTATTACCGCGTTATATAAAAAAAAAAAAAAAAAAACCAGAAATCGTAATATTTATCGTCGACTTGTTTATTGTTACAACGCCGTCCGCGCACCGTATCCGCGGGCCCCCGGTTCCCGACCGCGCTCGTCCGGGGAAACCGGAGGGAAAATCACCGATGAATACAATTGCAGTGTGCGCCCGATTCCGAAAAAACCCCCCGATTTCCAGCGAGATTATCAAAAATTTCCGTGGTTTCCGAGCATATTAATTGTCGTACACCGATTTCCATAGGCGTGTGCCAGGCGTGCCATGGCACGCCCCGTGCCTTCGGGTTGAAAACGAAATTGACTCACACCGGGTTTTATTTAATTAAATGCCAACTCGTTAGGTGAGACAAATTGTCATAGCGCAACCAATAAATCAAATCAACCGGCGACCACTTACTGTGATGTTACTTGTCACTGCCTCGGGTTCAGGGCCTGTTGTAATCGTGATGACACTGAGTTTTTTTTTATTTAGTTTTTAACGATGTAATAACTTATTACTAAATGTATGTTGAGATACAGAAAAATGTTTCCGTGAAATATCGTCGGGTACAATATAGGTAACGTAACACTAGTAGTATACTGTGGAGGTGAACGCAATATAATTTTTAACGAATCGATATTTTGTGTTCACCGTCTTCTTTGTTTAGGGGTGGGAGGATATGGGGCCAAGGATTAACAGCTCGTTTTCTTTGTGGCCCACCCTGCGAAAAAACCCCGCGCGCGCCCATGCCGATTTCCGTTAGGTTAGTGATTCGCCCTCTGAGGGGAAACTGTTCGCCAGCAACCGTCCCGAAACGACAGCGAAACCCGGGCCCTGCGTCACGAGTGTCACGTTTGAAACGTTACGAAAAACACGTCTTTTTTTTTTTTTTTTATCTTTAATTCTAAATAGCACAGTTTATTCCGCGGTCCGATTTCGTGTGGTGTTTTATGAAGTTAGAACGCACTGACGAATATTTCGTTATTCGATACGCTTTGAACTTTAAACGTCGCGTTCCCGATTACGGTCACGGTCTCGCGTCGTCATTAAACGCAGTTTTAAATCATTAGATCATGCGTCTATATTTTCGAAAATCAAACTATTATCGTTAAAATAACTGCAGACGTCAACTTGTAAACAGCTACCTGCGCGACCGTCCGGGGCGTTAACGTGTAGACGTGCGCCGTAATAAGAGTTTCAAACATTTAAAAGTAAACTACATAAATAGTGCTGGGTTTTATTCTGCAATGAAACGTTTCGAAAACGTACGTTTTGTGAAATTCTCGAACCCTATACCTATGCCCGCAGTACAGTCGCTCTGTCCGATATATTCTGTGTTGTAGCGACCGGTAAGCTGGTTGTTTTTTTTTTTTTTCTAACCCGGAAACGTACATACTCGTGTTATTGTGATAATGCCGTTTCACCACTCATCGGTTCTTCTCGTTCGTCTCTTCCGGGATATTCGGTAGGTACCTATAATAAATCCTGATCGGGACCGAAACCTACACCCGACGCGGGCTCGTTATACTGCGGTAGTCCATCGCTAACCGTGTCTTTTTCTTTCTACGGCTTTTTCGCCCGTTTACCCTGCCGCTATCATTTGAAAACCCTCTTCCGTGACTCGATTAATCGTTTGTAATCGCGCGATCACACGTACGCGTGCTTTACTCGTCTGCCACACTTCTGCCGCCGTCATTGACGGTTTCTTTCGCGATATTTTGCGCTTTATGCCTACCTTATGTTTGAAAAAAAAAATAATAAAAACACGTGTATACGATATACTCTAATACTATTCAGACTGCTGTTACATTGTATTTTTTTCATTTTTCAGGACCATACCGGTGAACACGAACAGCACTACACTGGGCCGATTGAGCAAGTCCACGGGACGTTTGTTGGCGGACGACGTTAATAACGTGTCTGACAGAGCGCAAACACTGCCCAGAAAACTCAAGACGGAGAGCAAAATAAAAAAACAGGTGAGGATCGATCGATCTCTTCCTGTTATTCTCCTTTGTGCGAAACTATATAATTATAACTCACGAAAGATTATTTTCGGGGGGGGCGGAAAGGAGATAGCACATATTATCAGTACAGTTTCTATCACTATTATTATTGATAATAAACGATTGTCGATGAAATTAAATTTCATTTTATTCTGCGGTGTATAAGAATATATATAATATTATTAATGCTGCTGAATATAAAAATTAGACTTAAAAACACCGTAGCAAAGGAAAACATTTAAGGGGTTGTTGTGATCCTCCAACTTCCCCATTGTTTTCGCCATTGTTTTGATATACAACATCCGGGTGCAGGTCACACGCATACTGTTAATATAGTATCCTCCAGCCACTTATCCTTTGGCCATTTTTTTACATTGGTCCTTCTATCACCAAACTGCAGAGTTGTTCTAAATTAAAATTAAAAATAAAACATTTAATGTCGACGGGAAACTCGAATTTCCGATGTTATTTAACGAAAAATATATTCGATCAGATCTTTCTTTTCGAACACTCGGCGGACTTTCGACTAGACCACCGCCCCTGTATACAAGTACGGCCTTAATTAAGACTTCTATCTACTGTACAATACTGTTCTATTATGAAATCGTAAACCGTTTCTCCTTCTTTGAAAAAGTGATCGTTTTAACATTTATTCTCCGCATACTATTTCATCTATCCGATACGTTTACTAATATGACATCGCTTTGCGCTTTGATGCTGCAGGTGCACGCTTCGCGGGAAAACGATTACGGTCTGAATCGGTCCGCCGCGAACTCCGGGAGTATGATCAACGTGTCGTTTGCCAACGGGCCGGCCAAGCCACAACGGACGTTCTCGAAACCGTCGTTGCTCCGGAGCCAGAGCTTCAACGTGCAGCCAGACCCGGGCCACCAGACGCGGTCGATCAGCACGCTGCACCGGCTGGAAGAGTCACCGCCGCCGCTAAAGAGCCCGAACATCGTGAGCATGCTCAGCCGGAGCACCAAAGATCTGTCGGCGGTCACGCCGGACGACGGTTACAGGTCGCTGTCCGGCAGCTGGGCCAGCCCCGGGGAGCTGATGGGCAACGGCAGTAACGCGGCGTACCGCGGTGGCCGGGACGATCCCAAGAAGAAGGTGTTCATGAAGGGGCTGATGGACCACGCGCCCGAGCTGTACAAGACGTTGAACCATCAGGACGAAGACCGCGGCGGCGTCCGGCGGTACTCGCCGCCCGGCCGACCGTACTCGAGCAGCGGCAACTCATCGTCGCCGACAATTAGGCGCGGCAGCGGTAGCGGCGAAGTGACCAACCGGAGCGTGACGCGGCGCGGCAGCAAGGACGATTACACCGAGACGGTGCGGATCACGTCCAAGTCGGACGACCCGTACCGTCCGAGCGTCACGAACACGGTGCAGAATTTCACCAAGAAGACGGTGCCCCGGGACGGCCGGGTGGAGACGATCGAGTCGACCGAAACCAAGACGGTGACCAAGAGCCGGTACAACGGCGGCGACCCGATAACCAAGATCAACGGGTTCGGCGGTAACGGCGGCGTGGTGATCGAGGTGAGGAACGGAAGAAACTGATCGCCGCCGCGGTATCGCTTGTCGTTGTATAGGGTTGTACTCGGATGTATTATAATTGTGTATTAGTAGCGTAACTCGCCGTTTATACGCGCGCGCCCGACGCGTAATATTATTATTAAAATTAAAACGTATTGTCTATATTTATTTACTAACTGAAAGTATAATATAACCGATATAACCGACGGACACGATATTGTATTATAACCGTGTAATAATTGTTGAAAATAACAATAATATTGTATACAATCGTATAGTCGTTGGAACTTTACGCGTATGGACGCGTCATTTTTTTTCGTAACCGTATGAAATTCCGGACCTCGGGGGTCGAGAAGGGCCAAAGTCGCTTTTCGGCGGGAACTGGATTAGCTAGGCCTGACGCGTGATATTTGACGTATGTTTTTTTCCCGCGCTACGGGACGGGCGTCGGTATTGCGAGAAACCGACAGCACTGCGCAACGCCGTTTCAAAAGTCCATATTTGTGACACCGAGTGATTGAATGCGACTGTGGCCCTTCTTGAACTGCAAGGTCACGGACGGATTGTAATAACCACAGACAGACTATAATATCGTATTGGATGTCGTGCGATAAATATATCGCGTCGCATAATGACGATATCGCGATGATCGTATTCTTTTTTATACGCGCATATTTTTTTAGCACACCTGCAGAGATAATTATGTTACACAATAGTATCACCCCACTGGGTGTATAAATACATAGGTATAGGTATCGTATCATGGTTACGTCAATAAATAATAATATATTTATTCTTATATTTTATTATTGTATTGTTGTATATTATAATACTAAATAAAAAAAAAAAAAAAAACACATTACAGTGCTCGGTCAGACTAATTTATTTTTAATACGTGTTTAAGTATAATTACTATGTATATCTACTTATATATTATTATATTATTACCCCTGTAAACAAACGATATCGTGTACGTATTACTAAAAAAAAAAAAAAATTGTAAATAATTATTTAGAATTAAAATCGTTTTTTTTTTTTATTATTATTATTATTATTATTATATTATGTATCGCTCAATAATTTTTTTTGATTTTTTTTTTTTTTGTAAAACAACGGGCGATTATTTCAACTGATGTGAAAATGTCAGAAAAAAAAAAAAAAACAAAACAAAACAAAACGATAATATTAATTATAATTACAATCGCGTAAACGAACGCGAAATACGCGTATTCATATATTGATAACACATTACGAGAAAATAATTAACTGTTGTGTTATCATTGTTATTATTGCGGTCCGGGGGGGAGGGGGGAGGGAACGGAGAAAGAATAATTGGATGTTCCCCGAACGTTTAGGCGCTAATGTATGCGAACTATACTGTGTATGATAAAACATATTATCGGTTAACAAAATTACACACATTATTATTATTATTATTATTATTATTATTATTATTATTATTGTACTTACGTGTTTTAAGAGGAGTTAATAATATTATCATTATTATTATAAATATGTTTTTTTTTTCCGAGTTTAGTTATTTATACAGTTTCTTCCGTCGCCTCCGTCTTTATGACCGCCTGTAACGACCTGTGCCTACACGATTGCGCGAATAGCCAAGCATGCACAGGTACCGCCATTAAATCGCGTGCCTTGCAATAATTATTTAAAAAAAAAAAAAAAAAAACCGCACGTTTAAACGCAAGACAATCAAACGCCTATACATCGGATTTTTTTTTTTTTTCTGTTTCTTTGATAATTCGGTCTATAGTGTAATTTTTTAAATTTTCATTTTTCCTGTACGAATCGCATACCTATACAAGTGTATGATACGTATTTTCAAAGTTATTAATATAACATTTAGTGTACATCAGTTAGTGTGTACAAGCGTACGTGTTTTCAAAGTTTAATTCGCTTGTATTGCAAAACTAGAGGGTGTATAGACATGTTGACACGAGTAGCCCTCCTTCCTTGGGACCAAAGACGGGCATATCGTATATACGAGATTGCACGTTAATTGCTCTGTTGATAACTGTAGCCTGTAATTTAAGTTGAAAACTAATTTGAAAATATCACTAACTTATTTTTGGTAGTATTGAAAATAGATTTGATTTCAACGTGAAGTTTAGGTAGGCAAGTTTTTTTAATATTTAATTTTAGTTTTATTAATACATTTTCAATCAAATTTTTTGGATATTAGCACTAAAATTTGAAAAAATTAGGCTAGATGAACTCACAGTAAACTTCACGCCTAATTCAAATCCGTTTTCAACTCTTATCATTTCACGCTAGATCGATCGGACTAATAGAAATAAGATTGACCAAAATTGCTATGCTGCATAATATACGTTTGAACAACAGTATTTTTAATTGGAGCTACCCTACTCTGACAGAAATACTTAAATAATTTAATTTAAAACTAATCGCATTATTTTTTTTATAATACATATTATAAAGAATAATTTAAAAAAAAAAATTAGAAATCTCGAATTTAAATAACTAGAAAAATATTATACATATATATATTGTTTTTATATACTTTGGTGTCACAGCAGGATACTCCTAAAATGTTATGAAAATCTAAGTATTCGAAAATATTGGCTTTAACCACTTAAAAATTTGAAGACATGCAAAATTCAACACACAAAAAAAAAAAAAAAATGGGCAAGCTCGCTTAGCGAATCGACCTGTATATGTATACATTACATAATAAAATAGTTACAAAATTTACCAATAACATTGTCATCGCAGTATTACACCATTATATTAAAAAACAAACATTAAAATAGTAAAATAATTATTTTCGTAAATCGTCCCGTTCTTTTTATGTTTTTTTCGGTTTTACGCAATTATGAACAAAATTAGTCACCAACTAGATTAAAAATTTAAAGAAAAAAATCTCTAGTCGGTTTTTTTTTCAAAATTATTATCCCCCTTATTAAAAATGACCATAGTACGTTTATTTAAATGAACTACTATGTATGATACGACTTCTGTAGTACGTATTTAACTGTCGTAACTTTTTCTATTAAATTGTATTCCATTCAACATATTTTTTTACAAAAAAAAAAAGAGGAATATTTTAGATTTGTTTTAATTTGTTGTTAGTAATTGAACGTCAGGGATGATTAATATAATACAATATAGGTGTCTACCAAATAATAACCACAACCTAAAATTATACAGGTACACTATGTAATATACATGTATGAGTATAAATAGTATAATAATAATGAAATATTATCGTCTGTAATGTTTTCTTTAAAATACATTTAAAGTATATTATTTTCCTATAACCTATTTATTTTGGACTATTACCAAATAATAGATATTTTGCTAAAACCACTTTTAAATCGGCAATTTCGTTTACGTCCTTGCAAATTTCAATATGAGCTTTGTCCAATAGGATGCAAAGTTGGATGTGTCTCCATAGAACTAGTGAAAAATGAAAAAAAAAACATCAATGTAATGACGTATTTGGGAACACATTTTTTAATGCATTTATGCTTGAAAGCTCAAAATCAAGCGTATAATAAACGAACGTTAGTTTCTTCCGTTTTATTTGGAAGGAGAGCGAATAAAAATGGCAAAACATTACTGTATTGTATACCATGAATGGTACATAGTTGTTAAAAAATAGATGGCGCACTAGAAAATTTACTATTATTTTCGGTACAGCGCCAAATTGTTTGTTTTTTTTTTTTTTTTTTTCATTATTTGAGCGTTCTAATTTGTGTAAATAACCTTTAAAAATAAACAGGTTTCGATAACTTTTCACTTTTTACGAATTCGCACATTTTAAATATCGTATAAAACACAACCGATGTAGCACTAAACTGTGTTGCCAGCGCATGAACGCAACAAACTAAATAAGTATTGAAACTCGTGATTATTGTTAGATTATAAATTCGTATCCGAAATCTTTTTTTTAACTGGAAAAAAAAAAAAAAAAAAGGTCTAATAATAACTTTTATTGTATTGCACACGTACGGACACCGCAGCAATAAAATATAGAATCTATACCATAAATTTCGTCTGTTATTGATGTAGGTTTTACATTTATTGTCGATGTTCGGTCCCGTTTATCTCGCGCACCCGATTGTCATTGTGCCCGCAAAAGTCCCGCCGCGCTCAAGTGTCGGCGGCGCACCATCCGCACGCGGCGCAAACATCGCGTGCCCGTACGTAAAAAAACGCAATGTTACCGAACGGCATCGAAAACCGAAATCGTAACGCAAAACACACGCGAACCCAATCTATACCACCGTAGCGGCAACTGTCGCGGTATGTCAACCATTGATGTGCCGCATGACGCGACTGCCGAACTCGCCATCTGAAACGGCCGTTTCCTCTTGAACTACTGGCGCGCCGCTACCGGGCGAAGTTCACGGTTCCCGTGCGCATTCGAGATACACGCCAGTGACATAGCAAGAACACTGGTCGCCGAATACTAAACGCAAAAATACAATCAACGTACAAATTACGAATAACTAGTGAGCGGTAGCGTACGGTTTTCAACAACGTAAACTCAATAAGAAGCATAACAATGAAATATTGTACATGAGAAAATTAACATAATTATCAACAGTCGTAAATTATAAATTTCAAGCCGAAACTAGCTCGGGCAATTTTTTTTTTTTTTTTTTTTTAATCGTCATTCCGTTACGTTTTTTATTATTTTCGATTTTTCGGTGTACGTAAATCGCCTCGTTCTCGTAATGATACAATAAGATAATAATAATTAGTTGAAATACCGTTTTTATGTAAATATCGAGGAATAGTCGCGAAAACGCATTGTATGTTTCGTCGAATACACCGTTTGACCTGCAACACATACTGTACTTGTTGCTCCGATGGGTTCCCTGAAGTGGATGTCAAACGCCGGCCGCGAACGTTTTCCCGTTATTAAATAAATGCAATAATCGGCAAATCCCCGAATGTGGTTCCACCTACGATTACCGGCATTATAACAAGTCACAATACAGATAAAATGCCGAATTTAATAAATAAATTATTTTGACGCGTTATTGGTGGAGCCTATAATTTAGACGGCCAATATGTAATAAAATGACAAGTGTACCAAGAATACCATCATGTGTCGACCTTTCGTAACACAAATTTATCGACCATTCGGCATTTTTGCCCGGCGTTTAATTGAATTCGTGTTTAAATGTATATTCCCCTTGAACTTTTACAGATACGGATGAATAGTTTTGTACACACAGATATACTATATGACGTTAAAATAAAGAGTAAAGATAATTTTATATCATTGTGATCCGCGTGGCTGTGTTCGTTTTATTTTTATAACATTTTTGTTGCATAAACCCATGGAAATCCGCGGAATATTCTGCGAAAACGGTGAATACCACGCGAGCGAGTGTCGATGTGAGGACTAATCACAAAACCACTATGGTATAATTTCCAATTTAGTTTCATTATCCGACCAGCGTGTGTTCTGTTCACGTCTCGTTAGAGTTGATAATTCATTGTTATTTGCTTATTATATTTCTGTGAAAGTTTATTATTTCTTTATTACCTATTTTATTTATTTAAAACTGAAATGTCTGAAGACCATTTGAAGTGGCCTCATTTGAAAACTCATGTCGAACAACAACTCTCAGAATCTGATAGAACTGAAAAAAAAAAATCAAATTTTTTATTCAAATTCATGCCAAAAATAAAATTAATATCAACTTCTACAAGTTCAAATTCAAATTTAAAAACTCACATCAAGGTAAGTTTATTTATAATAATATATACATTGAAAACCCTAAATATCACTGAAATACTTGACGGTCAAATTGGTCAAAATATAAATGATATATTAGATAAAAAATTGCCGAAACATCAAAGATGTGCACACATTGAATTTAATTGTAACAGTTTTTATATTCTAGAAGCAGAATAAGATTGTTCATTTAATGTACTTGGACGTGTGTTTGCTAAATGCCAATCTATTTTCAATAAGTAGAATCAATCGACACAGTGTGCTGATAAAATTAAAGAAATTCCGGGAAGACATCTTATAACACCAAACGCTACCAGGCAAGTTAATATTATTTAAATTTTAATACTTTAAAATTGAATATCGTATATTATGTTACTTATAAGTGTTTCATTATTAATAATAAAATAAGTTACTATAATTTTCAGATGGAATTCGTTCTACGATGTCATAAAATGTATTGTTGACCATATATATAAAATGAATACAATAATATTCACAGCATATTTCAATCAACTCCTTTCTCAGGTCAAAGAGAGTCTTCATTTTTAATCGAATACTGCAAGTTAATATATTATTAATTATAAGAATGATAGGTATAATGAAAGAAATATAGTAGTTTCATAGTAAACTTACTAAAGAAAAAATTTTTTTTTTTCTTTTTCACTACTCTGGGTAGAAGGAATTGAGAAGGAAATTAAATTTTTCTTCAACAAGATGTATGATACTTATTATTTTGTTATCTCAGGTGATGAAACCAATTGCAACAGGGCTAGATGTTTTACAAGGTGAACAACATGTGTGTATTGGATATCTATTACCAACAATTACATCTATAAACAAAGCGTTAAATGTGAATTTAATAATTTAAATTTCTATAGACCATTGATTCATACTTTAAAAAATGGATTAACCAAAAGGTACTTTTATTAATTTTTTTAATTTTTATAATAATCATTAGAATTCAATTAAAAAAAATGATATATGTATGCCAATGCTTTCATAAAAATTAAAACTTATTTATTTAGTTAAAATGGTAAAAAAACATTTTACAGAACAATTTCATAAATAGCGTTTATATTATTATTCCCCTATGTCGCCCATACATCTATATATTTTTAATTTATAAATAATAATGCACTTATAATATTTTAATGATTCTTAAGTTAAAGCTGAATTATATCATTATATGTTACATGGTACATTAAATATACATTATATTTTCAGGTTTAAAAATTACATGCAGTCAAAAACACTACAAGTTTCTTCCGCATTGGTACCAAAGTTTAAATTAATTTGGGCTGATTCCGAAGACAGAAACACCATAAAACAACATGTTATTAATCATGTGCATTTTCATTGTGATCAAAATAAAAATCTTTCTTCTCCAAGTTCTTCAAATCTTGAAACAAACAGTGAAGATGTAGATGATTTTTTCAGTTTTTCCAATGATGAAATCTCAGTAATTAATTTTGATTTCCAAACTTTAGTTACTAATTATTTATCAAATACTAACATTAAGGTACCACTTGAATTAAAAAAAGTTTATATAGAATTTAACACATCATCTGCACCTGTAGAGAGATTGTTTAGTGCTGGTGGTCAATTATTTGATAAAAGGAGAAGATCCTTTTCTGATCAAAATTTTGAAATATCTCTTTTGTTAAAATATAATAAATATTTTCAAAAAAAATATAAATTATATTTTGTCTTTAGAATTAATTAATATTGGGTGTATAATATATATATATATGTTTATATGTTTATAGATAATATCTATTTACACATATGTGCTATATAGCCACATAAATGAGATTATCGATTATCTTATTTATATGTTACCTTAATGATATGTAGTGACTTTCAACAATGATTGCTATAGTCATGACTCATTACTCATGACTATTTTATTATTCATCATGTTTAGCAACAGTGGAAGTACAAAATTGGTAAATTTTAAATAATTACATAGTAATTCATAAGTTTTGAAAAGACAACTTCTATGTATATAATTAATTATTTTAAATGTATAGTTATTTTTATATCCTATAACAGGTATTTAAATTATTTGTATGAAAGGTTTAAAGCTTATGCAAAACATGTGATTTTATAAGATATTTATTAAAGGTTTAACATTTGTTGTTTTATTTTTTATCTAAAAATATAATACAAAATAATTATGGTTTTACTGATAATTGTCCATGTTGGGCTGAGCCTAGTCTTTTAAACTACACGGTGGCTGCACTTTGTCTACCCAATATAAAAAATATATTTGGGTAGTGGGTACTGCTTGTTTGTTTTTTAAAATTAGTGTGAATCAATTAAAAATATTGGTATCTTAGCGGTTAGGATAAAACTATCAATGGTGTTTTTTTTTTTTTATTTTTGGATGTAAACCACTTGGGTAAATTGATTTGAGTATGAATTCAGAAATAGGATTTATTTTAGAAAAGTAGGTTTTTTGATAGCTAGTTAATACTTTTATGTATCATTTTAAATTTTCCCAGTAATTTTTTTGAGCGTAAAAAAAACTAATATTATGTGTGCAATTTTTTATTTTTGCAAATTAGAAAATTTTAACTTTAAACTAAGTTAAGTTACTTTTTTTTTTCAAAGTTAACTTTTAACTTAACAAGTTCACAAAAAACATATGAGTAACTTTTAATTTAACTTAATTATTTTAAAATAACTTAGTGAGTTAAAAAAAATTGTTAACTTGCCCAGCCTTGCTTATATCATATATTTAATTTACATAAGTAGGTATACAAAACTATTAATTTAGTTAAACATAATGAATATTGTAAATGTGCAAAGTAATCATTTTAATATTTATTACCAACACAGCTAAAAAGTATAACACACAATCAAACACAGTTGAATCTGAGGAATTATGCTCTAATAGTATGTCGTCTAAATCCCAACAAACGTCTTCAATAATTGTATCTAGTTTTTTTTTTTTTTAATTATTAATTTCCTCTGTTAGTTGGGATATATTTTTTGGATCATTAATCAATTCCTTCAATCAGAAACATAAATTACTTAAAAACATTATGTAAGAAATCTGATCATAATTCATGAGAACAAGTGGTATAATACATTAGCTATATTTTATATAATTTTAGACATTTTGATACTGTTCAATTCCCAGATTTTGGAGGCAACTGAATAAATTGTCAACATTCTATACAACTGCAAAAAAGTAGGGGTTTTAAGGTAGTCATCAGGCCCTGCCACCTGTCTTAAGTTTTCCAAAAAACTTCTGAAACATAATATGGGTTTGTTTTAAGAAAATAGATAATAAATATTTAAAAAATAATCTTAACTCTAGACTACTAAGTTAAATTTTGCTGTAAGAACCCACAATTATTTATTAGATAATTTACCAAGTCTGTAAATGATTGTAAAGATATTTTTAACCCATATGTTGAACGGGTAAAGAAATCCTTTTCTCCTATTAAACCTCTTGTTAAATTTAGTTCCCAATTGTTTAACAATTCAACTGTTTGATGTAAAATCTTGTAGATAACAAACACTCCATAACCTTTGAATCATTCATTATTTCAAAAATTTAATTAGTTGAAATAATAAATGGTTCATGGTAAAACAATTGCACTGTATAACATTTAATAAACTTGCTTTTTTTGACATGTAAGACAATTTATAAAAACTACTTTGGTTAGTTAACTCGTAACACAATATATAATATTCAATTTTAATACAACACAGACATGCAGCACATAAAAAACCTTTAGGTCATGACAATCTTTTCTAAATTCCTCAGTAAGGTACTTTCTGTTCAAAGCATCAAAACAATCATTTATAATGAGAGTGAAACTAACGATTTCTTTGGAGTCTTTAAAACTTTCAACATTTTTATTTCTATAAAACTATTCCTACAACTGTTGATCTGCTAAAAATCTAAACATTTATTAATTATTAGTTATTACCACAATTTACGATATACTTAAATTTTGGCTATTACTATTTAAAAAGAAAATAATAATAAATTGGACCTGTGCAGTATATTTGACCTTCATTTTCGAGAGATTATTTAGTTCAAAATGATTTTTTGTCAATTTTGGACAGACTTTAGTAAGACCTTACTACCTTCTGTTTTAAAAATATTTAAATAATGCTCCCATTAATTTAATTTAATTTATTTATTTGCAAATATAAATAACTAATGAATTTGGCACAAATAAAGTTGAAGGTAGGTAGCTATTTTAATACAGTTTTATGTTTAGTTTAGTTTTATTTTTAAAGTTTAAAAACAATATTTTATTATACATTCACTCAAATTATATAAGTTGATACTGAATTTTATGAAATGCATTTGAATGTTTTTAAAATGAAAGAATATTCAAAAAAATAATATAATGAATTAAATGGATTAACATATGATTTCTAAAGTAATTTTGACACTAAATAATTCACGTACATTTTTTTTAGTTAGTATTGTTTTTTGTACAGAAATAATGGCTGATGAAAAATGCTCACCAAAACTAGTGTTGTCAACTACTGATGTAATATTATTTGAACTTGTATTATCATTAATGGTACAATACAAATGATCATTTAATACTCAAAATATATTATTTTCATCATGAATCTTAAAAGTAAGAATATTAGATATTAGAATAAGAATATAGGTACTATATCCAACACAGTTTAAAATTAATATAAGTTCATAGTATCAAGCTAACAATATCATATTGTAATCGTACAATAGTATATACATATAATTTTATGCAAATTCACCTTTCACTTTTTTGGCAAAGTATATAAGACTGAATTTTGCAAAACTTTAAGTTTAGAAATAGCACCGGGTCGAAGTTTTAGTATTTTCAAACATGTCTTTAAACAAATTGAATAAATAATTACATATTTATTTAAGTATGATATATATATATATATATATATATATATATATATATATATCAATAATAGTATAAAATGTAATAAATCAAAATTTTGTTCAAGATTATTGTAATAATACAGTACCGTATACTTGCTGAATCCTTCCTCAGATTCCCATGTTATAATATCATGTATATCAAAATCTTTCTCGCAAACTTTCGAAGTTGGTTTTAATTTTAAATCTAATGATTTTTCCCATAAACTTTTTAAATGATTATTTTTTGGTACACTAAATTTGTTTTTATTAAGTTCGTTACAATAAGGAACACCACACTTATTAACCATTTTGTTAAACTATACCAATCGATTAAAAAAAGCTGGACTTTTAAATTACAATTGATGAAATATGATGATTTTAAATGTATCATTTATTATGCACAATAGAATCATATCACTACGAGTTTAAAATTAGTACAATATCTATACCCATATACTTAATAACTAAATGATATCGTATATTGTGATGAAAGTACTACAAGAAAAACGCTATAAATTTTGCCTGACGTTTGATACGAGCTACGGTTTAAGATATCTTAAGATATCTTTGACCGTGGTACGCGCATAGATTTTATTTTGAATCAATAATACGCGATAATTGTGCTATTAAAATTAACGTATTTAAACAACTACGAGCACTAGGGTTTCATAGGAATCAGCTGTTTCAGATAGTTGTTTCGGGGGGGGGGTCATCATAAAGCGCTATTTGTTATGGGCCAATGTGCATCTTGTTTATCTTAAATCACGGTGATAATGTTTTTATCCCATGAACAAATCATTTTTTCTTTAAATTTAAAATAAAATTATAATTATACATTATCTGTGTTATGTGTAAATGCATGATCTATGTTAATTATACAATATGTTTTTTCCAATTTTATTAATTTTATTGAAAAATATTATTATATTTTTACTGGCATAAAAACAGATAGGTAATTATTCGTATTTTTATATATTTAATAAATTTTTTTGTATCTTTTTTTTTATAAAAATATAAATATATACAGCAGTTCAACAATCATGCTGTACAAATTAAATTAGTTATTGCTACATGGTATAAACAGCAGTCAAGAAATTTTTTTTTTATTTCTTTAATTGTGTCAATACACCAGGTATTTTTACAAAGTTGTATACAACTTACGATTAATATGTTTACAATAATGTTTATAAAAATATTTACAGTAACTTTTAATTTTGATTAGCTTATAAGCCTAGATGCGTATCTGAATCTGAATTGTCTTCTTTATGTTCAAGTAAAATATCCTGTGGTAGCCGTAGTTTTAATCTTAAATTGGCGGATCTTCTGCCAATTTTTTTTGTGTAATGTTCCGTCAGTTTTGTGAAGTTTTTCGTGGACATTTTTAAATTGTTGCGTTATCCAGGTAGGTAAGGTAGGTAGGTAGGCCCGTGTAATTATGTAACTGTTTGTTTCTTATGAACCACGTGGCCTTTAAAGCTATTCTTAAGAATTTATTTTGAAGAGTTTGTAGTTATTTAATTTTTGTTAATGAGGCATCTGCCCATACCAGGCATGCGCAGGTTATTAGCGGTCTTATTATTGCAGTGTTTAAAAGTAGAGAACATTTCATCTGTATTGTTGAGTTACGGTTTAAGAAAGGGTACAATATTCTCAGCCTAGTGTACCCTTGGTTTAATTTTCTGTTAATGTATATTTTTCAGCTTAATTTTTGATCAAGGTGTAGCTCCAGATATTTCACTTAGTCGTCTTTGTTGTTCCATTGGATATCCTGGTTGTTAATTTGTTTTATGGCCGGGTTTATGTATTTTCTTATAATAAATATTTTTGCTTCGCTTTTTGTTCGGTTAAGTGTTAGTTTTGATTTTGAAAAACCATAGGGATAATTCATCTAGAGAGTTTTGTAGGTCTCTTACTGAAATTTCCAGAGCTCAGTTTTGTGTTATAGCTGTGTCGTATGCGAACATTGCCAATTGGCAGTGTTGTGGCGTTGGAATATCATAGCAGTAGATGTTAAATAACGTTGGACATAACACTGATCCTTGTGGAACACCAGCCTTCATTCTGTGTATTTGTGATATATCTGTTCATATTCTGACATGAAAGTAGCGATTTGTTATAAATGATATATGAGTATATTGAGTATAATAGAGTAGGTTCAGAGTTTTTATTTTTGTGATAAGTCCAAGGTGCTAAACCTTGTCAAAGGGCTAAGATACATCTAGGAAGGCTGCCGCTGTAATTTTTTTTTTTCGTAACCGCTTACTATGATTTCGGAGATCCGTTGTAGCTGGTGTCAAGAAAAATGATATACATCTATTTGAGAGCTCCAAGCCGTTTTTTCTTTTTAATATATTAATTTTTTCTTACAGTTTTTTCAAAAGATATATGAAAATGTCTGGTTACCGCGAGTTTTTGATTCATAGTAAAACAATTATCGATTTATAAATCATTATCAATATGCAATATGTATGCACTTGCAAATTTGAAATTAATATGTGATAACTAATGAATAATAATAATACCAACTGGGAACTAGATAATTTTTGCAGTCAACTATGTGTTCTAACGAATGATGGATTAAATGTTTAAATGTTTCCAAAAATTCAGTTTAGAATCTTCAAAAAATGTTTTTCCTTTTTTTCATTATATTTTATGGTAATTCGAATTTCAATGCATATTACTTTATTTATGTGTACAAATATTAATGGGACTACTTTTAGTAAATTCTATGGTTTTCATAACGTTTAGAGGGGTTTATTGCAACTTTTGTAGAGACGCAATTAGTTCCAAACATCAGAATAATTATCCTATCTAAAATGGATGTATTGTTTTTTAAATAAAAGTTGCACACCCATAAAAAAATATCTATGAAAATTTAAATACATTTTGGATATGTTTAAAAATATTCTGTTATAATTGTAAATATTAAATAGATAATAATTACAGTATTATTAAGTTATCATCAAATTAAAAGTAAAACTATTACACAATAAATCTACAATTATAAAAATGTTATGTTTTCAGGTTAATTTAAAATGACAATATTATTGGCGTATCGTAAGTTAATAACAAAATGTAATTCACACAGTTATCACCAACAAAGAAATATGAGTCACATAACACAACGAAGAATGAACAATAACCCCTTATTTAGAATACACAATTTGCAAATGTCTAGAAATATTTCAATTGTGCGTGTATTAAGTTCCGTTTTAAAACTACGATACTTAGTTGGTGGTAGTGCAGTTGGTGGTGCTATAACTTTCTCAAAAGTATGTAATATGTTCATCAAAATTCAATCATACAATTTACAATAACCACTTTTTTCTTTTTACTTCTTACACACAAATCAAATGTAATGTTATAGAAATTTAAAGAATGGAAAGATTCATTACCAGATTTAAGTTGGTTAGAAGATATTTTACCGAATAATGACCAAATTAATAACATTCAAAACCGATTGAAAACAGTTTTTGATAATTTGAAGGATATTAATTTTGGTAAGATCCTAAAATGTGTTGTTTTTACAGTGGAAGAACTTAAATGTGTTTAAAAGTTAGTATCTAGTACTTAGACTGTAAAAACAGTTCATCTTGTATGTTATAGACTCTTCACAAACTATTGAAAAATTGGAAAAATTTAAGGGATGGCTAGAGTATCATATTGATGAGGCGTATAAAGATGCTGAAATAAGTGATTCAAAAGCCTCATGTGAGTTTTTTTTTATTTGTGAGAGGAAAAACAACTTAATATCTTAATTTTCAAATATATTTAATAACTAGTCAGTATTAAAAATAGACATATTGTTTATATTTTGCTAATTATTTTAATTATTTATAATTGTATTATATTACAAAAATTTGTTTATATGGTTGGTTAAATTCAAGTAAAACTGTGAAAGTACTTAAATTTTCTTGTAATAATTCCAAATATATAAATAAAATATTATATTACTTATGGTTGCAAATAACTTTGAACCATCTACGCAAAAACCTTCAGTTCAATTTTTATTCTTATTTAAGTTCTTCCATTTACCATTTTATTTTATTTATCAGTTTATAAAATAAGAATAAAACATTTTTAATTTACAATACTAAAATTTTGAATACTTATTTTGATTGAAAAGGTTTTTTTTTCATTTTGTAATATTTCTTAAAAATAAGGATTCGTTATGAGTTGAAATATTATGATTCTAAATAGTTATCATACGTTCAGGTTTCTTGTCGAGCAATTAGTATTGGGAACAATCGGCTTTTAAAGCAAAATAAATTATAATACTTAGTATAATATAATAAAATCTTAAAATAAAGCAACTTAAAAAAACGTTTTATGTTTCGTCTTTTAATTATTTGGAAAAAAAAAAAAAAATGTACAATTATACAATTCACCAACCAATCTTCGGTAAAATGTAAAAGGTTTAGCATAAAATATTTGTACACATTAAAAATAGTCTTTCATTATCTATTATATATAATATTATCACTGATAATAGAGTATTCACATCTGAAATGAGTTACTTATGGTGATTAGGTACTAACAAATACTATAGATAGGAATACAGAAAGCTCTAAAATTTTGATGGTTCCTTATTAAAATCTTTTAGTCTTACCATGAGAATACATATTATACTTATTAGCAGTGAAATGGAGATCAAAATACTAGTGTCTTAAAAATTTGACCTTCCTTTATTGTCATCTATAGTTCAGTATTGCTACTAATTATTTTAAACCACAGAATACAAGATCTTAGAAATTTTGTTCCACTATTCTAAATAATTACTGAATTATAATAAATTGATAACTTAATATAAAAAAAAAAAATTAAAAATAAACATCAGTATAGAATTGAAATTACTTTTAAACATATTTGTATAAACTAATTATATTTCTATAATATTCCAAAAAAAATAAAAATATTTTCAAATTCAAACCCTAGTAACTTCAAAATACTCAAGAATTGAAAATATTAAGTTACTTTAAACTTCTGCAATTAATTAATTTTTAAGATTTTTATACTAAAGGTAAATCAAATCATGCCATTTGTTTGTGTTAAAAATATTTGAATATAACAATAAATTGTTCATAAAAATTATTATAATTTTGGGGGAATGTCTATACATATCCATTATTTATTCAAATATGTTCAACCAGTTAAGGGGCTTTTATATTTAATATATATGTTAATGTTTATTTATCTATTGAAAATCAAAAATTAATATTAAATCATATACGCATAAATAAAAAGAACATAAACAATTTTACAAACAAAGTTTTCATGGCATAAATATTTAATAAAAAAAAAACCAGTACAATTAAATAAAAAAAATCATCCGGTGATGCCTAGTGACATTTGTTAGTAAATAATACCTCACTTTACGTTAGTTAATAATTGTTTTTTTATATTTTCAATTCTATTTTTATTTCTATCATATTTGCAATTAAAAATTTTAAGCAATACCGCGAAGATAATTAATTGTACAATTTACAGTTTACAGTTAGAGTATGGCATATATATTTTTTTTTAAACTTTAACTTTTATTTTGATACATTTTTTTGATGGTGGATTTCACCCCGCAATATACTAATGAATTTTTAAATTATTTATGTTTTCTTCTTTATAAAATATAAATTAAATAAATCTTTTTGTATAAATCTCCAAATTTATGATACCCCTGTCACTCTTTATATATTTTTAAGCCATAGTAATGTAACTTAAAATATAAAATAAAATGTGACAAACAAAATACTGATGAATGTTAACAGCATAAATGTATTTCACATGTTTTCCACGTACACAAGAAGGTCCATCTTTATATGTCCTAGTGTGAGGTTTTTAGAAATATTTATCTCTCTTTAACCACTTTTTCGAATACTAAATTAAAAGCACCGGGAGAGTGTGTTTCTTTGCTTCATCCAGGGGTTATTCTGATTGACAGTGAAGTCAAATTTGTCATTTTTATTTTTATTTCAGTATTTTCCAGACTAGCTGTAGTAAGGTTAATTTACTTTTGTGGGAACTTAAATTCTTTCAATATGTTAAATAGGCTCTGTCTATGAATAGAATCGTAGGCTTTCTTAAAATCAACAAACAAAACACAGACATTTTTATTGAACTTCCAAATTTTTTCCAATGTCTGCCCAACAACAAAAATTTGGTCCACTGTGAACCTATTTAGACTAAAACCTCCCTGGTAGTCGCCCAGAATTTCTTTAGAGATTGATTTAATTCTGTCCAGAATGTAGTAAGATAATATTTTGTATGTTGTATTAAGTTAAGCAATACCCCTGTAATTATTGTATTTATGTGGGTTTAGTTATATTGAATTTTAAAATTAGTACATAAACAAATATATGTATATAAACTAGTTGAGATAATTCGATTATTCATCTTATATAAAGATATAGTAGCCAATTTTGTTAATTATTTAGATCAATTTACATGGGAAATGCCAAACAGATTGTTTATTTTATTTTACCGAATATATTATTATAATTAATTCCTGTGTTTAAATATTAAATAATAATAAATATTTTTATGGAAATATATTCTATTTGTAATTTTTAAGTAAACCATTACTAATTTTCAACATAAAATCTAAAAAAATTAGTTAAAAAAATATTTAATGTGAACAAATTATAACAAATTCACAATAATTACTTTTCCTCTTGTACTTAGTAATGTATATATAAATATATATATTTTTTTTCATAGCTGAATTAGCCGAATGTATCACTCCCAATAATGTAACAGCTACTGTACCAACATCTAACGATTTAAAACAGAAATTAGGTAAGGATATTTTTAATAAACTTATATTTATTTGAATTAGCAGTTTATTTACTAATTTTTAAAGTGATTATATTATAAAAGAAATGCTGCAAAAAGAAAATATGGAAATACAATTAAAGTATCAAAAAGAATTGGGAAAACTAGAAAAAGAGATTAAAGAATTGCGAAAAACACTTATGCTAAAAAATAATCAAAAAATGAATATGAGGAAACTCAAAGTAATTAAAAACAACATTGTTTAATATTTTATACATAGGATCAGTAATGTATTTATCTGAATAGAAATCACTGATAGATATNGGGATGGCTAGAGTATCATATTGATGAGGCGTATAAAGATGCTGAAATAAGTGATTCTGAAGCCTCATGTGAGTTTTTTTTTATTTGTGAGAGAAAAACAATTTTATATCTTAATTTTCAAATATGTTTAATAATTAGTCAGTATTAAAAATAGACATATTTTTTATGTTTTGCTAATTATTTTAATTATTTATAATTGTATTATATTATAAAAAATTGTTTGTATGGTTGGTCAAATTCAAGTAAAACTGTGAAAGTACTTAAATTTTCTTGTAATAATTACATATATATTAATGAAATATTATATTATGGTTCAAATAACTTTGAACCATGTACGAAAAAACTTTCAGTTCAATTTTTATTCTTATTTAAGTTCTTCCATCTACCATTTTATATTATTTATCAGTTTATAAAACAAAAATAAATAATTTTTAATTTACTTTACTAATATTCTGAACAATAACTTTAATACATATTCTGATTGAAAAAATTCTTTTTTATTTTGTAATATTTCTTAAAAATAAGTAGTTATAAGTTAAAATATTATGATTCTAAATGGTTATCACAAGTTCAGGTTTCATGTCGGGAAATTAATATCAGGAATAATCATAATATATTTCACCAAATATATTATATATAATTCCTGTGTTTAAATATTAAATAATAATTATTATTTTTATGGAAATATATTCTATTTGCAACTTTTATGTTTTTAAATTTTTAAGTATAACATTAAGAGTTTTCAAAATAAAATCTAAATGAATGAATTAAAAAAAAAAAAAAATAATAGTATTTAATATAAATAACAAACTCACAATAATTACTTTTCCCTTTGTAATTAGTAATGTATAAATATATATTTTTTTTTTTTCATAGCTGAATTAGTCGAATGTATCACTCCCAATAATGTAACAGCTGCTGTACCAACATCTAACGATTTAAAACAGAAATTAGGTCAGGATATTTTTAATAAACTTATATATATATATATTTTGAATTAGCAGTTTGTTAAGTAACTTTTAAAGTGATTATATTATAATAGAAATACTGCAAAAAGAAAACATGGAAATACAATTAAAGTATCAAAAAGAATTGGAAAAACTAGAAAAAGAGATTAAAGAATTACGAAAAACACTTATGTTAAAAAATAATCAAAAAATGAATATGAGGAAAGTCAAAGTAATTAAAAACTACATTGGTTAATATTTTATACATGGTACCAGTAATGTATTTATTTGAATAGAAATCACTGATAGATATGTACTCTGAACTGCTGGATGAATTAAATGATTACGATTCAAGCTACCAAACTCAAGATCATTTACCTAGAGTAGTTGTAATTGGGGATCAAAGTTCTGGAAAGACATCAGTATTAGAAATGATAGCCCAAGCAAGAATATTTCCAAGGTAGTATAAAATGCCTATAGTTCGACGTGTTAGTACACTTAAATATATTTTCAGAGGAGCTGGAGAAATGATGACTAGAGCACCTGTTAAAGTTACCCTGNTTGGCTGAACTCAGAAAAGAAGTAATAACAACTTTTAATTATTTATTTGATATAATTACATTAATATTGTCTTAATTTATATTAAATTGAATGAATAGATAGAAATTCGAATGAAAAACAGTGTAAGCCGTGGAAACACTGTAAGTAATGAAGTGATATCTATGACAGTCCATGGTCCTGGACTTCCACGAATGGTACTTGTTGATCTACCTGGTATCATAAGTGTAAATTGAAACTATTATTTGGTAATATTACAACTAATCGGTATTCATATATTGTGAATTTTATTTATTAGATTGCAACCCAAGGCATGGCACCTGATACAAAGGAATGTATTCGTCAAATGTCTACGTTGTACATGTCTAATCCGAATGCAATCATCCTCTGTATTCAAGACGGATCTGTTGATGCAGAGAGAAGTAATGTTACAGATTTGGTGTCTCAAATTGATCAACTTGGTCGTCGTACCATATTGGTGTTAACAAAAGTTGATTTGGCTGAAAAAAATTTGGCCAATTCTGATAGAGTATGTAAAAGATATTCATTAAAATTTAATTTATCTTCCTAGAAAATAGAATACTTTTGTATTTTATCTTTTTTTAGATAAAAAAAATCCTTAGTGGTAGTCTATTTCCTATGAAAGCATTAGGATATTTTGCTGTTGTAACGGGCAAAGGCAACCAAGATGACAGCATTGAAAGTATCAAAGAATATGAAGACAAATTCTTCAGGAATTCAAAACTCTTTAGGTATACCATATTATTTTTATTGATTATTTTTTGTTCATCACACTGTTTATCAATGTTCTATAGAGAGTACATTGGCATTTCTTCACAATTGACAACACGTAATTTGAGTATGGCTGTTGCAGACTGCTTTTGGAAAATGGTACGTGAAACTGTAGAACAACAAGCGGATTCTTTTAAAGCAACTAGATGTAATTTAGAAACTGAGTGGAAGAATAATTTCCCCAGGTTTTTTATTGTTACACGAGACTTAGCTTTTTATATTATTTAGATAAAATAAAAATATTAATTGATTTCAAGGTATTTGGAACTAAATAGAGATGAACTGTTTGAAAAAGCTCGTGGTGAAATTTTAAATGAAGTAGTTAATCTTAGTTTAGTGTCTGTCAAAGATTGGGAAGATAAACTAAGTACTGAATTGTGGAAAGGCATTTTCCACTATGTATTTGAAAACATTTATTTGCCTGCAGGTTATTCAGTGAATCAAACCAATAGTACTGGTAATAAAAATGGGATTATAGTAAAACAATACACAAATCATAATTATTTGGTTTTGAATTTAAATCAAATTTCTATAGGTACTTGATTTTAATTTTTTATTTAGAAAGTTTCAATACAATGGTTGATATTAAATTGAAGCAGTGGGCTGAGGAGCAGTTGCCTAGAAAATCAATTAATATTGGCCAGAGTGTATTGAAAGATATGTTCAAAACAATGTTTAAGGAAAACCAAAAACTCAGAGCCTCTGACGAAATTTTGGAAACATTAAAAATGGCTGTTATTGATGAAACTTTAGAAAGGCATGTTTGGGAAGATAAGGTAAATTAATTTTATTGATTTTTGTTTAAAGTCATTGGTGATTTATATAGATTGATTAGGTATTAGAAATGCTACGAATGATTCAATTGAATACTCTGGAAGATAGATGTATACAAGAAAAACATCATTGGGACAAAGCAGCACAATTTCTAATAAGTAGCTTGGAACAAAATTTTAAAGTAAGTAATTTTTTTATCGTATTTAAAACTGTAAATATAATTTGGGATATTTTTTTCATTATTCAGGCAGCTGAAGACTCTCTGAAAGAAATGGTTGGTCCTTCTAACTTGGAAAAATGGATGTATTGGCAGAGTTCAACATCTGAACAAGCCAAAAGATACAATATCAAATATGAATTGGAAAATCTACTGCACTCTAATCCTGTAACTGAACATTTTAATTATTTATAATTTAAATATTAATACATAGTTATTTTGTTTAGAATCATAGTAATTTACTTAGTAAAGATGAACAGGTTATTATTAGTAACAACTTAAAACAGAAAAATGGTACACCGTGTGAACTTGACGATATTTGGCAAACATGGTATTTAGTATATAGACATCACTATTTCAAAATGGCTCTGGATAATGCACAAATTATTAAAAAACAATTTTACCACTATCAAGAAGCAAATGGCTTACAGGTATACAATATAATCTATTTAAGTGAATACACTCATTATCTTGAAAAGTATTCATTTTTTAAAAATAATTTAAGTAACAAGCAGCTCTAAAATGTTACATTACCATTATTTTTAAGAGTTAAACAACTATCTACTTTTAATTTTCAAATGACAACTTAAGTCATCTTAATTTTTATTTTTAAGGTTTATTTTTTTTTTATTATTATAATTTAAGAAGAAAATGTGCAACTATACTAATATGCACAAGTAAAAGTGATAACAGAGAAAAAATAGATCAACAAACATGAAAAAGATATGATGTAAGAAAGCACCCAGTAGAGCTGCCTAATTTGAATATTTGTAATTGTATCTAATTTTTAAAGGCGGTCTCTACACAATTTTCTTTTTAACTTCCTAAGAGGGTTTTCGGGAATATGGTTTGAAGATATATGAATTATATTAGATTCTGTATAAACTTTTGAGATGTTAAAAATATTAAATTAATAACCGCAGTTATTAGTGATTGTTGAAAACTTCATAACCAAAATTTATTTCAATTAATACTTTTTAATTAATCTCTGTATGAAATTTATAGTATAGGTAACAATTTAAAATTCAAAAGTAGGTACTCATTTCACCACCAAAAATAATGGCAATGCACATTTTAAAGTTGCTTGTTACTTAAATTGTTTAAAAAAATTAATATTTTCTGAGGTAATGAATCCACTCATTTAAATAAATATCTTTAAAATATTATTTTACATTATTATTGAATATAAATCAAGTATTTACTGCTAAATATTTTGATAAACTCTATATAATCTCCAATTAAAATTATTTAAATTTAGATGCAGTGCTCTCAAAATTTTACTAAATTTTAAATCACACTTTTAATTTATTTTTCCCAAAACTAAAAATGAATCATATTAGAATACCACATGGAATCATTTAATATAATAAAGAGTTCAGAGACCTAACTAGATTAAAAAAGGAGGCTCATACAAAATAGTAAATATCCAATGTTTATTCAGATTATTTAAAATTTTCGGATTTACAGAAAAAATGTAACTATTTATCTCATTGTATACAGGCAAATCATATTTTTAAAATTGAAAATAATATTAACCTTAATTATAAATCTTATTAGAAATATTAAGTGCATGATGTAAATTAACAGATGTTATGTATACAATATTTTAAACAACCTCATTGACTGTCCTAAGCTATTGGTTGAAATTGGTTTCCGTGTACCTAGTTGAAACACTAGGTACTTAAATTTATTCGTAGTTCCTAATTATAATACCAATAGTGGAAATAATACATTTTTTTTTCAAGAGCTTTTGTTTTGACTAATAATTTGGATTTCAGCAAATCAGGTTTTTTTGTACTTCCCCACAATATATTTAGATTTAAGGCTTTAGAATTAATACAATTATTACATTATTATTAATTTTGATATAATAGTATTTATATTTGTCTTTTAGACTTACTGTCAAAATATTACAGCAGTTGTTAAAAGGGCATTTACTCGTATATATATATAACAATATAATATATTATTATGACTGTTTAGAGTAAATATTATGAAATTGAAATGTTTTGGAGAATTACACACATGATTAAACAGACTGTTAATGTCCTAAGACAACAAATTACCAATAGAGAAGGTATTATTTAATAAAGATAGATAAATAGCATTTTTTTTATATATATATGTATATATTATACCTTAGTGAAATATTTGTACCGAGAAATAAAAGACATTTTAGATGATTATAGTCAAAGTCACGATATGAAATGCAAATTATTAACTGGCCGTCGCGTAACTTTAGTTGAAGAACTCAGTGAGTATTGCAAAATGTTGTAAAATAAAGATTTTGAATTTGTATGTTTGTTTTTTAGATAAAGTTAAGCAAATCCAAGAGAGATTAGAGGAATTTATACAAGCATTGAACAAAGAAAAATAATAATTTATTGTTTACCATAATTTTTAAACTAGATTTGTTTCTTATAAACATTTTGACTCATTTTATATTTTTGTATTTTGTTTGTGTTAGAAGCTTCCACTGTTTAAATAGATAATAAAATATTTAAGTATTTCAATTTATAATCCTTAATTCATAAATTGAGAAATAGCACTAGCACCCAGATGAAAATAATATAACAAAAATTGTAATTGTTTTAATTTTAATTTTACATATGTGTTAAAATGGTCAATTGTATGACTAGGTATTTAATAATTTAATACTCATATAATAAGGAAACAGTACTAAATAATATAATTTAGCTGAAAAGATTGTTTTATAAAACTTTCAGAAAGCCAATAATATTGTTATATGAATACAATATTATACAGAATAAGAACTAAAGTATTAATTGACTTATTAAGAAAAAGATAAGTACCTACAGTAATTTTCTATTATTAATACATATTTTAAACACTAAAAAACTGATCTAGGATAATGGGGATGGATGCAACCTTTGTTATAGGAAGTTAGAAGAAGTTAGAAAGGTAATAGAGGGAAAATTTAATGTATATTTGTTTAAAATTGTACCTATTTTCCCATTTATTGGGTAAACTCCCGGGAAAATCAAAAAATGATTTCCCTAAAGTACCTCCCTAGTCATATTTCATTTTAGAAAGTATTATCATTATAAATAGAAGCAAAATTTCTGATAGAAAAGTTGTTTACTGGAAAAAAAAATAAACACCATTATAAAACCAATACATTACTTGTTCCACTCAGAATCTAAAATTACAATTTTAATTTGTTGCTTGGACTATTTAAAAATTTGTAATATAATGTAAACAAGTTAGGATAATAATTTATAATACCAATGTTACTAATTTGTAAATAATAATATTTATTTTGCAAATAATATATAACTCCTTGTCAACCAAATCAATAAGGATAGTAAACATATTAAATACAATTTTAAGTCTTAACTTTTTTTAATTTTGAATGTTTTTGTAATTGAATTTTAGCTTTATTTCTATTTTTAAACAACAATGCATTTTGGTTAAAATATTTTATATGGATTAATATTCGCTGTTTACTATGTTTGTTTTGAAGGTTTCCATTTCTCTTTAGTATCCATTCTACACACAATTTTATTTGTTAACTGTTTCACAATGTTTGGCCCTTTAGGAATTGTCTTAGTAATTTTGTTAAATAACCATTCAAGTCAAAAAAATTTTTTTTTTTTAATTCAGAGCTAGGTACTATTAACCTATCATATGGAACATGGTTGATCCATGAGGGTGTTTCATAATCATGGCCGAGCGTATTTATAATATTATTATTCACTTGAGCTGTAGTATTGCCAATTTCTTGTATATTCCATAATATAACTCAATAATGTCGTGGCATGTAAACAAAAATAATTGTACGGCGGGTGACGTCGTAATCTGTTTTGCCCCACTTCTAAAATTTCACTTTATGGAATATCGAGTTGAGACAATGTTTATATTCTATAAACCTTGTATCTAATTCTCATAATGCATAATTAACTAATATGTCTATAATATCTACTACTATAAAATATGACTGATAGAAACTATGAAATTATATGTATACAATATAATTTTTTTGATATGATGTTCAATAAAATTTCATTGTTGTAGAATTTAAATTTATAGTATACAATATACGCGCAGGCCGCCGGTTGCCAACCACTGATATAGGTATTTCCTAAAATCACAAACCTGATGTAGAATGATTGTGGTAGGAAATCCATAACCCTCATCAATTGCACACATATAATGTAATTTAAAATAATCAATAATATATTGAATTTTTGTAAACAATTTATTTATAATCTATCTAGTTATTATAGATCTATACCTTTTATTATATTATCAGGGAACTTTTTTTTATCAAAAATTCATATTAATTTGAAATTAATTCATTACTTAATGAATTCATACCGATTGAGTTATGGGATGCTGTAGCATCCTCAGCACCCCAGCCAGTCTGCGCCTGCTCAAGTTGTTTACAGACAAAAAATTTAAAAAGACACATTTATTAAAACTAATAGATCTCTCGCTAAGCTCCGAATCTTAAAAGTTACCTACTTTTAAATACTTTACCACAAAAAAAAAAATAACCAAATGCTGAATGTAACTTGTTGTGATTTATATAAGTAATGAGGTTATGAATTCAATTATTAGGTACCTATCTTATTTAGCCAAATATTTAATTAAAATTAAAAATAAAACAAAACCATACTTTTTCATAAAAACCAAGATTTATATTTTAGGGGTATATATCAATATTGAGATAAACTGTTTTTTAGTAATATTATGGGAATTGGGGGATGAATCATCTGTTTAATATCATTATCTATTTACCCCATTTGTGACTACAAACAAGTTTAACAAATTTTGAAAATGTATTAAGTTAATAAACTTAAATAAATACAATTTTACCTTTGTAAATAACATAAATATTAAACTAAAAAATAAAATAAAAATTCTTGTCATCCTCATTTTAAATTTTAATAAAATCAAAAAATAATGTAGGTAATTAAAATTTTAAATATAATTCTACAAATTAGAAAATTACTCAGTCTCAAATTAATGATTATTAAATATTTTGTTATACTAATACATTCTTCATTCCACTCAGAATCTAAAATTTAATATATTATATTTGAAATATTTCCTATTTTTTTCTTTTGTAAATTAATTTTTCAATCAAAATTTGTATAGTATAAACAAATTCTAAAAGTAAAAAATTTAATTTAAAGAAAACTAATATAAAATTAAATAATTTATATAAAAAAATAATTTCCTATTTATATTGTGTACCTATTTTATAAATATAAACACAATATCTATATTTAAATTAGAATTATTATATAGGTACATAATAACAAGGCTGGGTAAGTTAATGATTTTTTTTGGAAATTAAAAAATCTACTCAAAACTGGTAAAATTAATAAAATATTTATGGAAAACCTGGTTTACGTAGTATATATGTATGTAGGTAATTTATTTACTGTTTTAGTATATTAATCAAGTTAGCAAAATTTCTGAACACACTCTGGACGAAGCACTTTGTCACTTTATCTACCTGTCTATTATTTTGAAAAACATTAAAAACGGAAAGTTCACTAAGATAATTAACTATTTAATTGTACTTAAGATAGGATAACAAAATCATGGTACACAGATTAAATTCATGAATTTATGAAATGTTGGTAATTCGATTATAAATATAAGAAAAGTTATCATGTGGAAAAAATTTTTTACGATTTTTTAATTTCCGAAGAAGCTTTACAATGTTGCAATAATATTACCTACCTACATACTCTTTCTATTATTATTTTATCATGATAATATTTTGACTACATAAATGTATATAAATATTATACATCATTAAAAATATTTAGCCTTGATCTATAATAGACAATAGCAATCTAAAAAATGTGGTTTTAATATCAATAACAATTCTCCACATGTTGTATTTTTCTAATCTATCACAGTCCCTGTATAATTACTATAATATTGTCATGATCAGTTTTTAGTCATAGATATAATATAAATAACTTTGAAATGACAATACTAGTTAATCTACAATGAACAAAAATCAGTTTCACCCCATTATCAGTGTATTCAAATTTGTATTTCTTTACAACTTTCCTAATCGAATACATAACAAAATTGTGTGCATAAGGTATATTTAATTACATTTTTATAGTTCTGAATCATAAGGTGGACATATTTTTGGCTTATCATTAATGCAAATAAGATCGTTTACCGAAATATAATCACCTCTCAGTATTTTGGTTTAAAATTATTTGTTTAATAAATAATAGTACTTCATTTATTTAATATTTAATTTATCTGCTTATCAAGTATCTACCTATCAACATAGGATAATGGAAAAATGATAGAATACAGTAATACCTACCATTTAAAAAAATGTAAAACAAAATATAAATATAAATGTTATATAATATTTAACTTTTAAATAGTTATTTGAAAACTTAATTTTTAACTGTGATCTGCAATAAACTCATTTATATAATATTATTTGGTTAATAGCAAATATTAAAAAAAAAAATAATACTAAATCAGTCTTACAAAAAAAAAAAAAAACATTGTTTAATAATAAATATAATAATTCAATGCTTTGGGAATAAAGGGTGGAGAATAATTTAATATTAAAAATACTTAACCATAACACCAACATTTTGATTTATTTATAAAAAATAATAATTTTTAATTTAAATAATAACCATTGAATGATAGTGATTAACAATTATTCATAATTGTTTAATTTAATTTAACTACTAATAGCTATCATAAAGGTAGGGATGGAATTAATATATGTGAATGAGGTAATTTAAATTTTTTTATAAGTACATTGGATACTAACATAATATTATAATATGAGTATACATACAACAATAATTAGGTATTGTAAATTAAATTATTTTATACCTCGGTTAATGCAAAGTGTAACTATGTTTTTTTTTAAAAAAATATATATATAGGTATTTTATAAATATATTTAATATAATATTACATGAATCAAAAACAATCAACTTTTATGGTTATTAATTATTTTATAAGTCTTTTTTCTATGTACAATGTAACTAATTGCAGACGATACTGTAGTCGCAGTTGTTAAAAACCATAATGCTTGTAGTGCAGGGTGATTAACAAAGTCAAACACAGGAGCTGCTACAGTAGCGCATACCATAGCTAATTGAACTGATGTGTTCACCTTACTGATAAACATGGGTGCTAGTTGAACATTAGTGTTGGTGACGTCAAATAATTTACTTAATGTCCTAGGTCTAGGTACAGCCATATAATGAATTTGGAAAGCGGCGCCCATTAAAACCAAATCCCTTAGGACAATTAGACTGGTAAGGTATATTGGAATTAAGTCAATGTAAGTCAATGTTAGAAACAAAGTGCCCACAAGTACTTTGTCAGCCATTGGGTCCAAAAAACTACCTAATTTTGACTGCTGGCCTTCAAAATTCCTAGCAATCCAACCGTCGATTAAATCAGTTATACTTGCTATAACCACAAAACTGAGTGCGTATTCAAAATTTCCATTAATAATAAGAAAACCGAGATAGGGACTAAAGACTATCCTGGTCATACATAACATGTTTGGTATAGTCCAAACATTTTCCTTTATGGTATCCTGTACCTTTAATTTTGTTTCCTTAATGTCTTCTAAGATAAATTTACTTTTGGTTTGTAATTTTTGTTTAGTTTTTTGTAAAATTATCTGTTTATCTCTAATGGCATTTTTCAGTTTGTTGTGGCGCTTTATAAATTGATCATTAGCGAAATAAACAGTCGATACAATTCTATGTCTTTTGTACAACCGCATTGCAAAAGGTGTATTATTTGAAAGCGATGGAAAACACATTCTGCACTGAGGTAAGAACAATTTTCCACAACATTGACTTGATCCAAATATATACTTGAGTAAAAGATGCATTTTGTATCTGGTTATTCACTTTCTAAACTATAAAAAAAGTTTAAAAAATCAATTATTAGCATAAAAAACACATATAATATAACATATATTTAATTAAGTAAAAAATTATATGTAATAAAAAAAAGGCCTTTCGAGGTACGGTTTATAATATTAATTTTATTTTTTGTGTTTAAACAACTTTTCTACTAGAAATTTTGTTCTAATAATAAAATAACTAGATAGCTTTTTTGTAGCATTTTGGATTTAGTGCCTTTAACTTGTTATTTTTTAATTTTTAAGTATTTTTCATCATGGTAAAAAAACACAAAATTATGTTAATAATGGTTTCGTTATTTACAATTTGTTTTTTTTTCAGTGATTCCATTAAAAAACAAAATTATAAAGACCTGACATTTTCACAGAATTCTTATATAAGCCTTTGTTGAGGTGGTATAATAGTTTAACCTCTTGCTTTGCGCAAAATTGTATTTTGTTTGTCAGTAATGATTTATCCTTGTATAAAAGTATAAATTAAATAACTGTATGATGCACCCTACATCCCACCTACAACAGTAGCACATCTATCAATAGTATTAATTCTTTTTTTTTTTTTGCATTTCCAGCATTTAAGATTGTATTATAAAACAAACTCTTTGCTCCAGCTTTATCTATCTTCAACTGCTTCCTTCTAATTAACTTATGGATCTACAACTTTTATATTTCTTCTTTTTATGCGAGGCCTACCTATCATTTTTTTTTTTAATATTGAGTCTTCTTCAATTTTTACCATATTGTATAATCGTTTTCTATATAAATATTGTAACTTAAATTAAAATCAATTTTTTTTCATAATATACAACCTAAAATTATATGCAAATTTATGATTTTTTATTTATTATGATTTTTGAAATTTTTAAGTGTAGTTTCAGCTGAATTTTTTAACACTTCTAATTGATTATCCACAACATTGAAGGAGTATCTTATAGCAATATCAACTTTTGTTTTTCAAATAAGAACCTATATTAAAAAATTATATCTCAAGAGTTATTGATAATATTTCATAATAATCATTGTTTTTGATAAATAGTAATTAAAAGAAACCCGTTCATGAAAAAAAAATAAACTAAGTCATGGCAGGAATATACTAGATAAGTCACAAGTACATTGCACTAGATAATAATATTGTTTGATTTGACACTGTATTATAGTTGAAACACTTATTTATTGCTATCAATTAGTTTTTTAAGTTCAAATTACACAAATGCCATAAATTAAAAATGCTATATTCACTATAATAATAGTTACTTCACATAAATAAGTAATAATATTTAAAGATAATATACCCACTATAGTTGATATGTATACAGTAATAAAATATTAAAGAAAAAATATATTATATTAATTTGCCTGAATATATCTAAATATTTGTATGATACTTATATTATTATCAGTGTATGGAAAATAACATTTATTATTTTCATAAATCATATCATTTACTTAAACTTCAAACTGTGATTTTTTTTATGTGTTAATTGTTCAAAAGTAATATTGTTAAATTGTTACTTTTTATGTATAATTTTTTTATTTAAAAACTTGTATATTCGATTTGTAAGGTGAATTGATACCTAATTTTTAATATCATTTACTCTTGATTTTAGTTGTGTAGAATGAAAAATATGTCAAAAGGCTTTATGAAATACAAAATTCCATGTTACTTATGCCTCAGTATGAGTATTATCCATTAGTTACTAATATGTTGAATTCAATGATAATGTTGGAGAAATAACAAAGTTTAATATATTATTAATGTAGGTATGAACATTTTGCCAATAATTTCAGTAGAAAAGATTGTATGATAATGACATTAAATGAATAAATATGTAAAAATAATAATTAAAATAAACAATCATTAACCTATCTTAATAAAAATTTGACACGATAAAGTAAAGAATTAATTTGTTTAAATTATGTGTTTTTTCATCTTAGAAGTAAACTAGGTATACCTAGCTACCTATTATGTTCAATATGTACTCTAAAAATAATAACTATTATAATATTTAAAACAATAAAAAAAAGCTTTTATGCCTATACAAAAATATTCTTTATGACCTTCATTGTACTTTCAAAGCTCTATTTACCTACTTTAATGTTATTTTTACAACAATTCAATTGACACACGGCTATTGATTCGAGTTTCAGGGACAACAAAATATTGTTGGCGGTTCTTTCTTGGTACGTCAATCATTAAAGAATAAACTTGTCATTTGTCCCTGAAAATACATTAAACCATTTTTATTATTATTATATTTTTTTATGTATAGTACACTTCAAGAATTCTATTAAATGAAGCATTAAATGCTTTTAGGGATCAAAATATTATTATGTAGTATAATCATAATTATTATGTAGTAAATCACTATTTGGTTTAGTCACATAAAATATAAAAATCAAACTTATCTGTTATAAAAATTCTGTATAATAGTCAGGCAAGGGTTAAATTTAGTATTTTAATAACTAGGTCACATATGGGTCTATTTTTATTTTTTATCTACCAGCAAGTCGCATATATACAGGGTGTTCGAGAGGTATGAAAGAATAACAGGTTTTTAAACTATTTTTACCCTCCACTATAAAATACTAAAACCTGTTATTAAATATAAGATAAAACACATTATATTAAAGAAAACTGATAAATAACATATTTCTAATAATTTCAAAATAATGCTATACTATAATAGGTCCGTATATATAGTCCAAACTTTTAATATTTAGTCAATGTGTTGAAAAAAAAATAAATCTAAAAATAAGGTACCAATATTTAGGTATTTTAAAAAAATTCCTTGATACATAAGTCATACACAAGTAATAAAATAAATAAAAACTAACAGCAAAAATAAAATTTAACTGAATTTATTAAGTATACACATATATAAACTTTTGCGTTATAAAACTTATAAAACATGACGTTTGGACTTATGAAATAATTGTACCGATTTTTTAAAATTGTAAAGCTAAAATCATACAACACACTTTAGAGAGTCAAAACAATAACTTATTAGACTTATAAAAATGATTCAATATATATACCTACTAAGACAAGATAAGTTAACTGCCTATTGTCATTTTAGTTCAGTAAAATTAATTATGAAGGTAATACTTATGTGCATTAAAGAATAAGGAATAATAAACACATTTTACAAAATTAAAAAAATAAAAATAATGAGTTTAAAAAAAATGTAAAATTGATTCTGATATACTAAGATCAAAAAAAAAAAAAATAGCTATTTTGGGGAGAATTAAGAAGCTAGGATATATGGGATAATTTAGTTTTTAATATTTTATGCAACGATACACCATTGCAAATAAAAAACAATCACAAACATATTTTTATAAATTTGAACTTAAATTACATACATAATATAAATTGTCACATTAAACTCAGTGTTTTTTTTTTTTTATTTCTTTTACAATTTATAAATTATGTGTTGGAATATTATTAAGAAAACTACAAAGAAATCAAAAAAAGTCACAACTAAGTCTAAAATGTCTCTAAATAGTTAATTTTTTTCTAGAGCAGAAGTTATTTACAGACAGAATGAAATGAGCACATATTATAGTAAAACCATTAATTAGAATTTGAAAAATCAATATTCTTTAAAATTATAGGCCTAATTTTAATTCTATTTTAAGATTCTGTAACTCTGCAATTTGTCAACTCTACGAATATGTTTCATTGAATTACAACTATTAAAACAAAATCAAATACAACAGAAACCGTTATTGTGTAAATATTGCAGTTTTCTCAGACCTCCTCATTATTAAGAAAATAAAAAGGAAGATAAAAAAATAACATCCCCATAATCATTATATATGATACACTAATAAAACATAATATAGGTACTAATGTCGTCAATACGAAATACAAATAAAACAACAGAAGATATCAGATTAATTGCAAGAAATCCTATGCTCAGATATTGAAGCTTTGAAGATAGTAAATTGAAATTACTACTTCATAGATGTTTTTATTTCAATTTTTATTAAATATTATACAATTAATCATTGGTATAAACAGAGGTATAAATTTATGATAACCAAATAAAATCCTAAATATATGAATTGAATCTAACATACAAATAAACTTTATTTATTTAGTCAACCTAAGTATGAAATAACGTCTATATACATTAGTTAAAGCAGAATTTAAGTGTATTTGCAATTGAACAAATGTTGAATATTTTACATATAAAATTTCATTTTTTTTACTTTGTTATTTTGCAAAAAAAAATACTAATTTTAATATTTCAAATTTAAATGAGTGGTTTGAAATTGTTTAGACATTGATTAATATTGTTTAATGCTATCTTACTAACTTATTCATTACAGTTTAAGAATATGAATGATAGTTGCTATTAAATTCAACATAGGTATATGCATATCATTATACATTTGTTCATTTTTTTTCTAGGATTTAAAACAATTTTACTTAAAGTAGGTATTATCTAATAATGTCTTTTGATGGATAAAAATGTATTATAGAAATTAGTTTTTGTTTAATTATTGTATATTATAAAAATGATACATTTATACAAGTAGATGATACTCACTTCATGAAGAATTGTATATAATCCAGTGCTAAACTGGTAGTTATCTAAATAGGTATATTATAATAGAAGAATAGATCAAAGCATATAGACTTTATAGTATTCATTAATTATTAAAGATTACGTTAAAATAGTACTAAAGCTAATAGTTGATAGTTGATGTTTATCATTAATAATTGAGAATTAACTTGAGATACAACAATAAAGTCTTCACTATTAAAATATTATAATAAATTGATATTATACGAACAGATAATTTTTTTATATCCATGTAATAATCTTTATTATTTATGCTAACATTAATTGAATAATATTGATAAGTTATCTTCATTTTTTTAAATAAAAACAACCAAGGTGAATCCACCATAGATAATAATGATCTTTGGGATCCACTTGAAATATGTATTAATTTGTAACCTATTTGGACTTAAGGAAATTAATATATTAAAAGTTAAACTCACATATCGTAATTTTGAAGAAAAAACTGTAAATACAAATGTATTTGGTTAATTTTCAGTATTAGATTCCAATCAGGGGGTACAAACATCTGACGGACAGGTTATGTTCATAAAATATCCCGCCAAAAGACAAATAAAGAAAATAAAGAAGCTCTATAATCATTGCCCACTGATGACTGGTGAGTACCGAGTATTGATGGTCATTGACGGCCAAGTCCAATTCTGACGCCAATACATCCATTTAGCTGTCGCTGTGTCCGTTTTGTTTTATTAGTACAGTACACCAGTTTAGTTTTTCATATTTCAATCTGTTGACTTGTTGCCTGTTGGCCTTGGCAGTTTGCAGTTCACAGTTCGCAGCAACGTTGAATGAAGTTGATGAATTATTTATATTAGGCTAATACTATAATATCGTAAGTATAACTAAGCCATGAACATATATCCGGCGGAAATCGAATTTATGGCTGAAAACGAGATCATTCAGATCGTACCTACGTTTAACCATGCTAGCCATGTTCACCTGATATGCGGATCATATGGTCCGTTTCGAGCTGGTCTGCCGTTGAACGTACCTATATGGGTGGCGATGAACCTACGGCAGAAGAAGACCTGCCGGATCCTTGCCCCCGACTGGATGGCGCTAGACAAACTCCAAGAGAGACTCGAAGAAGAAAAGGCATCCAAGTATGATGTGTACAAATATTATACAGCCGTGTATCATTTGTTGAGATTTATTTTTATTCTTCAGATTTTTCACTCAGTTACCGAGCAATTATTACCTGGAGATTACACAAATGTTATTGACAGTAGCCAGTGAAGACATTCCACAAGGAAACGAAATAAAAACAGCAGTTAAAGTAGGTACTCACCTACCTTAATATATAGGTACTAAATATATTTATTTTAAATCTTACCTGTCTAGGTATAAAATTAATTTAGATTTTAAACTATGTACTTATATATTTTATTGCGTGGTTAGTAATTTGGTAGTAAAACCGCGCTTACGCAGACTATACGAAATTTGCTTAGGTTTGGTTTTATAGTAGAAGCATTTATTAAAAAATTAATAGAGAAAAATGTTATGGAGAGGAAGACTGGGTTTTTTTGAAAAAAATAATTTTAAAATGTTTCAACAAATTTAAAAAACATTGAAAGTTGTTATTTATAAACTATACATTGACTATTATATATTTGGAGAAAATAGAAAAAAGTTAACGTCTTGCCCTCTGTAGGGTTGCCACTCTGTCACTTAATTTTTACAAGTCACTTAAAGTCCCTTGTTTATCTTAAAAGTTACTTTTTTCATTTTAAATTTGTTTGTCATAATTTTTTCAAACTATAATAAATTTTACCAAATATTTTGAGATATATTGTTATATAAAAAGTGATATATTTTTTTTTCTATAAAGACTGAACTAAATTATATTTTTGTTATCTAAGTTAATACATATCTTTAATCTTAATTGTAACATTGTTGTTAATGCTGGTTGGTCAACCAAATGTAACTTTTTTTTAGGTATTTTTTGATATTTACATAATAAATATATTTTTTTAACATATTATGTTACCAAGAATTAATAAAAAGTTGTTATAGAAATTTGTATTTTTCAATCCATTTTTTTCAATTTTGTCAAGATGAAAAATAATCAATTCTTTGAATTGGTACATTGTACTTGTAATATAATAATTATAAGTATTTATCTATTCTACCTACATTTAAAAATGGGTATGTTTTCATCTTGCTACAATTTCATGATTATGTCTAAGGTCGCATACACATTGGAAAGTGTTGCGCGGTGAGCGGTGAAGTGTGTATATCAAACAGCTAGCAATGAGCATTGTCTGCAATATTTAGTACATTTCCATTCATCATTTTGTTGGTTAACATGACACTGTCCTCAAAATGCCTATGTCTTTTATTATTACAAAATCGCTTTTTAAGAAAATAAAAATAAAAGGATTGGAGTTCACGAAATGAACAAAAAACTTTTCACTAGATGAATTTTGTTATATTTAAAATGAACTTAGAAGAGATGGGTTTCAGAGATCAATAGTTCTTTTTGTTTGATCAAAAAATTAATTTTTGAGCTCATAGTGTGTTTCAAATTACGTTTAATATATTAGTAACGTTTGAGGACACCACTTACAATTCAAGACAACTTGAAAAATAAACATCACATTGCACATTGCTCACCGTGCAACGCTCTCCTATGTGCACGTGGTCTAATACAAATTATATAATGCATATTATGCAAAATTATAATAACATATTTATAAATTAAGCTAAATTTTTTAATTTTATTGATGTATTAAGCAAGTCAATATCTACTATTTTAAGTACAACACATTGGTGGCAACCCTGTCTCTGGACTATTGTTCTCTTCTGATTTTGAGATGTTTTTACTCTAAAACCAAAATTAAGTGAGTTCTGTGTAGTTTGCTTAAGCATGTTTTACTATATCATGCATTTGTAAGACGGAAATAACAAATGTGCGTGTAGTGTCTTCTGAATATTATTATATACAGTATTTTAGAATAATATTATCATTTTGGTATAACTCTGTTAAGGAATAGGTTAGTAGTTAAATAAAAATATTTCTGAGGACAACGCAAATTACAGAGAATATTAAACAATAAAATGAAATATTGAAAACCTACTTTGTAGGAATTATTATTATCAAATTGGTTATTTATTGCATATAGCAATTAAATTGGTACCTTTTAACTATAAATTAATATTCGTACAAGTTAATGACATTTTTAAATAGCCTTAAACCGGTTCTAGTCGTAATATAATCAGCCCTCTGATGACCATATAATAATTTCCCCCTCTCATTAGGGAATTTTGTTTTATAGACAATTTATACTAACTCGATAATAGTTTTTAATAAAATCATCTTAATACTTTCTCTAAAAGTTCTATTTTGATTTATTTATTTTTTTGATAATATTTTTTGTAATTTGTGTTTTCTCAAAAATATTTTTCCTACTAATATTTTTATTTCCATGTGATATTGTTATATATTATTCTCATATAGTATATTTATTTTGAATATTTTCCTGATTGTGATTTACGATAGCCCTCCAATATTATTAGTATTTTTATTATTATTTTTTTTTTAATTGGTTACTTATTTATAAATAAACAAGATTACAGATTCGCAAGTATCATTATGATATTATTTATGGAATAAAAATAACAGTAATATAGATGTATAAGTAGGTACCTACAAACTACAGAGTATTCAAATATGATATTGCATTATGGATGCATATTTTTAACAATTCTAATTTTAATTTACTTATGCTATTGTTTTTAAAATTAATTATAATGATTCTCAACATTGAACCTAATTTGAATTTCCAATAAATTAAATGAATATATTTCATCTCCAGGAATTCGAATTTACCATAATTAATTATAAATTGTTATTTGTTCTAATTATAAATTTATTAATGACAATGACAATAAACATAATTTTATAATTTTATTATTATAGTCTATTTTAATATTTACCTATAAATTATTAAATTTATTTAAACCTTAAAGATTTGCATTCTGAGTAATGAGTACTAGTTAAAATAATGTTTGGAAGAAAATTATATTAAGCGACTTGATTTATCTGTCACAGACTATTTTGTAAGTATAATAATAAAAGTTTTAACAATTTTAAACTAATTCACTAAATTATTTCTTTAAATTATGACAAGTAATTTAAGATTTATAATAAAATAACTTTGTCTATTTTTCTCAATAAAATATACTATACTAATTTTAATTTTACTCTAAATTATACTGCTACACTTAAAACAGTATATTAATTATTTATGGCTGTCAATTTTAATGTAAATATCTTGTATATATTTTCAGGACTTATGGGATTTAAGAATAGCTAAATTACGATCCTCTGTAGATTTATTCATCAAAGAAGGTCGTGTCCAAGCTTCATTGAACCATTTGACACCAATGGAGATCAATTCTGTTAGGCCAGTATTTCCAGACACTTTAGATGCTTTAATGACACTCCATGAGGTTGGTTATTACTTATTGCAAATGCATTTTCATATTATAAGTTTTTTTTTTTATAAATATACTCGTATCAGGATTGAGTAATTACATTTATAAAAGGTTTACGAAGGTTTTTATTTTGAATGTTAGTAAAAATATATTTCATACATTATAATATTACACCTACTCAACCCTGACTTGTATATGGATTAAGATAATTTTTATAAATTATTGTATTTTATCACATTGATTTTGGTTTAACAAAATCCAAACATGGTAAGTTTTAATTTATCAATACATTTATTATAAACATTTTATTGAACTATCTGTCTATATATTTACATATGTAAATATATATATATATATTTTTTTTTTTATTTAGCAAATTAATTCAAATGACGATAGAGATGATGGCAGCCAATCATCGAGTGCAACCCCTGGGTCGGCATCTTTTTCGTTATCCATGTAGTGGATCGTCTATTCTTACCTGAATATCGGAATTATACTGGGATTATAATATTGTTGTTTTACTTGTTTTGGGAGCGGAATAATTTATTTTCAATTTTTAACAATAGTGTATTATACTTTGTTGCCAATCACAGTTATTATAAATATATTTTTTTATTTTGTATATAATATCATTACTAGTCTGTGTTAATTTTTGTCCTTTTAAGCATATATTTTGGCTTTTAGCTGTTTTAACTTTAATTAAAGACCTGAATGTATTGTAATTGTAAAGTATTATTTGGTGCCTACAACTCTCATAACATAAACATTTTAGCGAAACTAAAAATTCTCTGTTATTTACAAAACACTGTGTTGTTGGTGAACTATACGCTCTTTAGAATAATCTTGCCCACTTTCATGCATGCAACTGAGCCTCCGGCAGCCGTTCAACCCGCTTGGCGAGAGTCAGGTGCACTGTGATTGGTCGTTAGTTGTTAAATGCTGCCGTTACCCATTGCTATTGACAGCCGTATACAGATGATCATCATAATACAATCGTAATAATTATTACCTATAATGTTATAATGTATAGTTTTTTTTTTCTTTGTTATGTTTCTTGTACTTTTATTATTTTTAATATTTTATTATTATTTAAACACAATGCTTATATCATGTACAATAATTATTAAAACCAAATAGGTACCAATACATGTAATTAAGTGAAAATAGTGCAATATTATTGTTCACTACGTATATACCTGCGGCACGTCGGCGGCAGCAGTATGGCTAATATCTGCGCCCATCGTGGCAACAGACATATTTGAATGAGACGAGTTTTCGTCGGTCTAATGGACAAGATTATTCTTAATAGACTAAAATTGGCAAACCTGTTTTAAAATCATCATTATATTTATTATTCTTCGTAGAGATTCCGGTATAATTGTATAATGCTAAATATCAATACATTATTAATTATTGGTTGAGATTAGATAAAGATATTGTTAGCATTCCAATTGTGTAGGGGTATAATGGTATGTAATAATTATATAATTATTATTGATTTTATGGAAATAATAACATTGTACAGATTTCATTTGTATTTTAAATAAAAAAAAATAACAAGATTTGTAGAAATGAAAGAAGAACTCAATTTAAAAGTTTATTTTCAAAACAATATACACATTTTATTTTATTTTTTTCGAGCACAATATTTATTTAATAATAATCTATTTCAAACATACAACATAATTAAATATTGTAATATTGTTCCATAGACTAATTATTTTGTAAACATATTCAGTCATATTATAAATTATAATATATAGTTCAACCTCTGGAAAAATATCAATAAAGAAACAAAAATGTCCATTAATATCATATTGAATATAATGACAATATAGTTTTGATTATTTACTTGCTATTTTGAAATTTCCAAAAATATACACGTCCAAAAAAATAAGAAGTACATATTAAAAAAAAATTATTTAACCGGAAATTTCAAAATTGTTCAAACTATTCTATTGCTCGTGTATAGTGAATTATATTTTATGAATTAATTTTAATGTTCGTTTAGTGTATAGAAACACAATATCAGAAATCATCAATACAAATTTGTTTTTCAGATAAGAAAAAATAGTTTTAAAAAAACTCCACAAATGAGAAATTTAATTAAAGTAATTTTTAAACGTTGACAAATAAATTTTGAAGCGGCTGTAACCACAAGTGGTTAAACAATAAATATGCACACAAAGTCAAATCACTCTTGATGAAAATAAAATAAAACCTATCGGAGTCTGACGACAACGGCGTGCGGTTGATAAGTTAATAATTTAAATTGGGAATATGAACTTCGGTCGATCGGAAAAAGATAATGCAAATAACGTGACATTTTCCGTTTTAAAGGTACGTAAAAAATTTTCTTTACTTTGCCTCCTGACTACGGTGAGCCCGGTGGTTTAAACCCTATTTGTTGGTTCCGCGCGAGAAACTAGAAAACAAAAAATCTGTTCTCGAAAAATCGCTTTCTCACCCTATAATTAGATAGGGCGTATATAGATAACCCTGTCACGATACGAATACCGATTTGTTTAGGTTAGGTTATCGATTACGTCCGCGGTTGGCTATTTTTGTTGTCTTTGTAAACGCCTTAACCGCGCGTACCTATTTCCTTTAAATATATATAATATATAGATAGATAGGTGAATAATATCTATATATACATATACAATACATACACATAATACATAATACAATAATATATCGTTTCAGTCTTGTGGAAGAATTAACGTGACCACTGCACTAGCGCTATTGTTCGACGCCCGTGGTCCGGGGGGTGGCGTCGGGCTTTTGGGGACTTGTATCCGCGACGACAGCGGAGACGGCCACGGCGGCGGCGGCCTGTTGTTCGGAACTGCTCTGCTGCTGCTGCTGTTGCTGTTCTACATCAGTCGCCGCGTCACTAACCGTGTTTGTCAGCTGTTTGCGTATGTCGCGTATGCTCTTCCGGATGGCCTGCGCGAGCGTCGTCGTGCCCGTGGCCGAGTCTCCGTCGACCGCGACCACCACGGCGCCGTTGTTGTTGGACGACGACGTCTTGTTGCAGTCGCACTCGTCCGGTACCACGGTTATGGCGCACGTGTCCGTCGCCGTGGGGGTCGTCAGTTGCAGCAGTCTCTGTGGGTCCAACTTTATGGCGTCGTCGTAACTGGGCGGCGGCACGTCCACCACGGTCGCGTAATCGGGCGGCTTCTCGTCCAGCCTCACCGGCGGGTCCAACGATATAACGTGGATGTGATCGATCGACTCCTGTCAAAAACAAAAAAAAAACACGTAGAATTTAATATAGCCGTCACATGACAATAATATAGACCTACACCCCTTCCATCATTCAATCGATAATATTAAGTTGCATAAGACGGGGAATTGCAACCTTTACAGGGACAGTGGAAGACCGATTTAGGATATGATTGAAAGTGATAATATTGATGAGAACTGCTGGGGTGGCGTGCAGTATGTGCACGTCACGTATACATAAATGATGCGAGAGACCGTGTCAGGGGGACGTTTTGGGATTCGGGATTTGAGCGATGACCAACTGCAGACGGTATTAGCTGTAGAGCTCAAGTAGTCGAGTATTTTCAGTAATTTTTGGAGGTTTAAAATAAATAGTTTTATAGCCGTAAGGCAGTTATTAGGTATTGAGTGTCTCAAAAAGTGAAAAAGCCTACTCCCGAAATAAGCGATTTAATTAATAATTATCATTGCCGGGTTGCATATAATTGAAATTATAGTCGACACAAAATTCGTGTATTATTATAGTACTTTAAATAGGTATAATTTAAGTATCTGGTATAGAATCGGTCTCGGTCATCGTCACGACTGTTACGAGCGTTTTTATATCATTTTGTAACCATTTAAAACAATAAAAAATAATTTCCAATTTTTTATATAATTTTTAAACATTGCGTATACTGTATACGTTTTAGGTGTAAAACAACATAATAACGCGTCAATTATATTTTATATAACATTTTATAATACTACGTATATAATATTATTATAATGGATAATATACCTAATAATAATATAATATTGTATCGGTCTTATTTTACGCACATTCGGAACCAATCAATTTTTGAACATAATATCGAAATTAACGAACTGTGCATATTATTATTATATAGGTACCTATCTGTTACTTTTGCGCTGCACGTTGCAAAGACAAAATACACGGACAGGCAACCGTTGAATTACGTGTACAACACAAATTACTATAATTTGTTAACGCAGTCAGGACTGTATACACAGGAGGGAGGATATGGGAGTTTGATCTCCCCTACGTTGCCTTTGTTTAATCCTAAAAACTTTATATATAATTCAATGTTCAATTTATTTAAGACAATTTTATTCAATAATAATTTAATGAAACTTTTACTATTTTATTGTTTATATAATTGTGTTTTTGGTTTTGATCTGAAGCTCATTTAAGGGAGGGCGGGGGGTCAACGATTTGTTCAACTTACTATACATTCGTATTTTTACGTTTAAACGTCCATCACTGGATATCTATTATTTTCCTCTTCCAATTATGACCTTGTATACCTATATAATTTATAACTAACGATTTAAATAGAAGACTAGGGGGTGATTGCTACGTTGTCTACCCTTAAATCCACCAACGGTGTCCCTTAAACACTTAGTAAATTAAATAATATACTTGGTTTGTCCATTAATGGCTTACGTAAAAATGTTTAGAACCATAATAATAAGTATTCTAAAATGTTACATTAGCTTTATTTGTTTGCAACTCTCATGTTCGGTGATGACCACATTTCAAATTTTTATATGGTAATCTATATCAACAATTCCATAAATAGATAAAGTTTTTGTTTAAATAAATTTTTATAATTTATTGATTTTGATTGATCAGGTAACTATAAATAATTGTCAACTGCTTATTATTTATATGTTTTTATTTGTGAATTAAAATATGATAGTGGTTTTTTCACCAAACATAATATGACTATAACATTTAATAATATATATGAAACTTTCCAAACTGTTTTTTCATAGGTAATTTTTTTGAAAAAATAGTATTGTAAAAATTGACTATAACACAATATAATAATTCGTAATAAAATCGTATCATATTATTTTAAACTCATAATACCAACTCGTATAATACCTACATAGTAATGCGTAAAAGTGTGCAGTTGTTAGGTCGTTGATGAAAACGTCACCGCTTTCTAGACCTATTTTAATTCCATTTTAATGGTTATCAATTAAATCGTACCAATCTATAAGTATCGTCCGCGTTTGCGTCACAGATATCTTTATTATACTATATTATAATATAGATATCTGTGGTTTTCGTATATAATAGGAAATCAATTTTGTACGCGAGCAAAATGATTTATCGTAAATCGTGTATGTACCCTGCACAATATATGTTCAATGTCGTGTAATTTTAAATGTAGTGTCTTACGATTGAATTTATATTAAGTATACCTATGTATATCAGTATATTATGATGGTTTCATTTCCTCCCAAAATTCGAAATGTCAAATATTTATAAACGTGACAATATTAAGGAAAACGAAAAGCTAGTTTGAGCTAAAATTGTGTCCAGTTGAATTGTGTCAGAGAAGAGCTTATTATATAAGGCGCTTTAAAACCTGCATGTGCGTTTTCGGAGATTTTTTCTAGAGTCATCGACAGCTTTCCCTCCCACAATACCATTCCAAAGTCCCAGCAGAATCAGCCCTACTTTTATATTTTAAAAAATAAGGCTACAGCCTCAAGTGACTCCAGATTCGGATTAATGGTAAGCCGGCCTAATAGGACTGCAGTATTTTTCGGGCCCAGAAAAACTATAGAAACGTAATAAAAACATAACAAACAAAAAAAGATTTATAATATAAAACTGCACGTTCAAATATTACTCGTGTTTAAAATTTATATTTAACCTCTCCTCAAAAAATTGTTTTCATTGTTCCTAGGTTTAGACTACAACACAAAAACTTTTGTTTTACAAACAAAAAACCCTTTTTTTTTTTATGAAACTAACTTCTGAAAAAATATTATTTTAATTTCATCTTAAATATATGTACATGTATACAAAATATTTCAGTAAAATAGGTTGAACAAAATTATGTTAATGCAAAAAAAAAAAAAAATGCTATTCTTGTTAAAAAAAAAATAAAAACAAAACTTTATATAGCCCCAAGCCATCATTTTTTACAACTATATTAAATAACATTTCAGTATTTCAGTATTATATTCAATGGCGTGTTTGTTCCCATACATTTTGTTTTTGGCACACATAACAATTTTTTTATCTTTCTTGCGATTTAAACTTTATATAGGAAATAAAATATAGTAATTATAAAAAAATTAAATACATTTTATCAAAATAAAGCACTTAACATTACAAAAAACCAAAAATTGTAAATTGCAAAAATATAGTCGAACTTTACCAACTTGAAATCGTTGATACCTTGGACTTTTTTCACGATCTCTAGAATTTCCTGATTGAACAATGTAAAAAAATCGCGTTTAATTCGAACAGTTCATGGATAACTCGAAGTTCTAATTTTTTTATTAAGATCAGTGATTTATAGGTTATTCTCATGTGTAGATATGTACATTTACTATCGAAAGTAAAGTGTATTAATGTTATGGTTACTGATACGTACCAGGTGTATAAATTGTACAGTTTATACACCTGGTTTGTCACTCAATAACATGACACGTTATTCACTCGCATACGTATACAATTTAGTGTTCCGTGACGTTTCAATGTTTAAGATAATTGTTTGTGATATCGATATTAAAACGAATAAAATTAAAACTTTTACTATTCATTTTTTGAAAAATTATTTGAGAGTATATGCAGTATACCTATTATTTTTCAGCATGTTAATAGTATCGTCGTAAATTTAGTTTGCCTTGTGGTAACGCCACTGACTTTAATATTAGTCTTTAATCTTTATGTATGTAAATAATATGCATTTTTCAAAACACAGAATTTGAATAAATACATTATTTAAGCAACGGAATTGTTATAAACAAAATATGTGCACAAAATATGAGTGTATTAGACTGGCAGTCAATATATTCAAGCAGTTTCACCGAGTAAGCCAAGCATATTTACCTACATGAGAGGTCATTATTTTGTTTGCTTAAAAAACTAGATTGGATGTTTGTATCGAATACATTATAAATTATAGTCGGGCACACGTTGAGATTTTACATAGATACCCAAAATGGAAGGGGGAAGGGGTGTGCAAATACACATAAAATGTACTATTTTTTTTGATAATTATTAACAACTTTTTTTTCAAAGGCTGATAACTACTGTTAATGGTTATGCCACTTTTGGTAATTTAGAGTATCCATTCATACTAATAAAAATTAAGGAAAATTAATCATTTTTCTAAGAATTAAACGTTATAATCTCAAAATTTTTGGAATTTTAGAGTAATTTTACTTATATCTGTACGCAACGATAAAATAATAATAATGGAAAATTATTATGAGCAAAGTATTATTAGTCGTATTAGTATTATTAATAATAATATGGATTCTAAAATCATAGAATAAGAGTACAATATTGTAAAAGATTGATCAAACAACCTATATTGAATTTCCTCAAAAATCATAGCGAATAATTTGCCGGATAAGGTCCGTCATCATTTCTGCTTTGTTTTTGAGCGATACGTCATGGAATTATATCATCTAAAATTATATATAATAAAATAATTCCATAATATACAATAATAATCGGTAACGTTATTATTTCCCACTTAGATTTTACGTAACTCGTCGCGAACCGCGCTCGTAGTAATATAATAAAGAAGAAAATAAATTCCCAAGCTAATATATTATTATTATTATTATTACCATTATATTATTTGTTATTCGTATTTTTATCCTGTTCGTACACGGACGGTTGAACGTCGTATAATATAATTTATCATTATTTTCTGATATTATTATGTAATTACTGCTGCTACTATTGCTATTGCTGTTGGCTATGTAAGACCGATTTTGTTTTCAAGACCGCATCACTGACGACGAATCCGAAGGATAAATATGACATCATATTACGTACACATTCTGGCTTACGCGTTGGTTTATGGGTTATTTTTTTTTTTTTTTTTTTGATAAATCACACGCAACAAATGATAATATTACTAATTTTGAGATTTATCGCTCATATATATTAACGTAAAAATGAATCCGTACGTACTGATAGCGCAACACGGGTGATCTACTGCGTACAATTGTGATGAGAAATTGGTAAGGTATGAGACATCGTAAGTTAATTAGGTATTAAAAGCGATGACAGATAATTTAAAAATTTTAAATTTTTTATTATTACTTTTTTTTGTTTTTCGAAAAATTTACAAGAATCTACGTAGAAAACAGTTTAAAATAAAGTAGAAGAAAACAATCTTTACTGTCTGAGTCGTGTACACGGACCGGGCAAAACTTTTTTTTAAAAATACCATGATAATGTAGTAACTAAAATGATTTACTCCTTGTCGAACAGTGTCCAGGGTACTTAATTTATTTCGATCTGCACATAATCGTTCGGATTAACGAACGGATTAGAAAATATGACGCCGCCGACACCACCGGTAATTTGCTTATAAAAACTATTTTGCATGGGACAATTTAACTCATTTCATAGGTATAGCAGATTCATCAGTAGAGGTACCTACCATATTATCAAAACACATAAAAAAGAACTTAATCTGTGCTACAGTGTGCTTATTTTTGTTACCAATTAAAGTTAACTGTTGGTAAATTTTCGGTTTTTGTAGTTAGTTATAAATAATTATTGGACAGTGTCATCGAAAAAATAATTAAGGTGTAGCATAGTTAAAATTTTTCGCATTTTCATGTTTTGACATTTTGGTACCTCTATATACTATAAATACGGAACAAGTTAAATTTTTATCTCGCGATAAACAGTTTCTTGAATAACACAATAAATAATTGTGATAACGACACGGCACTACATTTATGTTTATTTCGAATATTTTGGAAATGAAAAAGTGTAAACATTGCCTATACGTGACTCCTTAAATACGGGCGGTTCCGCGTTCTTTAATGACTTTAAAGCTCAGTCTCGTTTCGAATACGGTACAATTATGACGTATAGTCGATGTCGGAAGTCGAAAATAATAATCGAGCGCATCTCACCTTGAACTAAATTAGTAAAAAATAAAAATAAAAAAAATGTGAGAATAAAAATATTACGCTGCATAATCGTATCCGACACGATAATGACGTTCACTAACTCGCCGTAGCCGTGTACAACAATATTTCAGAGATTTTATACAAAAATTTAGAATACATTAATTTAATTATTATGTATCATTTGTTGTAATATTATGTGGGTAAGCAGGACTACACGCGATTTAGTTATTAAAAATAATCGTCTTAAATCATCATTATTAAAATTACTTTTTTTTTTTACAAATCCGTTTAAACATTTTATTTTTGTATAAGTCGCGAGAATCTCAAATGACCGATATATCGTATATGAAGCAATACGATACCGTAAAAAAATGTGTGAAAATTAAAAACACCAAGGCTATGTAAATTTGATCGTATTTCCATCACTGCAGCTGTGATGGCCATGTGTAAATTGACACAAACCAATGCGATGCCTACGGCTGAACTTCACGTGGTCCCGTAAAAAACCGAACGAATTTCAATTAGTTTTTACAACTTAAATTATGTAAATCTATACAATTAACGCAGTCCGAGTCGGTGTAATATACTTATATTATAATAATGTCGTTTCGACACACACACGTTTCTTGTAAATTAATTATCTATTTTTTTCGCCCTAAAGATCTTTAAGAGGAAGTCTTTTCACCAAGGTTCATTATTTATAATAATATTATCTTTGTTTGTAGTACGTAGGTATACATACACCCACAACCCGGCCAACAAATGAGGCTAAGTTCATTTTCAATCGTTTTATTAGGATAACCAAAATACTAAAATATATCACACTATATCTCTTATACAGACAAAAAGGATCAGAGTCTTGCAAATATATGTCCTTGGATAGTTATATTCCGTTTCAGTACAACTATACTTCCGACTTGGGTCATTGTGGTTTTTATTCTAATACGTTATAACGTGGTAAGAGATGACCAGAAGATATTAATTCATGGAAGGTGATGGTTAGGTCATGTATATCTATATTTACGGTAGCTAGTGGTGTATAGATATTATCAGAATCTTAAAGAAGTAACTTCAAAAATCGTCTGTTGTAAAGTATTATACTACAATATTATAGCTAAATCAGCATTTATTATTAAAGCCGTTTCATAGCTACTCGAAATCTACAAAATTAAAATTTGCTAAGCGAGACGAGCCGTCGAGTAGTATTGAAAGGGCCTATCCAGTACAATATAGTAAATAATGACGATAATCGGTAGTTGGCATATTCTTTGCATGAAAATCAAATATTTTTCTACGGTTGTTACTTCTCCTTAACCAATAATTTTTGAATAACACGCAATATAATAACATCTACAAATATTTCAAAGAGGATCAATTTGTAGACATAGATGGTGATATGTTATAAAATATACCTACAGTAAAATCATTGAAATAAATACGGAATATAATAAACCAGACTTGCAGTGTTTAAGTGCCAAAGCGTTTTCGTTGAAAATGAAAGTAGACCCAATTATTGATTTTCAAAGGCATCAAAAAAGGTTGAATCCTAAAAACGTCGATTCCGATTCCAATTTTCAAGCTGAAATTTATAGTGATTTTTTCTCTATCTGTAATGTTATCATTTTAAATATTTTTTGTGTCGGACATTTTATGCAAATCAGAAGAAAAGTTACTATGTGTCGGCAATTTGTATGGCATGCCTCCCTACCTTGTGAGATTTTGCCGGCACTGGTCCTGGCTGTCGCCAGCTCTATTATTTCTCCATACATTTAAATATTGTGTCTTAATACAACACGTATAATATCTCGAACGATATCAAATTTAACATAACAAAAAATTAAATATTATATAGAAAAACGCCGTGACCTTGATTTTGTTAAAAGTGAACTTAAACCCTTCTGTTTTTCGCTGGTTTTCGAGTCTCGGGTACCTTCAGAGTTATTCGTTGTGGTATACAGAGTGATAAAGTAAAACGATATACAATTGGAAAACTACAATAATGTACATACCTATCTACGGTATTCGAAGTAGTGCATCGTGAGTTTTCTGGAATATCGTTACACGCTATATAAATAAATATATATGTTACGATTCGGATTTTTTTCTTCTCAAAAGTAACAACTCTAAAACTGCAACCGTAACCATGAATGGTGCACGTTAATACAAAAATAGGGGCCACCGGACGTAGAGTTGTGATGATGCCCTCGAAAACGTTTTTCTCGAGTTTTGTAAAATAATTTGTATAGTATAGATGTAGATAGGTAGGCCGCCGTTTAGCCGCAAATTATCGTACTTGTCAATCATTCGTGATCGATGTGCGTGAACACGTTTTTGCTATTTGAGTGCAAGGTGGAACGTCCTCACAAAGCCGGACACCGTTATGGCGAACATTTTTTTCCCTTCAAAAATAATTGTAATTACAAGGTGCGGTCGCGTTTTATTAGTTCTTAGATCGACTGCCGAGATTTTCACGTATAATAACACGAATTTTCATACAATAACCATACATATAATATACTCCTCACTACTAAAAATCTTTTTTTTTTCATTCGCTTCTTTCGCTGGTTATTTTACGTGGATTGGCCACCTCGATCTTGAATTTCCGGACCCTGATCTCCCACATCATCAGAGTACAGTATCCTCATACATATAGTCTGCACACCTAGTAATTATTATTTAATTATTTATTTAAATAATTGTTTATCATCATCACTAGAGCCCAGATTTAAATGACTTTAATCGAAATAACATTCTAAAAATATGAACAAGCCATGATAAATTCTAAAAAATACAAAACAAAAGTTTCACTTTTAAAGTATCTATTAAGATGAATCGAACTATTCAATTGGAAAGAATTGTCTTAGATCACTCCCGCCTAAATGCACTTTGTCATGAAATCTGGACTATAAATTTCATCGCTCTCAATCCTATATCCCCTTTTGACCTTTCTCATCCTATATGACTCCTTTTAAAACCATCCCTCTTATACCGAAGCTTCTAACTCGTCACTTCTCGTCAGTCTATCCATTATCATTTGTTCTGTTATGTATTATTATATTATAAGAGCCAACGTGCCGTTTTCGAACAAAACCAAACTTCAGATTACAGACTCCCGCGTTGTTGTGGGGTTCCGTTATTATAGTTTTACATCTGACCGCGATATTTATGCACCGCAAAATATACGCTTGTTATTATACACGCGTCACGCACACACCAAATATAAAAAATAATAATATTACGTACATAGTATTTGTAAACGGTCGTCCGTGGACAAACCGATCGCGAACCTACACTAATATTATAATTCTGACGGTTGTATTGAGCGACCGCGGTGACGGATTATCCTTTCGGGCTGAAATATTTAAACGATACTTGGAGGTATAAAAGGGGGCATAAAATTAAAAAATAAAAAAAAAAAAATGTAAAAAACGCGTTACGCTCGGCGGCCCGACAACAGTTGCCAAATTGCCTTGAACGAAGGTCTTTCTCCAGCCAGACGCATTATATTATTACGCGTGTAGGTGTGTTTGTGTTGTTTTTTTTTTTGTGCGCGTTTGTTAGCGTAAAAGTGTGTCCGTGTACAATACACGTGTACGGTACCGATCCGCGGAGTGCAATAGCCTTGTGCGTGGTGTGTCGATCGGCTGAACCGCCTGGATTAAAAAAAAAATAATAATTTCGTTTTCCCTGTGTTCACATTGCACGACAATACCCGTATTTGTCGGTGAGTTTTTCCGCCAGCATACGTAGGCACACAGGGTGATCGACATAACGTTTAGACGTTATTCATTATCTCGGGGAGTATTAATTATTTTTTTCAGAATTGGGTTTTATTTTTAGATATAGTACGAAGTTAGCAGCTCCACGATTTGTATTACCGTTATTTTTTGGCACCTTTATTTTTGGGAGGTAAACTGCTAACAGTTTTGTAATTCTCAAATAGCAACCTAAATTAAAAACTGCATAAACAGATGAAGTTTTACATGTTGCTTACAAAAAGTTTTAATCTCAACGCGTTGACGAGATATTCCATTTTGAGTTTGTCGTTTTGCGGTTAGGAGAGAACAATATTTGTAGGGCGCAGCGTTTGAAAAATGTTCCATTATACTATCTTTTTACCTCCAAAAATAAGGACGATAAAAAATAACGGTAAAGTACCTAATATTTTAGAAATTTCCAAAAAAAAAAAAAACAATTCCGAAAATAATTAATTTTTCGAGATAGTGCGTGTCTGAGGTCATGTTGATCACCCTGTATATACACCGGAACCCGATCGATTAACAAATAAAAAATTGGAAATTGGGTGGTAAAAGTATTTTCGATCAGCGTGAACAACTGACACGCGTAGTGTTGTGCAACACCACATCACATCGTTTTATTGTTTTATTTTCTATCATTCACGATGAAGATCCATCAGGCTCATTAGTGAGCCTTGTATGAGTGGTGATTAGAATATTTTTAAAATTACCTAGTACAAGTGGAAGGGATGTTAATACGATAGGTACTCGGAGAAGCGGAATACCTATATCAGAAATAGAAATCATTATAATTATAATTTGTTAATTTTAAGTTTTAGTTATCTATTTTTAAAACGTGAAAATATAATATTTTATAAACATATTATTTTGAACGAAATGTATTTTAAGATTTTGAAAGATGACATTATCAATAAACCAAATAATACAAAAAGTGTAGGTGAAGCATCGCCTTATCCGCCTCATTTGTCAATCCACTGCTGTGACTCACGATCATAAGAGCGATTTTTTTTTATAGATTTAATATTTAGTACACGAAATCCAAACCTAACCTCATTTGTCGAACGACTAAATTCATAAGCTATGATTATAATTATAAGCTAAACAAACAAAACCAGGTCCGTAAATCTAAAAGACCTACAGAAGATCACAACGATTTATAAAATTCTTTAAACAAAATGAATCACTATAAACAGGAAGCGGATTTAGTCCATTTTAAAAGACCGACTGTCCTTGATATCCAAGAAGTTTTTTTTGTTTTTTATGATAGTCCCGGAGTGCGGATCGAATCCTTAATAATAATTAGGATTCTAATGATTTATTATCCGTTGAAAATCTCACTGTTTATTGCGGAAGAATCACTATTTCCATCGTGCGAGCGTATAGAACCTCTCTTATTTCTCCTATTTTTGGGAAATCATATTATAAAATATTGTAAAAATATGATTTCCATATTAAATCATACAATTATCCCTACAGACACTTTTTAATTACATATGGTACGACCGATTTTAGAATGTCAAGCCTTGCCGAAACGCCCATAACGCGTATCTAGATATATATATATTATAATAGTAAAAGGTTATACCGCCGTTCACATAACCTCAAAAACCTACGACGTCCAATTATATACCTATTTATTATTGAACGAAAACTTGCAAGTATATAATATGTAATTTTTTCCCAACGCTATACGAATAATAATAATAATAATATAATACGCGTTATATACCGCAGTAAACAAATATTGATATTATTAAAATTGACAAATAATATAATTAATTACATTAATATTCATTGTTGTACGTTAATAAATGACAGTAGTTTTTAGAACGTATTGTAATATGCGAATAAAAAGGTTTATACGGCCATACATGGGCGTGAAACAAACTGCACAAAGCCGGTGAAAAAATGTTCGTATCATGAAGTTTCACCCGTGTTTCGTGAGAAAAAAAAATCTTATTTCAAAAACTGTACATGAAAAGTCTATATCCGTTTTATGACGAAGCGAACAATATTTTGATGACCCATATCGTATAAAAATAGTATGGTATACTTTTTGATTTTCATGATGCTTTCAATTTATGAAAATAACGATTTCTAGTATTCGTCTACATACGAACACGTAATTGACACGTATTAACACGTAATATTATAATATTTATATGGGAATTTATTATTGAGATGAGGATCTGTCGTGAAATGAAAATTTGCTGTGATATTATTCAAACGATAAATCATCAGATTCGAAAATATTTTCCATAGGTCTTGTAATATCAGGACTCAGGAACGTGCTTCTTAAGGTTTTATACTTGTAGCTGGCTATAACTAATTATATTCATATTGCCCCCTCCTTGTGAAAATGTTGAGCATGTTGTATGGGCGAACAAAACGAGTAATTGCAGGTATACAAATAATATAATCTTACGGGTATGTATACACATCCGTAAAAAATTAGATTAGAAAAACTAATAACAAATGTCTAGCGAAATTAATTAAGAATTTTCGAGACGTCGGAAACAAGTATTTAAGGTATTATAGGTATAGATTTTTATTTATGTGTTGGCAAGGTAGGGGTTCTGGCTATAAATTAATTGTATATAATAGGAGTGATTGGGAGTTAAACAAAGAATTACATTTCTGTAGTAATTTAAAAATGGGGGGGACCAGACATCCCTTTACCTACACCTTTGGGTACATTTAAACGTTTTAGCGCAATTTAAATTCAAGTACTTCGAAATTTATCGGAAGCCGGTGCATTGTAACTACCGGTTGCAGTTTAATTAAAACGTGTAATTGAATTACGAACAAAATACACGTGCGTTATTTATTTCCGCGCGCGTTTCGTAAAATACATATAATTGATCGTTTAATACGCGACGGAATATTTACAAGACGATATTATATTCCTTTGCGGTTGTATAATTTTATTTGAACGTAATCAAAATAATTTTAAAACCAATATACAGAGAACCGTAGCAGTTTTTCGTGTTTTTTTTTTTTTTTACTTAGCAGCGTGAATAATTGATATAACGTTCGCTAGAATGAAATTCCGATAACTATATCATTTGAATAATCAATAATGATAACAATAATATATGTTATAGTTCGGGGAAATGTATTACAAAAAGAAACACACGCAATATGTTTCTATATTTCGTATGGTATATAAGTACTTATACAGAAACATCACGATGTAAAAAAAAAACAATAATAATATTTAGTTGATTGCATTACAATCTTAGGCTTCGTTTTTTCGTCGCTATAGTTATTATACTATTATTGCCGTGTTAATATTATGTCGCTTTGTAGAATTTTCGTGAATTACACGTGTATAGAGTATATCCCCCGTTATAAGTCTTAGCCTCTGTGTAACCCATGCGCCCATGCGCACCCTCCACGTCCGTCGCTTTTGTTTTTACCCTATTTTGTTAAACGTGTTTGTTATAATTTTTTTATTTTTCCTTATAATTTTCAAAAAAAGAGTTGTATATATAGTGAACTTTGCTTATTCACTGATCCAAGATTTAGTAGCTTATAAAACTCAAAATCACTTGGAACGATCCGGACATATCCAAATACATTCTAAATTGGCAAAGCGAGCAACACTTTACCTGTGAGGTTTATTTGTTTATAAGACTCACTTTGTGTTGGTCCCAAAGCAAGTCTTATATGAGCTACGTCCGCTGTATATATACATTACACATGCAAAACACAAAGCAAAGTTTATATACCAAACAGTCAACTTTAATGGTTCAAATCACGGTTGTCTATCGCTTGATTTGGGTAAATTTACTGCGCATTTATTAGGTATATTTTCGAAATGATTATTATTGGTGAAAATCAAGGAAACACACACATCGTAAATGCTCAATATTATACTGGGCGATTTTTTTTATCCTTCTAATTAACATATTTATATTATTAACCTTAATTATTAGTTAGTATCCTTCATTAATGCGTTTGTATTAAAAAAGTTAAGACACGAATAAACGAAGTACTAAGTTTAATGAAAACCATTAGCGCCATTTATGAAAACTGAACATTTCATTAATTCAAAAATGCCTGCAGTTAGAATATAAGTGAAATTTATTGTTTTACTTTATACTGTCAAATCCTTGCAGAATAATGCTTATCTTGAATATCAAATTTGATTTAAATCGATTAATTATTTCGGCTAAAAAAACATACCCTAACCATACTGCAGATACATATCAGACCAATAATCTCTAAAAACTACTTTTATGGACTCGGGGGTCATCTTAAAACATTCATGTATTTCCGCAGCAAACTCGATATCGATTTTTAAGTGCGATAAAACAAAACACCTACTACTAGACTTACAGTAGATAAAGTGAAAAAAAAAGTACTGTATTTAAAATCTACAAGTATTTATATAGATAACCGTCGATTAAAACTGAGTCACTCTGTATATAAACCGCCGCCGCCGCGTTGTCGGTATACCTACGTGTCAAGCGTATAAATTCGCGGTGTGTTTAACACGACACCGTCGGAAATGTGTAAAGAATACAATATTCCATTTCCCTCTGTAACGATTCACCGCCCAACAGTTTTGTAACAATAATAGGTATATGTATACAAATACAAAAGATAATTTTATTTCTACAACTCTTTGTTTTGCAGCGCAGTATAGTAGCAGAATGAGACAATTCGTTTTTTCATTACAAATAATATTTTCACGTTATGGCGGAATTATTGAAAAAATAATATTTGTTTTTTTTAAAAATAGTGTGTAGGTATTCGAATTCGATGACGATATCGTTTTTCCATCGTGATGGTCTGACAATATAATATAATACCTATACGTAATATATTATTATAACTGTAAAAGTTTTCAATTTTATCTCGAATTGTATACACTACAGAAACTGTATAAATATACCGTGATGACGTTTTATTTTTCATAATAAATTGCATTTAAATAAATATACGAAATATTATTTTTTCTTGCATCTGTGTATACATACTAATTATTGTTTTTTTTTGTATTCGTACGTCATTATAAGTTCGTGCTCATGAATATTATATTATGTTTCTCGCTGTTAATGACATTATTTTTATTTTTTGAAAAATCTCTATTTGATTTTAAGTAAAAATGGTCGGAAATATCTGCAGCTCTCTTCAAAAATCTATAATTACGGTAATCGGATAAAATGATGAAAACCAAAAAACCCAGTTAAACTACAGTACTCTGTAAAATATAGGTGAATAAAGTTACTATAAACAATTAATATTTTTAAATTACGTACTTATAAGACTGTACTATTATAGAACACATTAAAACACATTTTTTTTCCAATTTGTTATCAACAATAAAATCAAAAAAAAAAAAAATGTTAATATTTTATAAGTTAGAATAGATATATCATTATGAAGGAATATTATAATAATTTGAAATTTTTGGTTTTGGATTATATTTTTACTTTAGATTTTTTGTCTTAGATTCTCAAACAACGTCCGCATGTAAATCGATGTTTAAATCGATAATAATAATAAAAAAAAAACTAGAATCATTATAGTTTTATTTCGATATAACTATTATTGTGTTCCTGCAACTATTATATGCGCATATGGCACATTGTACAGTATATCAAATTTCTATTGGAATATTATATTATTGTGAAGCAATCGGTGAACCAATAATGTTTACAAACGCTATCAAAAAAAAAAAAAAAAAAACTTTAACTGCATATAATTGGTATAAGAAACTGACATATAAAAAACGGTGTATAACGAAATCTGTTTTTTTTCTCTAGCTATTATACGAAGCAATAGATGAAACGTATCTTAGATGTTACATTGTTACGATTTTACGAGATATAATTATTTTAACACTTAGATTTCTAAATTTCTTATAATATTGACTTGGTATAGTGATAGTCACGTACAAAACAAATGAAATGCTCAATAGTAAGTTATTATTTTTCTAGCTTCGAAAAATCAGACAGGCGGGTTTTGCAGAATTATCGAAATCCATGTTGGTACAAGATAACGACTTAGAAATATTGAACAAGGTATGAAGGTATCCTTACATATCTGTGAGTATACACGATGTTCACAACGTGTTTTGACTAGTGCACTTTTAAACAAATAAATTTAACCCCTCTGAATACCCCGTAAACATTTTAATCTAACCATGAAAACTCCGACAATCCGTTAGGAATCGCCTATGAAAACCTACGGTTTCAATAAATTTTCAAATTTATCTTTCAGCGTTAATGTAAAAGATACAAAACAGGATTTCATGTATTCTTTTCCTCGGGGATATCGACTACTAAAACCATCCCGTCACACAACTAGCTCTCTAATTTCCCTTGACAGATGCTCTAAATTTCCAATCTGATTCTCCATTTAGAAATTCACGTCTCAAGTATAACCAAATTTTTTCCTTTCAAACAGGGTCTTTTATTTCATGAATTCTCTTTCATTGCCATCCATATAGGTGTATTCTGACATCACTAAGCGTGTCCATTCTTCTACTTTGTCCACTAATGTCCAGCCTTACTCCTATACTTTACTTTTGATCATGTTCAATATGTTTTAATTTTGGGATACTCCCTCTAGCTCATAATTTGTCCTAATTCTTTGAACTTTTTCCGTAGAATTTGTCAATCCAAAACAGAATTACTATTAGAGAACAACAAATTATATTACAAAATATAATAAGCAATTTAATAATGTCGACAAATTTTAAATAGTATACGATTTTGGTATTGTAATAATTATTTTTATATTTCTCTTACAAACCATATTTTACAAACGTATATTGGGAAATGAAATAAGTATATTCGTATAAGCACCTACGTATAATCCAAACGACTATAATATCTGTCCAGTTTTCGTGGCTAATGGCGATGACGGCCTACGGGGTTACAAATAGAAAATATATTTTATACTATACGGTCCCATTGTATGATAAACAATATTATTACTATTATTATTATCAGTCACAACAATACTTTCAGTTATTATTATTATATTATATACTTGTGTGAATACCGACTACCGATATGAATAACAAACGCACAACGAATATAATTATAATATTTTCAATCGGTTTTATTATTATTTATTTTTTTACTAGTCGACAATCGGTATAGGATAAATAACAATATCTTTAACGATGCTGTTATGCTAATTTATTATAAAGCGTCATATTAATATTTATTGTGCAAGTATAACCGAGCAAATTTACCGCGGAACAATATTGAAAACCCGTTTTTTTTACGTTGTAGTGGGTATTTTGTTTTAACAAAATATATTTTCAATATATAGCTTTGCTAGTAAAAAGTTCGAATTATGATTCAGGTAACAATGAACTCAGCTTTGAAACTTTTATTTTGCCTTTCTGACATTTTCCATTTTAATTATTGCGTTTTATAATATTTAAAACAATTTCATTAGTGCTTCTTTACGAAATATCATTCTTTTAAAATGTTTGTTCATTCTATAATATGTATATTTATATTATGGGTTTATTGTTATAGATTTTAAGTGTCACGTAAAAGATGTAATAATAGTTTTACCAAGATGTATTCGGAAAACGCTTTTCGGTTAATAAAAATGCACTCAATTATTTTATTTATTTGGTTTTTCAATTACGTTTATTTGTCGAGTTTAGACGAGCTATCACCAATTATAAAAAATAATAAAAACAAAATTTATAAAAATTCTTTTAGAAATTATGCTGTGATATCCATTAACAAACTTTTATTTACTCTAAGATATTTTTCTACTGGGAAGTTTTCAATTACCGCTGGAGATTTCACGGTTGTTAGCAAAACTACAGCATCGTTAATTATACATAGTGTCATAATTGAAAAATAAAAAACAATGTAAAAAAATACAATGGTTATCTATCACATAATTTTTCATATTACTAAAAGACAATAAGAATTTAGGCCAATCATAATCAAGTTGGTGATCGCAACTTGTTCCACAATACACTATTACTATTATCCATTGAATACATTTTATTCACCAAATAACTGTCAGGAAGATAAAATTTGATTCAAAAACACTCATCATTTTATTTTGGGATTTATTCGCCAAGTAAGTTTATTCGACGAATAAATGCATTATTGAAAAACCGGGCCTTAAATAAATTTTACATTTTAGATACTACAACAGATTTTCAAAAAAATTGAAAAATCTGACAACAAATAGGTTATATTTTTGATGATTTCTTAATTACCAGAGAACAGGATTGTAGTTTTGGATAAAAAAAAAAATAACCCGACTAATACTATAATAACCTTACCGGTTTACCGAGCTCCGCTCAAAATAGTTTTTTGATTGCAATTATTAATCGTTTCTTATAGTACATATACATTATTACTCTATACACATGCTATACGTTCACCTATAACAGTGGCCTAACCATGATAGTATGCCCAATTATATTCAAAATACATTTGAAAACGAAAATTGAATTGTACAAGTCAAACATTTTTTAGTTTTATTTTTTTGTTTCGACGATTGTTAGAATAGGCGGTAAGAAATATCTCGAAATTATTATTTTTAAATAATTTTTTTTTTTTACATAATATAATGTGGTTATAGAAATTGGAAACCAGAACAGATTATTACTTTCTTACTTTCTAAATGTTTTCAGTTTTTTTTAGCTATCGAACGGGTGTCTGTTTTTTTAAATCAAGGGTTAGAGATAGATAGGTATATACTGAGTTTTAATCGGATAACACCGAAAAATGTAAAAATCATCAATGGTAAATATTATATTATTATATTAATTTGCATGTACCTATACTTACTACACAACATAATTTTCAAACGCGAAACAACTAAAACGAAATTCCGTATCGAATAAATCCTAAAATGCGTATAAAGATTGTTTTTTTTTTCAAAGTTTTTTTTTTTTTACTTTCCACTTGTAAAATAATATTATGATATACAATAATGTAATATTATAGTGAAATATAAATGTCTATTATATTTTTATATTGTCTATCGTTGAACATTCTTATATGGGTTCTTGCGTATTATACGTCATGTACGTGCGTACTGCAGTAGTTCCATATTAAAGATTTTTTTTCTGTGGGAAAATATATAGTTGATACATTAAGACAACGTCGTATAACTTTAGCACGGCTAAAACACAATTACAATTTACGAGTTTGAAAACGGGAGAAGAAATATGTTCTGCGTATTGCAAAAATGTCGAATAAAATATGAAAAAAAAAAAAAATCAAATAATGTATACTAAAATAATAAAGTAAAAACAAAATTATTAAAATCGTTAATACTCGTAAATAAATATATAAATACAAAATGTATTTATTTATTTACTATACTGTGATATACCTGATGATGAATTTTTAATTCGAAACCGATTGTATAATAGACTCATATCATAATACTCCAGAAGACGCATTGATTCATTTATTTATTTTATTTTTATATGTACATTTTTTATTTATATATTTATTTACTTTATATAAATAAAGTGGCAAACGTAACGTAAATTGGAAGACCGCGAAATGAAACAACATTTCTGACGTCTTATGCACACCAGATTATAACCCGTTTTAACACATTTCCACGAGATGAAATATAAAATAATATACAATATGAAAATTCTGAAATAATTTTAAGGCTTTTCAAATTGAAAAATTGAGTCGATTGTTTTGTTTTTTGTTTTTTATGATACTATATAAATAGTACAAATACTGCGTATTGTGTGATAAAAGAAAATTATAATCTTAAGCTGGATGTTTTATTAGGGAAGATATGAGCAAAGCTGTACAGTAACTATAGTTAAGCTATTAAAGATTAAGTTACTTGTTTAATAACATTATCTTGAAAATGTGTGACTTATTTACATAAATTAATTTATATTTTAAAATTAACTTTGACACAGCTTAGTTTTTTTTATATTCCTCCGGCTTCATCCCAACTAACAATGTTCTTTTGTATAAAATATTCTAGGTACTTAAAACTCTCAACCTCACATATTACGTCATCGCCTATTATCATTAGCTGTTAGTCTGTTAACCTTTTGTCCTATTCCTCCAAACTCATACTATATATATATATATATTCTCTGTTTTATTTCTATTTACCCTTATTTGATTCACCTTAGTTATTATTTATATATTTTAAGGATAACTTAATTTAAACTAGTCCAAAAAAATTGGTTAACTTGCCCAGATTTGGGCATGTGGAGTTATATAGGATAGCAATATGATGAACATTATATTATATTATTATATGCACTTGGACAAGAGAATAATAATTTATAGGTTATCGTGTTTATATATGTGCGTGAGGAAGATGATTTTTTCAAAAGACTATTAATAAAAACCACTCGTTTGTTTTTGTGCTTCTCGGGAATTTCGTTTCGTAAGATATATTGTTCTATTGTTATTCAACTTTACTCACGTCATCTTCATCTTCACGCACGCTGTTCATCCAAAAGCACATGGCCATGCATATGAGCACGGCGCCCGAAGCGACCAATCCCACGCCGATATACCGGACGGCCGGCACGGGTTTGGTATGATGGTCAGCCAATCCTAGCCAGTTGAACAAGGCGCCAACGCACACCAGCGTCATACCGAACCGGTACGGTCGTTGCGATTCTTCCGGCACAATCAACGCCATTTCCGGGTGGTTGTTTTTTTTTCCTATAGGTACTGGCAATCTATACAGCGCGATGACGATGGACCGGTTGTTGTCGCAACGCAGTTGCTTCTGCTGAAACACACAGAGTCAAATTAATAACATAGCTATGGTTAGGTTAGGAAAACGTGGAGTCTATGAGCGTTTTCATACATTTAAATTGTAAATTCCGCCCCCCCGCCCTTTCCCAATTTTTAATTGCACGTGAAATATAAAACTCCACAGACTCGATAATTTATCGTAGATATTCCTAACCGCCATGACATTTAGGTTTATGTACATGGCTTGAACTTACGACAAGTCATAAAATGCATTGTTCGTAAGTATAATATTTTATAGGCGTAATTGCATGATTTTAAAATAATTACTTTTAGTCGTATCTTATATTGAGTCGCCCTTTGAAGGCTTTAAATATGTAATTTATAACGAAAATAATGAGAATTTATCTAATAGGTTTAAAGTGAGAATCGTTTAATACCAATATAGCTTCATTGTTCCGCTCAGCAATATACAGTGAGGCAATAATAAGTGAAATTGCTCGATGAAAACACATACAGTTAGGTACGTTGTTAATAATTATATATTTTATTTGTTTGTTAACGCCAAGTGGCAGTTTTATAAGTAAAATGACATAGATAGTTTCATCTTAACAGAAATAGATTTAGATATTAACAAATAACAGACAAAGTGAAATTAAATACAATATAACAAAAATAAATTAAGTTAATATTATTAAAATTTAAATCTTTAAGCCTAAGACAGATATGGAACGAAGCTACGGTGCAGATGATGGTTATGACCATAAGAAGTGGAATGAAAAGGTATTTGGAAAAGAGTAGGTATAGTACTTATATATAGGTAGTTTGTATAATAATTATTGAGGTAGGTTCCTACATAATTATTTAAAATTTATCTTGCCATCATTTGAAATTAATACCTATAATGTTACTAAAAAAAAAAATTAAGATTGATTATCCACTTACTGAATATTCGCATAAAGGAATTATTGTATTATTACGCTTTTGAAAATATGTAAATACGAAGGTCGGTATTTAATACGAGATATAGGTAGGCGATCGATTATTTTCGAAGACGTATAATTATCAAATGAAATATCGTTATTATTCATACAGTCGATATAAGTATGTAAAAACAAATGTGTATAGGTATTTTTGAATATGAATACTGTAGTATTCTAGTAGTTAGTGCTCGAAAAATGTATTCAATAATGTAAATTTAACGGTCGGTGGAGGAAACCGCAGTATATATGTGAAAATACAATAAGGTGAATGAACCATTTTTTTTTTTTGTTTTAATGAAAAAAAAAGTAATTTTTTCGTTTTTGATTTGCTTTCCTTTTGTCATTTGTCACTGATACAGCACAGCAACAGCAGTCGACTGCAGGCATTTCATGGTATATACTTCAGATAGCTTCACGGTTCACTAATCGTAGCGCTTCACGCACTATTAGTACTTCCTAATAATTGTAGTCCATGTTAAAACCACAGTGAGCCACAGCTACGAGTACCAACTATTATTTAAAACTTATTTTATGAATATAATAATATATATGATGCTATTTTCTCCGATGTGAACTGCAAGCCACTATAAGTTGCCAATAAATCTATACGTTACGGATAATATTGAAAATTGAATAATGTAAAATTTTCATTCATTAAATCCAATTTCGTGATATTAATTTTAATATTTTAGCAAATTGGCCTATTGTCAACCTAAAGGTACAATAGTATCTGTTTTTTTAACGTTGGTTTTTTTTGATACTTATATTTTCAAGCGAAACACGAGCATGTGAAATATTACAATTTAAAAAATCTTTTTTTATTAAAAAACTAAAATACCAAAACAAAAAACCAATGTATAAACACAGCCAATTAATGTTTTTATCATAAGGTTTGATACTAGGTTAATTATATTAAAATTAATAACACAAAATTGAATTTATTAAACGAAATGTATACATTATCCGATTTTAATTTTAATATTATTAATATAGAGCTAACTTTTTAGTATTAATATTAATAATAAATATTAATTAATAATTATTATTAATAAATTATTATAAATATTAATTATTAATTAATAATTTCTCTGCAAAATATTATGCAAATACAAAAATGCGCATCACACATTTTAAAAATATTTCAAACAACTGATGTGGTATATCACATGGTAGTAAGAAAACCAATTTCTTGACTTTGTTTTATGTAGGTACATATTATGTTTTATTCTAACTTGGTTATTTTTGTTTGAATAACTGCAGAATTCACGTTTTAAACTTTGTCGGCGATATTGCTTAATTAACAACCGTAAAGTGGTTTTCTTTCTATAATAAATAAGATGGTTATAGATCATTTCATCTACACTTTGACTTTGTAAAACGCCAGCTTGTATTATTATTATATACATTAATACTTACGAATATAATACTATAATGTATAATGTATTATAAAATATACAATTGTTCATATACAGTATATATTAAGTATGATATTTATTCGATAAATTCATACTATTTGTATATACAAGATAAGGATATGTGGGATGTATTATTGTGTAGGCAGCGAGGAATATATTGCAGGTTTTATTATGATACGTTTGCATTGAACAACTTTTCTACCAGAAATCTATCCATTAAAAACACGACAAGACATTTTTTTTTTGTAGTGTTTAAGATCTTGTTTGCGTATTGAGGTAATTTTTTGACTTTTCATGCAGTTTTTCTAATAACTGATGAAAACGTACAAAACGCAGGATAAACGGAAAAGTTTACGGAAATAACGGCTTATTATTATTTTTTTTTGTAATTAGGCCAAGAATAATATTGTAGAGCCCTGAAATTTATAATAATGTGTTAAATTAGCCCTTTCTGTATGTGGTAGAATATGTACGAATATTTGTAAATAAAATGAATAATTGTAAAAATCACGGAATTTCAAAATAGGTTTAATATCGAACTTTGCTTAGAATTGCATTTCATTAGCAATGATTTATCATTATATAAATTAAATAACATTATATAACATTATCTACCTTGCCTTCTTATCTTCCCACCTACAATAGTCGTATATACATCAGCAGTATCAGCTTTTTAATTATTGATTGGTATTATTTTATTGATATTTGTAAAATATATTTAGTTTATACGTATAAGTGTTAATGAGTACAATTTTTTTAAAAAAGAAATAATAGACACATTCGTTGTTTAAAATAAAAATTGTAGCCAAGAATTATGCTACGAATAAATTTTGACAACAGCTCTAGTTAGATTTAAACTAATAAAACCGCATGTTTTATATGTATAATATTGCTGTATTCTTTACGGTCTTAACTGATATAGTTTTGTTCAAACTAAAATAAAAAGCTCTTTAAAAGACAAATGCGACATGAATATAATTGTATTATATTATTTGGTATATTTTCTATAAATTGACCAATATTTTCGACCTACTTTAAAAATAATGTATTGTTGTTAGTATACCTACTTTTGTACGCTCCTATTATTGTAATGGTATTAACATTTTAAATTTGATTTCACGCTATACGTGCAAGTTATTGCCAATGCATAATATATATTATAATTATATTATATTATATAATCAGTGAAAATCCGGTACATTTCAATACGTATTCCGGAAATATGGGTTTGACTAAAATTGTTTTTATTATCGTATTGTAATAATAGTATGAGTAGGATACCCATAATTGAATTTTTAAAAATAAATATAGTTAAAAATAATAATAAAAATACGGAAATATTTCGTACGGTGGGTGGGACACTGTTGTATGTGAGAAGCTAAGAAGGTAGGATATAAAGAAGAATTTAATGTACGATATATATGTATATATGTATGCAACAATCAATTATTCCTAATGAAAAAGAGTTAAATTTGGAGCTGTTTCTTTTATACATGTACGTAAAATTTTCCGTATTTCTTACGTTTTTTACGGGATTCCCCTGTAAATAAAAACCACAAAATAACCTTCATAAAGTATAAAATTTCTTTTCAGAAAAAGTACAACACTTGAAAATCAGAATAAGATTTCTGGTAGAAAAGATATTCACAGATAAAAAAAATTAAACATCATTGTAAAACCAATATACATTCCTCATTGTCACATTCCAAATCTAAAATAAATATTGTAAAATGAAAAAATTTGACAGATGAAATCTTTTGAATAGATATGGTTGTTACGAAAAAAGTTTCCAGAGAAAAAAAATGTATACACAATAATATTGTTTTATTTTATGATGATTTGATTAGTTCTTTGAGGTTCGATAAATACATATATGCGTATAGCGACAAAATAAGCGACCGGGTCAATCGCCTAGTCTTTCTTGTTGTAACCACCGTGCACGAATCTCGACTGAAATTAGATTCAATTTATTTTGTAATATATAATGTTGCGACTGTGATTACTCGTACACGTATATTATATTTTGGTCAGTCGGTCTTAATCTATAATTTATTATATTATTATGTGTCTATGATATATCACGACCCTTTAAATTCACGAGTTTCTGCAATTAATTTCATCGTACTATACTAATATTATGACCCAGATAAAAAAAAAAAAATGTAAAAATAGTTTTTTATGTAATACTGGTTTCTTAATTTAACAATGACGGGATCAGGGGTGACACATATTATTAGTGACAGTTGTTTTGGCCCACCTGTTATACTTATAGTATATTATTATAATATTGACGAACAATATCGACATTCGTAATCTTGACTCGATTTTTCGCGCCTATTACACTACCAATTTTCGCCAGTAATTTATATTATCGTTAGTTCATGTTTCACAGTTTGCACAAGGCTTTAGATAACCACTAATAATATGACTTCCAATGTTAGTGCATTTACATTAGGTAGTAGGTTGAAATCTCACGAAGATGAGTCATTTTGATTAATTCAAAGATTAAACTCTTCCCCCCTCCGGTAGAATTACCGTTCCACTATGAAACAGTTAATCTAACCTCGTTCTTTAAAAAAAATAACACATTTTCCGGCTATGTCGTTTAAAAGAAAAATAATCTGATATCACCCATTATTAATATAAATAACTGCAGCTTTTAAAACTTATTTTTTTTTAGAAAAGAGTATTGAATATTGCTTATGATATATCTTTTTTTCTTATCTGTATAAAAATGACAAATTTCCATTTATCGTGACTTATTCGATTTAGTATATATCATGCAGTTATGTGAATCTACCCGTTAATTAATAATAAAATATAGAGATTATTACGAAAACTCAACGTATATAACAAATATAACTCTAGGAAGGAATGTATGTTTTAAATAACTAAAAATAGGTACCTTGACCTTGCTATGACACATACCTACTTGCAACTATTAAAACCTAAATGCAATGAAGGCTAATAAACTTTTTTCACTAGTCGAACATATCGGATAGGGGTTTTTAGATTTTTTTTAAATATTTAATACTATTTGAAAAAAAAAATCGAAAACAAAAACCTAACTAAGGTTATATTTTTATGTATATTGAACTCAGTAATATAGGTAGGCACCTACCTACCTATAGTTTTTTGTCAGTTCGACATAATGACGGATAAAACTGCTAAGCTAAACAACTGTTTAAGTTATTTAATGCGATTTATTATAGAGTATTAAATGTATCATTAATAAGTAAGTAAACAGTATAAGTATAAAAGAACACATCGAAAATGATTCAAATTACCTGATAGTATAAGCCTGGCAATACAGCAACATAAGTTGTTCAACCGTAATAAGTTTTTCTTTAATGCTATACCTATACGTATAGGTAGGTGCCTATGCCTACTCCTACTATCTACCGGATAAGATAGTATTCATTTTTAACGCCCGTATACTAGATAAACCCTTTTGACTTTTCATGTGACATAAATAAAATACAGTAAGTATGGAGTACATGACTAGAACGGGTTAGGTTATAAACGTGATCATCACGTACGACCGAGGACTTGTGAGGCATCTGAATGGGCTGTAAAAAAATATATTTACTTACGTAGGTGTTTATAATATCGTAATGATATGGTAAGGAATTATACCAAGATATCTAACTATATACTAAACTTGTATTAATTTTATTATAATACTTGGTAATCTAAAATTCGACTAATTTATTTGATTTAATATTAGGTACTTATATACAGAGTGTTCCAATGTGTTCGACGAATTTTTCTAGAGCTGTTAATATTCAATTTGTTATTAATTTTTATTTTTCAATTTTCTTTAAGGAATGAATTTATTTAGAGACAAATTTGTATTTTCTTTCCCTGATTTATAAAAAAAAAAAATTATTCATTAGCATTACAAAATGTTAAATATATTTTAAAAATTAAAACATATCATACACACGTTAATTTCTAATCAATAATTTCTTAAACAGCCGCAGTTTTATTTTCTAGAAGGAAAATGTAAACAGTGAGACTATTGCGTAGTGCGATAGAGAATAACTTGATTTGTTTCGTGTTATAAATTGAAAATGTTTAAATTGAAAATTAATGATAGTTTATAATTATACCATATGATACATTAAAATGGTTAAAACAATATCTTTTTAAAAAATGAATATTTTGAAAATTGTATAGAGTGAGTAAGTAAATAGTTATTTTTTTTAGTGATTAGGAATAAAAATAAAAATTTAATTTGTTTGTAAAATTATGTTCTCCCCAATGAAAAGTAGATTGATTGAAAATAAAAAAATTTAAAAAATTGAATATTCTAGTTCTAGAAAAGTTCGTTGAACACGGTGGAATACACACTATGTATATATTAGACAAAATATTTCCCTTAATCGTTTGATTATTAATTATTTATTTATTCATGAAAACCCAACGTGCTATTTCCAAAGCTTTATTATACGTTTCCAGCCACACTCTTCATTTTAATCTTAAAGTGCCGTGTATTATCAAAACAGCCAAAATGCATTAATAGTCACTTAGTTCACGACAAAAACTCTTTGATCTCTGAACTGTTTTCCATCGCTATTCCTAGCTATTCAAATAAAACGCTAAAAAGGCATTGATGCCGTGATCTGCTAACCAAAATTTAATCATATCGTAGTACCTTTACTGGGAGGGCTCTAAATTCTGTATTTTAATATATTTTATTAATTAATTATTCTTGTTGATCCGCGTGTAACACAGATCACATGATGTTAAAAAATAATAATAATAAAAACATGTATGCATCAATAATATTATAATGTACATTTTATTTTATTCATTAATAAAAATCAAATAAATTTGAAATTATTTGAATTTTAAATATTTTTGTAAACTTGTATTTTTTTTTTTATGTATAGTTGCATTGACGCTTACGTAATACTATTAGGAGGTATCTTGACCATATTTAGCAATAACAAACCATCAAGGTACCTATATCGTTTATAGATAGATAAATTTTATTATAATCTATAATAATACATTGCAATATTTCTTTTTTGTTTTGTTATCAAACCGTTTGTAATAATACCTATATAATATCAATATGTTTAGTTTTGTATAATTTATAATATTCCAACAGCAACTACTGCTGCAATTTTATGTTCGGTAACCTTTATACATTTTTTATTTTAAACAAGCTCTGAAAGTATAATAATTAATAAAAATATTGAAAATATTTTATTCGTGATGGCATTGTCTAAATTTAACGAAACGGCGATAAAAAATTAAAACTTATTAAAATAAAATAATTATCGACCTTGCAACCTCAAAGCAGTCATTAGCCTTATAATAGGTAATGTAATATTATAGAAATAAGTATTAGGTAGGTAGGGTACCAACACGTTTTACTTTCATTTTATATTATTCTTTGTTTCGGGACGTTTAAGACGAACAGTTGCTTTGACATCCGGATAGGTTCAAGTTTAATTATCCAAGAGCAATATCTATTCTTAATTCCTTCTACATGTCTTGTATTTTATCATTTTACCATTGTATACATCGTATACCTAAGAACCAACAATCATACAACGTGATGTGATTCATAAACTACTTTGTTATACATATGTATATATACTACATGTTATGCGTCATGCCTCACATAAGATAACAACGATTTTAATCGTGTCGAGATTGGTCATCATCATTTGATATTACATAATAAATAAGTACTGCATTATATTGTTTACATTAGTCACGACAAAATGATATGTAAAATGTTACATTCATAGGCGCAACTAGACCACCAACTTTGGAGATGCTAAAATTATCGACACATCAAAGATCCATGGGGGTTATTTCCCCACAATCCCCTTTATTCGACAATAGTCAAATACACTTTTAATTTAAAATTTCATGTATACAAATTTATCATAACTATTTTAACACTATTTTTCATACACGCATGCATTGCCAGTAGGAAACCTGTATCTATTAAGGATAATTCCTTCCAATTCACTTTTAATTTTACTTTTCCCATATCTTCCTTTGCCAATATATCGTCATCTGAATCATCTTTCTAGTACCATTCTTAGCAACGATCTCCCTTTACACCGTATACTCCTATTCATTTTAGTCTCTTATTGCTATTATCTTCCACGATATTTGGATTCTGATAAACTCGTTATCTTAGTTAACTTATCGACAAATCGAAATAACATTTATTACCGGCTTGGATTTTAGTCATTATTTGACTATTTATTATTTCACCTAATATGAATACAAATTTCCGTTTCTTCTATTACGAAAATAAAAAAAATGAAACACATGTTATATTAGTGATAATATTGTCTATAAATTCTAAGAAGTAAAAATAGTTCCTAATTTTAATTGACTTGATCAATTCAGACTACACAAATGTTTTTTTTTTTAATTAAGTATCTCCACAAGTGTGAAATGATTGATGAATAACTCATTAAAATTTTTAATGTCAAATATGTATATATTTTCAAAGTATTATTCAATACAATTAATCAGTCATATTTTCAAATTAAGAATGTAAACAAATTATTTTGAGTATATTAAGTATTCACATGATATTCATAAAAGAAAAAAAAGAAACGCTAAAAGGAACAAGAAACAGGATCGAGTTATTTTTTAAAATAAGGAATGAGGAACGTGAACAAATTCCTTTTTAGAAGGAACTTTCCCAACACTGCCCATTCATATAGTGACGTTACATAGATATAATGGATTTGACTAGAATTTTTTTGTGTGATGAGACGTTCGTGAAATAATATGCAGCTAATATGATAATACGATTAATTTAATATTGATTAATTGAATCTTAGTATAATATTATAAATTATGGCCCTCGTCATAGGTATCAACCTTGTCCGTAGGAATCCATTTTGCCAGCTAGTACATACGCGCATATAATGCCGAGTAACGAAAAATAAATAATTGTAATGAAAGACATGTACTATTATAATACCCAATCGGTATCCAACGGCGACAATACAGCACACATTTGGGTAATATAATATTAAATTGGCCTTCATTTTTTTTGTCAGGCACCTATCAAAATTGGTGGAAAAAGTTTTTTGCTATAGACCTTATGTATATTGGTATGATGATCACTAATATGTATTGACTATTGGTATGTTATAGTATACATACTTTCTATAATAAAATGTTGTAAAAACGTATAAGATGCATCTATTTACCAGCCCCAAAGTTTTGTTTCTGTTTATTCCATAGTCTTTTTTTTTTAAACAGTTTGTCTTCAAAAATAATAATTGTATAAAATATATTTGATTAACTATGTAACTATACTTATAGGATAATAAACAATACCTATAATAGCTACGTTGTTAAAACGTAATATTATATTATGCGAATATCTATTGGTATTCCAAGGTTAACATCACAGATCTATAACCTATAAGACCATTAAGACCTACGGTGTGTATAATAATTTCGGTCGTAGAACTTCCTTATAATTATCACAAAAAAAATTATAGTGGATTTTTTTCTGTTTAATTTCAATATATTTTAGTCTCCATAAGATACACTACGAGTACTACGATATACAGCTATAAGTATTACTTTTGTTATAGTAAATGTAGAAAATTGAAAAAAAGAAGAAATCCCTTCTTAAAACAAATAAACTGTTTTAATTAATAATTATTTTGTTATAATTAAACGGATATATTAATTTATTACTATTACTACTTACTATATTATTTATAGTCATAGAGATTAGTATCAGTTATGTCCATCATCTATCGATTATGAATTTATAGAATAGTACGTTTCTACATAGGCACATAATATATTTTACATTGACGGTACCAAACATAATTTGAACAATCAAACAAATATTATGCCTAGCCGTCCGTATGAAAAAATATCTTAACCTTGAACAAGCCAAAACATGATTAATTTTCAAAATTCTTATTGCAATTCTAGTATCGATTCAACTTGGCAATCTGACGTTTTTAAATAGGTATTCAAAAGTTAACACTGTAGCTGGTTGACACAGTATAATAATGTTATAAACATATTAACATAATTATAGAGTTGCAGGTGTACCAATAAAGATATTTACCTTAATTAATGTCATTTATTTGTTTACTATCTCGAGTGCTTATATTTTAACAAAGACGACTAATATTATCAATAGTCTTCTCAGATAAAAATGAATTAGTTGCATAATATTATTATAATATGTAGTACATAGTATATACTAATTATTATTATAATTATATTATATAGTAATATACCTATAATGATAAATCGTGTACCTAAACTGGTGTTTTATAAAAGGACGCCACACCCGCACGGTATACTGCTGTTGTATCTTCGTATCTAACGAGCAGTATAATATTATAGGTATTAATAAATTACATTATTAAACAATTGTGTAGGTTTTTTTTGGTGGGGGGGTAAATTTAGAGTTTAAACACCTAGGATAAACCATTTGAGGATGCAAGGATATTTGCCTAGGATCGTCGTGGATATCTACCACATATAGCCTTTATTTAAAAACATAAGCAGTTAAAAAAAAGCTGTAAGTTATAAAGTTTGGAACATTTGTTTTTTTTTAACTCGTATAGATAGATCACTGCTGTAGTTCTACGTTTTGTCTCACCCATTAGATAAATAATACTAATTTTATCCTCTTAAATACAATATTTAATATGATTTAATGTTATTTATTGAAAGCTAACCCATGAAATAATGATACTGTGCATACGATACAAATATTATAAATATAAAATATAAACATAAAATATTATAAATAAAAATAGAAATTAGAATTTGATAGTTTAATCAAGTACCTAAAAAAACTGAAACATTGGTAGAGATTGATGATTTACTCATGGAGGGTATTTCATAGTTTATGTAAATGGTTTTTTGTTGATATCAATTATAGTTAAAATGTACTTTCTTCTTTTCTTTAGAACAGAGGTACGCATTTTTTTTAAAAAAAAAACATTTTTTTTAACATTTTAACATAAACATTTTACAATGTAACATTTTTTTCGCGTACCATTTATGCGCATTATGGATCTGACGTTATATACTACGTATGACTAAAAGTTAAACTATTTGAAATGTCTATACAATTATTTAAAAACGGTATACGAGTATAAGATAGTAAAATAAAACAGGAATACAATAAATATTATTTATAAAGTTTTTTTTTAAATTTGTCAACAAATTTTACACAAAGTATAAAATAATATTAGATCCGTTAAAAATACTTGTACAAAATATGTATGAATTTTCTGTACTAACACCACTTGCCTACCATGTATTACCAATGGTAGGCGTACCACAATTTGAAAACCGCTGCCTAAAGTTTATCAATTGGATAGGTACCTATAGTGAAGTCTCGGACTAATAACTACTAGGTAGGTATATTATTTGAAGTGATTAGTAAATAAATTATTTTTAATCATTTCTAAGCAATTGGATGTATTATGACTAATATACTATTGATATGATTCAACAAAATATTTTTGATTAGGTATAAATTACTACATAAGAGAGGAATATAATACTGTACTTATAAATGTATATAATAATAGGTACGTGATTTTTTGTATTGAAATTGTTTTGTAGTAGGTAATTTTTATTCGTAAAATAAAACCGAAAAACATATTTACCTCAATATACTATAATATTCGTGTAAAGGGGATAAATTGTTTAAGATTACAATTATACTAACACGCAGGTGGTAATTTCATTATAAAAGATCATACCGAATTATATACAATAGGTAAGTTTTAAGTGTAATATATTTTACTATAACTATAATATACTATAGTTATTTTATTTGTATTTCAAACCTAACATCATCTATAAATCATGTTATAAATAGTTTAATATTTATATAAGCGTAACTAATAACAATATTACTTATATTTTATTTGTATCAAATATTTCTATATGCCTTAACTTTTTAAAGCTTTTATTAAAAATAAAATATTTGTTTATGTTCTTTTAATAAAAATCAAAATCTATATAATTAATTACAGCGTAATGTTAATCATTTTTTTATAATAACTATATTGGCGCAGACATAAATTATATAATAAATATGTATTGCGTATGCATGATCACAGATTTATACATTTTGGCAAACATATTACGTTAGTGCAAAACAAAAATTAATGATACCGATGAACACTAAAAAAAAAAAAAATTATAATAATTAACTATAAAACTTTTTTTTTTTTTTTGAAAACATGCTATGCATTCAATGCATTCAATTCACCAGTTGATATCTTGATAAAATATAACTGAGAATAATACAATTGCATTGATTGTTTCTTTAAAAAAAATATATATATTTATTATATTATTATAGTGATCATATTATTCTTTATTTCAACTGCATCATTATTGTTGCACACAAACTGGAATACCAAAATATCATTAAGTACCTATATACCGTTAAAATGAAGGTTATTTTAAGTTGACTATAATGTTTGAAATATCGTCTGAAAATGACAGCTATAATAAAATATATAATATCGAATAAACAAGTATAATAGGTGGTATAAACTGTACATTTTATTGTTCTGAATTTTGTGGCTATTTAACACGATAATATGAGTGTTAAACTGTAACAAGACTTATATTTTGATAAAATAAAAATTATGTTTGCTAAATTTGATGTGCTGTTATAATAATGCTCAGTCTTAAATAAAATTCGTATCATTAAATGAAAAATATAGGTATTAAATGTAGGAACAGGTGTGGTGTACTCGTATTTACGCAAAATCAATTCAAATAAGTAAAACAAATCTTATAAAACTTTGTAGAAAAAATGAACATATTTTACTTGTATATCGTGTATATCCAAATAAAAGTTTTAATCATCTTTCAATTCAATCGTGATAAATTAAAATTTAACACCCTGTATGAGCAATATGATCATTACGCATTTAACGAAAACTAACCATTTATTCTAAACAAATGTAGTTAAGTACCACTTTTAAAAAAGTTAAAAGAATAGTGGAAGAACGTGGATTTTGTATCCAACCGAAATCTTAAAAATCATAATTAACACATACAAAATGCATATGGGTACTTAGCTGCCTATTGCATAATATTATAATATAATTTAGGTACTTAAGTATTTATTTTTAAAATAATGTGTAATTTATCTTTAACGTTAAAAGTCTATATAATTTATTACCTATTCCAATAGATAATAGCTTAGCTATTTACAAATGTATTGTATTAAAGTATCTGTAGTATATTTGAAATTTGTATTTGTAATGTAAAAATCATATAATATATCGACTAAAACAAAAAGCAGACATTCTTTTTAGATAATAGTTAGTATACACGTACTGTTTTGTTTTAAATTAACAAAATGACAATGATAAATTATTGCATTTGAAACATTTTTGAGTACAGCTTAGAACATGAATGTTAACCTGCAGTTGTTAATTTTATAATTTGTTGCCATTTTCTAACCCATTCGAAGAGCGTAATCTTTAAAATATCATAATATTGAGTTAAAAATGAGGTTATAAAAATATATCATTAAAGTTGCTGAGTTGCGTGTTCAATGCAAGAATAAAAAAAAAAAACATTTACGCGTGAAAAAATACCGCATCATAACAGAATTTATAATAAAACCTACCATCGCTTCGCTTAGTATCAAATTCAATAAAATACCGTCTACAATACGAGTACCTAGATATTGCTATATTCGATGCATATATTCAATTAAATAAATGCATATTATATTAGTAGTAGTGTATTAGTACTTAGTACAGTAGATATTAGTGTTATACCTATACTTATAATAGTATAATAATGAAAGAGGCGAATAATTTCAGTATTAATTAACAACAGCTGCAAATATAATATACATAATAATACATGCATAACCACTAACTGTAAACATATTTTATTACTTTCGCTGGCTTTTTATTGTTATTATTTTTTTTGAAACAATAATACTTACCTACCAACAAATTAATCGGAAAATTTAACTGACGGTTCATTTTTTTTTTTTTTCTATAAGAGTTACATAGAAATTCTACGTTCCTATGTTTAACACTTTTAATCTGTCGATACAATATGATGATGAACTTTCAAAAATCATTATATTATTTACTGAACGTATGAAATAATTGTATTATCCTTAATAAACAAAACGGGTCGCAAATAATAATGCCTAAGATAATAATGTCTCGTTATACAATTAAAAACATATTAAACATTATTTTATTCATCAAATCGTTTTTTATTAGCAAAGATTAATCGTTGCGTACAGATGTACATTAAATTCCCCTCTGTACCCTACCTTCCCAACTTCTCACCTACAAAAGTAGCCCACCCATCATGCGAAGTATTTCCGTATCTTTTTATTTTATTTTTATTTGTTTTTCGCATTATCTTTGGTGAATATATGATATTAAAATTTACTCATTGATAATTGAACAAATATAAACATTAATCCGTTTTATTTATATAGGTAGGTATCATTTTGAGTAAGTATCAACAAGTGCAGATAGCAATATCTAAAAAGTTCTTTGTTAAAATTATATTTGTGTCATTATTTTAAAAATATTTAATATTAGTTATTACTACCTACCTAACTACTTAATTATTTGTTTTTATAATAGGATTAGTAACAGTGTATATTTTAGTCGATTTAGACCAAAAATATCGATGAAACTTTACAAGTTATGTTTAATGGGTTTAAAAGCTGATTATAATTCTATTCATTCGTTTATTAGAGATGCTGGAACTACAATTTAATTATTTTAATAGAAATCATAAAAAAGTTAATTGGATTTTTGAAACCTTTAATCAAAAATGTACTTGAAGTAATTTGACCTTTATATTTATGACTAAAGATTGGAATTGAATACAATAATTATTAAATATGCAGTATAAAATTGAATTATTATTATTTAAAATGTATTTATAATAAACTAAATTATATTATAATATATAGTAGTATAGTATATAATACTATAATATACTAATACACCTATTACATTAATTGAAAGCAAAATGTATACAATATGCAATACACGAAAATGATATAAAACGTTAAAATGTTAATTACAAATTGTAATAGTATTTTATTAGAAAACTACAAGTTACTACAGCGTGGTCCATATTTTTTTCTGTGAAATTATATTTTCGATTTGTACAAATATAGATTAGATACGTTCTAGACGTAGAATTAGATTGTGAACAAAAAATAATATAGGCCGATACTAACCCCTACGTAGACTAAATCCATACATGAAATTAGATTAAATAAAATGTATGTATTGCAGGTACGTCCTGGTGCATACACGCTGATAATCTAAGATAGATAATACCAAATTACAAAATTTCTATAAGTTTTCATAATTGAAATCTATCAAACGCAATTCTTACAGTTTTATCTGGCTTTTCGATCAATAACGTCATAAATCCGTTCGTAAAAACGGTCATATCCTTTTCGCTAATAATATAGAGAAGTAGATTGGTGGAAAAATATTATTAACATTAAGGTGGTCATTAAAATGTAAACAAATTTTAATATTTTCTCTAATTTCGTAAAATCTGGACAATAGTCACATATCAACTAATATACATTAATTTCAAACAAATAATTATAGAGGAGAGTATTTGATAAACGAAATTGCTGTTTGCATAATTTGTAAAATACTAAGAAATAAGAGTATTTGTCATATATAGGAATGTCGATTAATTTATTTTCATTGTTAGTGTTTAATAAACTGATAAAGATAAAATATTTTCAAAAACTAATTACTACTCGTAGTTTTGGCGAATTATTATTAATTATTATCATAATAACGGAGTGCATCGCTAGACTTACGCTAAGTCATTAAAGTCGGTATAGTATAACACCGTTATACTAATTACTGTTGTTGATCGTCTGGAATTAAACGTAAATAAACTCGTAGGGTATTATTACTCTGGAACTGGGTATTGGAATTCTAGTAACTATAATTTAATACTGAATATGATCAAAATTAAATACTTAAAATATCTACTATTTTCTGGATTTTAATGAGCTTAGTATATATTTCCATTAAATCATAATAATATTATTAGAGAATAATCAAATAATGTAGTTATGCACAAAAACATTTAGTAAAGGTTAAAATTAAGAACCTTTCGATTAAGGTGTGTTTATATTTTGGTACCAAGACGATCAAATACAAATATTTGTTAGATACCGAACACATTTGATAAGTATTATAGGGCCTATTGTTAAAAAAGGCAACCAGTAAATTTTCACTGGAATGCCCTATTTCGGTAACATGTTTAAGTGTATAAATATTAATTAATACCCAGTTATAATATAGTAAATTGTATACCTAAAATATAATAGTCTATTATATAATGCTTCAAGAGGGGGAGGTTGCAAAATTTTGTCCAGGACATCAAATGGCTTAAACAAAAATTTAAACAAAAAAATGGGGTGAGCACGTTTAGTAAATCACTCTGTATTAAAAAGAACAAAATAAAACTACTGTTATACAATGACGTCATTTGTGGGGAGGCAGGGTAGGCATTTGTTCCCTTCTATCATTAACAGGCCGCTGTCGGGCCGAGCATGGGCTAGTTTTGTGTCTTAAGCCGTAAACATCAATTATGTCATTGCTAAATAAAATTTAACCCTTATTCATTCGTGGCTCGTGCTAATACGTAAATAATTATAGGGTACCTTTATCCTACTATTTCTAATTTATGCAGATTAAAAGTGAATTATATATAATTATATTGAATTGTTCTTCTATTATCTATGAGTATGATAGATTTAAATCAAGCTGTTGACACGTTTGGACTAATGAAAACTATAGATACCCTGTTATTGCCTAGCTCATATAAATCACTAATAAATATTTAAAAATGTATTGTATGTTTTGTTTTTTTTTTTAATATATTTATACTCTTCACACATTTTTGCCGCAAAATAAGTCTTCATAATAATATAGTAGTTAATAGATAATATATTTAGATATCCTTCTACATATTATTCATTTATTATTAAGTCATTGTTTTCTCTTAAAAAAAAAAATGGATTATTTATGCCTATGATAGCAAGTATAAAATAATGTAAAAAGGCTATTTGTATTGAGATAAAAACGTAATTGAGGCACTTAGACACACAAGAGGTATAAGTGATATTTCAATATTTTATTGATTTCGAGAATATTACTCTTAAAATAATTGAACTTGTATCACTTTCCATGTAATCCAGAATGGTTAGGTTAGAAGCTCTTAACATACTTAGTAAAATATTTTAAATAAAATGTGGTATTTTTGTGTATGATACAGTAAGTTTAAAATCATGTATAAAGGCTATATTTGTATTGAGATAAAAATTAAATTGTAAGGAATAAGTAAGTGAGTGGAGCTTGTGGTTTTTTCAGTTTTGATATGGGCCGGTCAAAACTTTTGCCCCTCCTCTAAAAATCTGAAATGACGTCACTGATTACTCGCATCATAAATTGTTTTTTCTTTTGATCCCCTCAAACCGTGTGTATAGTTTAAATCGTAAACTCAGTAAACAGTAATAATATGAAGACATAATATCATTTATTAATATTGTTATTGTTACTTGTTAATAATAATCAATTATATTATAATGTGCAATAATATTCGTATTATCGAGTATAATATTATTCAATTATCGTGTCAAATATATTCACTCTCGAATCTTCTTCAAATTTCTAAGATAAGCGCTCGTCACGTCACTGATTCCGAAAAAAATGCTTTGATATTAATATTACTTTCCGAAGTAATGAGTGTTTGGTGATAAAAAAAAATTATCCTGTTGATAAAATGTATTTATATAGCAATTTCTTATTTATTTTGCATACACGCATGTTTTCAGAGTAAATGACCGTGATATATAATTATTGTAATACATGATACAGAGTGAACTGGGTTTTACCGGTCAAACTCAAATAATACAAAGTCGCATTGTCAAACGAAATTGAAAACCAAATTTGTGTACCTACTTACAATTCGAGTTATTAGTTTTTGGTATTTGAGAAGCTTTAATATAAAACCACTGCACTCAATTTGTAATTTACAATATAAATATTATACAAAAAACAACATTATTATTGATCGGTATACTGTAATTTTTTAAATTTATAAAAATTTAGACCGGTTAAATCCGATGTGCTCGACGTATTCCTCAAAGGTCATCGAATAAATTACGTATAATTTAACATCGAAATAAAAGTTCTTAGAAAAAAAAGTATACATTATTTCTTTTAACTAAGTATAAATAGCTTCATGCTAAAAATGTAAAAAAAAAGTTCTATAAAACACAATATATGTTTACAATATGTCGTGTACGATAAAATGTGTTCACTTTCAACGTTACATGTAACATACGTATCCACCAGGTGCGATTGAATAGGTATACGTATTTACCCATATACCTAGGTAGATACACAAAAACATACGCAAATCATTGGGAAAAATATATTCCGACAGTGTCTTTACGAGTGTAATGACAAATGCTTTCAATATCAAAATTGCATATTTACCGTAACACGTAAAAGTTAGATATAAAAAGAAAATAACTTATGTTCGTATTTAAGGTTTTTCTTTCGTAAAATTGCAACAAAAAAATACTAACCTACGTACAATCTACATCATATTGTAATTTAAATATACTATGCTGTTTTGTGTGTATGTGTTTTGGCAACATATCAGAATAATTAATAGCCGGAACACGTTTACGCAATCACCCCCCAAGTCCATTGTTTTCGAGGTGGAGAGTTAGCGAAAATATTATATTTTGTTTAGATAGCAATACGTTGAATCATCGCATTCGGGAAACGATTCTGATTGGTGCAAAGAGTTTGAAATTAAAATCAAATATTATATAGACCGAGGAAACTGTTGTTTTTCCGAATCTACCGAGTCTAATCACAAAAAATGACATTATACAAGTTTAATATTTTTTATTTTAGTAAATTAAATAAATAACATTCAGTACAATTAAAGTTACCTAACCTACCGGTTGGATTTAGTTTAATACTTTTTTTCGTGTTCGAATTATTTTATTCGGCAGTATTTAAATAAACGAATAGTTATAGTGACCACACACACACACACTTTATCTAAATCGCAAATACTTAAGTTGTAAAACCGGGTTTATTGGTGTTTCATTTTGTATTCAAAATCACGTTTGCATCTATCATCAATTCGGATGCGTTTCCTACCTAACCTTACCTAACCAACCTACTATACGCCAAAATTTAGCTGTCGTTTATCCATTTAGACGGGTAGATATTACTTCTAAAATATAATTATACAGCGTAAAATATAATATAATAATATTATAATATACACGCTGGCTAGAGCAGAAATTTTATTTGAATATACATTTTGCAAAAGTTATAATTATAATAGCTTGTTTAAGTGTTCTTTTCTAATTGGGCGAAAGCCCGTTTTATCATAAATAAATATTATGTGACATTTACACATGCCACGATATTATCGTAATAGACTTTTTTTTTTTAAGTATAGATTTATCAATTAAAACGATTAATTAAAAAAAAAAAAAAAAAATTGGACATGCGTAAGGAAATTACATAGAGTTTTCGCGACTTTCTAAGAAGGAATAACAGTAAACAACCAATCTTATTAGAATTTAAAAGACGCGTATAAGTGATTATTACGTACCATGGTATAATTTTTTAATCTCCGAAACAGTTAAAAAAAAAAGAACGCCGTATAGCTACATTGTTCAACATTGCAATAATATACCCAACTATGTAAACCTAAATTTGTTTTGTTTTTTTCTGAAATCGAAATTTTGTCAGCCACAACGTAATTTTAACTACATCGTGACACATTCGCCCAATTTCGTATTACGTATATCATTCGTTATTTTATAATTTTAATAAGATAACATTATTATTATTTTTAATATTACTGCGTGCACCGAGTACCTGTCTACCAACCGACCTATTTATCATTGTTGTTTATAATACAATATTATTATGATATTATTTTCAAATAAAGTAATAATATTAAATTAGTTTTAATAATAATTTAGTATTGTGTTTGAACTATTACTACTGTACAACTGCATGCACAATGATGCACTATTGTTGTAATTCAGTAATCCCGTGCACGGTCTTATAAACAAGACCACAGTCCCGTGTAATACATATAGGTACCTACGTTAATGTTTTTGTTTATTGACACGAAATTTACGTGATGATAATAATGCGTTTGTCACCGATTTACGAAAAACGTATCAGCCGGTTGTTATAATATTGTACAATTCAATCGTTTAAAACAATTTTCGTGCATTATAATAATGATATTAAAATTATGTACTTTAGGGTTATAAACAGTTTTCGAAAAATCGACAAGAGTATCGTCGTATTTACATTTTCCGACGATAATATTGTAACATTTCGGATTTTAGTTTATCGTCAATTCGATTAAAACGCTGAAACATAGGTACCAACGTTATTGGAATGAGTAGGCAGGTATACAAATCGTACTTACTTTTGGAAAAAAAAACAAAGTACCTCGACAAGTCCAACTCGCTGATATTACGTGCAGAGTGTTATAATAGGTGGATATATTATCACGCAAAACGCCGTTTATCGATATTATATTATTTGTGTACTATACAGCGTACGACTCGGAAACGGAACAAACACGTGAGATTTTTTTTTCGTTCAGGTCGTAGGAAAACAATTTTTCACAAATATTATATTAATCGAACACAATGTCAGCACAGTGGTGTTAGGCACCCGATACGATATTACGATAAATAATAATAATAATCGTACGCGACAGAAATAAATATTATAACAATATTGTTTTGCTGATAAACGGGTAAACGCGAAATAATATTACGGGGGGCGCACACGTTAAGACTTGAGCATCGACAAACTATTTTCGAACAGGGAGAAAAAAATTATATCGAAGAGCGCGCGCGCAAGACCATCGGACGACGGCGGTCTGTCCGTCACTGAAATGAACCAGACGTCGGCGTGTTCGTCGCCGGACTACCCGCGAAACAACGTGGTCGTGGTAGCGTTCCGCCGCGGCAGTGCCGGTGTCGGTTATAACCCGGTAACCCGGTAACGGCTTGCGGCAATCACGATACGGAGTCTACGCGCGACGATAATAACGAGCGTCGCGATATACGTAGGTACCTGCGCGCTGACCGCAGAGTCGTACTGCAAAGCGTCAATCACAGAGTGTGATTTTACAGGCGCATGCAGGTATTTTTTGTTTTTTTTTATTCGATCTATCACGCACAGAACAATACCCGATAACATATTATTTATTTAGTTAACGTTGCCATGCTCTCTGGATATAAATTAAAATATCAATTTTAATTTTAACCAACAGTAAAAAAATAACGACAATAATAATCTCTACCTACACATATTAAATAACATGACCTAAGTCCTGACTAACCAATTCATCATTTTAGGATGATCAAATTTAGTCTATAGTTTCGTTTTATGATGCAGAGACCTACTAAGTAAGGATTTTCCAACATTCAATCCCTAAGTGGGTTAAAAAGAGTGAAAATGGAAATTGTTATTCTTTAAAGCTACACAATCCCTGAGTATTAGCTGTATTTTATCTCAACATTTATCCGATTAGGTTTGTCTCAAACGTAACACTTTGTCTGAAAATATAATTTTTTATGGCTAATTTCTGGTTGGTTTGGTAAGGTTATAAGGTTAGGTTACATACATATGGTATACCGGGTAACCCGGGTACCCAGTCTAAAAAATGAAATACATTTTGAAATAATAATAATTTGTTATTGTATGTAATTTTTAATTCAACTTGCTATAAAATTATCATTTAAATCAAATAACTAACTATATCGGTATATAGGTCAGTAGTTATTTATTTTATTTTCTGTGTAGGTACTAATCTAACTAGTAACCTTATTCAGTCATAGAGTTTGTTCTAAACAAGAAAAAGTAAAGAAATTTGAATTTAAAAATAGGTGGTCATATAAATAATAGATACAAAGAAAACGGTCATGAAGGAGATATATCTCTCTAATCCCCTGATCCCGTGAATACGTTACTGCTTCAAACTATATATCTGCTGTAACAAATAACACCACGATGGTTTGATATTGAATATTGTCTCTGAATGTCAATAGAAAAAAGAAAATAATTACAGGGAATTCATGATGCATGAGCAAAAAAAAATATCAAGGGAGATATGATACCCTCATCCCCTTACTGTGAGCACGTCCCTGGTATCTACAGACGTATAGTACGCTTATAACACATACAAAATCAACTTAATTCGAATGTTACATTAATCAGGATTCATGATAAATAAACACATTATCTCAAGAATAGAGATTGTATTATATGAGTAGTATCAGATAATTGTTAAAACCTATTTAATCGTGTGATTATTGCGTATTATATTATCTTTATATTGTTTAAATGGATTAACGATAGTGCTTATTTATTTAGTCATGATATTAATACATCTATGGTTTGCAAAAAAACGTACGTACGTAGGTATGTTTATAGGAGATCCGCAACTAGATTATTGTATAGATGCAATCTAGGTCTATCTGTAGACCAATAGACTTATCACCCCATGTCATTCATAATTCCCCCGAAAATGGCGGGCCAGGAGTCCAGGAGCACCTCTTCAACACTTTTCACTGATTAGTAATCTAATATTTTACATATAATATAGGTATATGTGCCATAAAACAGTATTGTATGGCACAGATATCTCGCCACGCCGTCTCGGTGCAAGCGTAACACCCGTGTACGCTCCAAAACGCGTCTCGTTCCGTTATGATAATTAATAATAATTAATAACAAAACCAACAAAAACGTGTAGTATATGATTAATGGTAATGATGATAATAATATTATTGTAGTAATTAAAAGGTCGGAAATACTTCGTACATTGAGTAGATCGATGTCGTAGGTGGGAAAATAGGAAAGTAAAGGTTGTAAAGTAGTTTATTTATAATATTACTATTTTCTCGAATTGTTGAGCATTTTTATGTATAATTTCATAAAAAGCTATATAGGTATTCGGTTAAGATGTTAGGTCTCTACAATTATTTTTAGCTAAAATTAAATTACAACATAAAATAAAATAGAAAATAACAAAACAATTTTACCAGACAACTAACTAAACTAGACAAAATTCCCTACCAGAAACTACCCATGAAGTTAATGGTCGGAGCATGTTTTGCGGTAATAAAGTTATTTACACATTGCCGAATAAGTATGACTATTTAAAATTTAAAATTTTTCATTTTACTTTGTAACCGGGTGATTAATTTTTCTTGTCAATTTCTAGTGTGCATCTGGAACCGGTTTGTTTAGTTGACGACATCAAAGATTTTTACTTATTGCACAAAATGTAAAAATTTATCGGACTATTCAATTGACTCGGATAAATGGTTATTTTTTTTTTGTGTTTTGCAGCATCGCCGCATCGGTACAGTCATCAGTTTTTACATTTTAGTTGACGCACAGTACATTATTTTAGATTAACTTTTCAGCTGACGCAGTGATTTTATCAGCAAACAAACAGTGTTTTTAAATTTTTATTTCAACCACGTCATCGAATTCTCTTGTACATTATGTGACGATATTTTATAGCCAGAGATCAGAGATCAGTTGATAAAATGCTTCTGTGAAAAAAAAATGTACTCATTCAGCCATATTAGTGAGTATGAATATGATTATTTAATAAACGATACAAAAGTTTGGAAGTGCAGTATGTAGATAGTAGATGTACGAGATATTTAATAAACAAAATGGATCTATATTAATATAGTACCTGCAAAAACTCAAATAATAATTAATGAAATCATAAATTATAATGGTATCAGAAGCTTTCACGTAAAATTCCATTTTAAAAGGTGGGAAATTTTCACGGAAATTAATAATTAATTTGTTTATTTTCTAAAATAAACAAAAATATCTTCGGTTAAAAGTATAGTACTATAGATATAATACAATGTCTAACATGTAACCAATGATAAGTATTTAAATTACATTTATTTGAATACATGTATTCGAATACTTTATAACACTGCAGTAATTCAACAGATACGATTTAGTATTTAATATTAATGTAATATACCTATATGATTTATTGTATTTTCATAAGTGATAATCTAAAGTTGAAAAACTAATGAGCAATGACGTTCTAAATTAATATTAGAAATGAGATTGTGCCGTTTTGGTAGTGATGACTCGTAATTATAGTCTGTTATTTCCTTTTTTTTCATAAAAAAAAAAAATGTTTCTATTTCGAAGAAATACAAAATGTCATTTTGTCCTCGCCTATGATGACCTCGCTGCATCTTCTATACTTTTAAATCGACTTGACAGTACGCACCGCAGTTACTAATAGTAGAACCTATTGTCTAACCTTATTGATTGTTATAATAATATTTGATAATAGATATTATTATAAAAAAGATTGGCGTGGTACTATGATTATAAAAATGAGGTCTATTATATTTTACAGAAAGATTAGAAACTATCTATAGTATGTGTCTATACATAGATCCAGTAAATGTTTGACAAACTAAAGAGGTATACATCCATGTTGCACCATTAAAAAATAATAAATAAATACACTTTTACAAAAATTATCTTAGTGAACTTAATTATGTGTCATAATCATGATGAATCAAAGTTACGGTTATAAACAAAACAATTGCATGAAAAATAGTAAACCCATTTCGATCGATTTTTATAAATATGTTATATGATACATTATTAGTAAACCTCCTTAAAGGTAAAATCAGAGCCTGGACACTGATAATAAATAATACAGTTAATTTTATACGTATCAGCCTTACTGAACTATGCCTATAAATGTTTACTTCAGTTATCAACCCTCTTTTATTTTAAATATTTTAAGTAATATGAATTGTTTTTATAATATTGTATAGAACATTTAATTTAGTAAATTTAAAATATTTTATATAACATCATATTTACTATTCATTTAAGGTAATTTTGTATCGGTATTATTTAATTTGAAGCGCCATATTTTATTTTGCGATTTTCGTTTAAATTTGATTTCAAAACACTATTAAAAAAAAAAAAGTCATCCGATGATTTTGGAAATTTTACTATGTCTAGGTAAGTCCAATATAAATATTATTACCAAGTTTCAAGTCTTTACGTGTATTTATAACCGATTTACAGCAAATAATTCCCAACAATTAAAATACCTTAAAAGCTCAAAAGTGGCTCAAAAGTTTTGGCTTAATACCGTAAGAAAGTAAATCAAAAAGGCAACAAAAAAAATGTCTTGTACATTTTCGATTAAATCATTTTTTCTAGTGGAAAACGTCATCCGTATTTTTATAAAATAATGAAATCGTGAAATTGTACGTTTTCCTACGTTTTTTCCCACTTAAATGCTTTTATTTAAAAAACGGAATCGAAAATCAAAAAAATGACATCTAAAGTACAATCAAGACATTTTGAGTTTTCAGAAAAGTTGCTACGGAGCAAGCCTACTAGGATAAAACGTATCCACTGACTAGAAAAATAAAAAATAAAAATAAACATCTTAGGAAAACCAATAGCTCCCTCACTACGTTCGGAATGTAATTCATGTAATTTGTAATACCTATATTTTGATTATTTGTTACATAATTATAATGTTATAACTAATAATCTATTATGAAATAATATTTAAATTTTTGTTGATAACCTTTTTTTTTTTTTTTGACCACACGGAATTGAGAAAACCTGGCACTCATGATCTTATCTAAAATGTTCAATGAGACAAATAATAAATGAATAATCTCTAATTCTATACTTGACTTACGATTAATACTTAGGTATTCATAAAATACAGTTTAAACATAATTTCGCATTATTTATTATACACCATATTTCATCTAGACAAATGTAATAAAATTCTTTGTTTAATAATAGTAGTAGTGTATATTTCATTATCACATCAACGACATTACATTAATAAATATCTAATGATAGGTAGGTATATAAAATTGTGGATGATGCTGCCCTAAAAAGAAAACTTTTAATACAGTACAGCTATTTAAAAAAACACTTATCAATTTGTTTGTTCTTCATCTATCCTCAGTTTACGAGCATAGGCGTTGTTTCCTAAACTTTCCCGTTTTTTTTTTCATACGTTTTTTGCTAACTATTAAGAAAACTAACAGAAAAATCAAAAAATGACTTTCCCAGTACAACAATTAAATTTAAAATATTTCAAAAAATTTTTTTATCGTGTTTTGATTGAGGCAAGATTTATTCTTTAGAGACAGAGAAATAAATAAAAAAAGCTCACATTATAGTTATATATATATCTAAAAAATATAAGTTTTTCAAAAATGTTCCATGTACTCGACTCAAAAAGTTCACATGAAATTATTGTAGTTCTTTGTATTGATTGAATGACTATAATATGTGACGTGTACTTCAAGAAGCTGATGTTTCCGAAATGTTTGTTCGTTGAACTTTCTGGACATCGCCGTTATAAACAGATGTCAAATGTTTTCCATAATGATCGAGTAGAAGTGGTCGAAGGAGCAAACACATATAAATGGAGTAGAATGGCGAATCAGATCGGTCGGTCAAAGAGACCGCCAAACACGCGTATTGCTTTGATATGTCGTTCGAGGGAGAATTATGTATTAAATATTAAAGCAGGTACTGAAATAAGATCATAGTCAATTCCAAAAATTATGAAATGCGGGAATACGAGAACTACGGTCAGTGCAGACAACGTAGACATTTCGTAAAAGTTGGTCACTGTGATAGTGCCGACCGATGACACATATATGGTACGGTGGTAATATAACTAGTGCACTAGTACGCACATTGGAATAATGAAATAAATGATAGTATTTGTCGGCTGACTTCAACATCATACATCACTGTACTATCGACAGTGAGTAGTGAGTCCCTATTTCTGCTCTGTTCAGAATCGTTTTTTCGTTTACAACGATTTATCACTGCATATACAATATATACACTAAATAATACATGCCGTAACTACCCGCCTACAACAATAGCCTAGCCGAGAGCTGCAGTAACGAGTGTAGTTACCAATATTTCTATCAGCACGAATCCAATTATTTGATATTTTGACGAGAATCGGGAGGGAAAACTGGAAAATAGAAATCCGTCGAACACAATTGTGACCTAAAGTTAATGGGCTTCAATCGAAAAAAATATTACTCCCAGAAACGATGTATCGTCTATTTTTGAAAATTTTGATGTAATACTCGACTATAATTATTAGCCACGACAAAGCATACGGAAATGGTTATAATTCTAGCGCGAATTGGCGAACTTAAAATAACTCTAGTTTAATCGATCGAAATATAATAATATAGGTACCTACATGTTAATGATATTTTTTTAAATTTTTCGAAAGCGTTTTAACCTTCGAAATAATCATACATTAAAAAAAAATATATATATATATATATATAAAGATAATAATTTTTAGTTTTTTGTAAATAACTTTGAAGTTTAACGCATAAAAACATATAATTTTTTAACAATAATATCATATATATACTAAGGTATATATTATTATAACTTTATAAGTATACTTTGCTAAAAAACGTGTATGTATCTATTTTAATTAATTATACTTATTATAATTTGGAACACATATGGCGCAAATGTATACAGACGTTATGGTTTTTCTGTAATAATATTTTACACATATGTCGTGAAAATGAAATCTATTTTGTAGAGTTATGTTCATTTAAAAATGTTATGCGTTGTGATATTGTAAGGACACTAAAATGATTTAAAAGTTTAGCTCACGGAAATTTTATTAAAATAATTTTCCCCCATATACTGTTAAAAGTTAAAAGCCACTCATTAAAAATTAAAAAAAAATATTAACTAACAACTTCTCCGATTTCAGAAACAACAAGATGAGTCACGATTGTAACTCGTGTAACTAATGTATTATGGGAATGTATTGGTTTTTCTATACTAATATCATAATGATGTATGTTTTTAGATTTTGAATTGAGCGAAAAATATATTGGTTTTATTTTGATGTGTGTTTTTATTTTATTTTTTTTTTGTTTGTTAATTAATTTCCTACCAGAAATGTTTTTATTTTGATTGAATGATTTTCAAGTTTCTATATATTATGCTTTCTAAAACCAAATTTTTACTAGTTGGCGCATTGAGGAGGTAATTTTTTGATTTTTCTTGACATTTTCTTAATAATTGAGAATAATTAGGGAAACATTTAAAAAAAACGGAAAAATTACGGCAATAACGGTTTCATTGTTTTAGTTCAGTTAAAAATAGTCCCTGACATTTTCACAAAATACTATTATTAACCTTTTTTAGGCGTGGAAAATTTACAAAATAATCTAGCGATATCTGAGCTATTTTTAGCTATTGGAATGTTTTTTGTAGTTATTATTCAGTTTTACGAGGACAAAACTTGTTTGGCTTCTTAAAAATGTTTAAACATTTGATACAAGGTTCATCGTAAATTGCTCGTGTGATAGAAATATAAAAATATCGAAAATACATATAGTCATAGTTTATTTTAGTATTTTACGTAATTTTCCAAATTAATAAGGATAAAACTCATTTAACTCCATAAAAATGATAAATAATTTTGGACGAAAAAACAAATAATAATTTATTTTGTAATTTCAACTTAATTCAATTTCCAATTTAAGTTTGTTAAAACGTGTACAACCGAACTTCACTCAGATTAGTTTTTCGTTAGCAATGTATGTTTCCTATCCCTTTTGAACTTCATTGCTTCAACAATAGCCTACCCGTGAATAGTATTCTGTACAAAAAGCGTAACGATGACTGTGTTTTCACTCGATTTATTAAGACCTAACCGGTATACTATACAAAATACGGTTTTAATATATTTGTTGTACTTTTTTTCCTTTTTTAATACCGACTTCTAATTCGATTTATGCTTATTGTGTTTCGTATGTAGGTAGAAGAGTGTATTAACTCTAATAACTAAAAACAAAAACTTTTTTTGTATTTTTTTTTTTTGACGATCGTGTAACCATAGCCATAGTATCTAGTACGTTTTTAATATTATTTCGTGTCGATAATCGCGTAACAACGGCCTACAATATTGGAACAATAATATTAATTATTCAGGTAATCCATACACCTATATATACATAATAATAACATAATATAGCATTACGATACTGATACAATATTTTTTGCGCGGAAGTCGAGAATTGCTTTTTTTTATCACCGGTATTTTAAAATTTATTTATAGTGACACGCTACGATGGATATCAATATATTTCGTTATTATCGATGAATCAATATAGAATTATTATTGTTTCAATTTTTCAGTATACTAAAAATGTTAAATATGTAGGTTCAATTATATAATACCTTGTCGAATAAAATATTATTCTCATTTGACATCACGACGGTTTTAGATTAATATCGTAACGGACAATATTATAGTACATCGCAGCTATAATGAAATACAAAATGTAATACTATTGTTATGGGTATTACACTATTCGTTACTTCTGATCGAAAGTGGAAAACAGTGACAACATGAACATATTGTAGGTTTTTGAATCATCCGCTCTAGTTTTACTTATTGCGTGTTTTTTTTTTCACGAAAAACACTTTTTGGTTTGTTAAAAGTTAAAGCACTCGGATATTTTCCTTTCGTACCTCGAAAGATGCGGAATTTCAACCAGCGGTACACTATATTTGAAACGTATTTATCGAGATGTGTATAGAGTTTTTTGAGTAAAAGTACCTTGGGGAATTGGTGAATTTATAGAACGGTGGTTTTCGAAATGTTTTAAATTTTTGAGCGCGGTGATAACATATTAATACCCTATTGTTATAAGAAATGTACAATAATACAATTTCGACGGCATATGCAAAAATTCAATGTTGTCCCGGGCGGACCATATTACGCATTTGTCTATATTTAAAATGATTGTAAAATACAAAACGAAAATTCAAAGTCACACAATTGTGAGTACGTGCACATGAACCGGAGCACCTTGAAAACACGTTCGCTGTGAGCGAGCTCGACGATCATTGCAGCTACGGTTCGGTTCGTGCACAGCTTCCACGATTCGATTGTTCATAATATCATAACAAATGTGTTGATAACAAATAATATTAATGAACATTCTGGTGGTCGGCGATTCACGAGTCACCGTGATTTTACGTTCATCAAGTATTACAGTTTATTACGTTAATCGGACAACCGAATTTTACGATTGGTCGTTATAGGTTTTTTTTTTTATTTAAACCCGCTACACAATTATAATTCATTGGATGATATTATATAATATAATATATACAAGTATGCACAACTTTTTATTATATTCATTATTTCTAACATAAATGATCAAAGTATCATATTATTATACTACTTCGAACAAATAAAGAAAAATAAATAATATATTTTTATTCAATAATAAACGTAAAAAAATTGTACAGCGAATTGTTACCTATAACTTCTCTGGTAAAAGTGAAACTAGAAAACCCCGTTAGTGATAATTAGGTCCGTTACTAGAATTAAGGGGGAGGCAGAGGGCCTATGTACATCAACTAATTTCGCAGAAATGTTAGCGTACCTCTATCAATTATTTTAAGAGGACCGTATAAGTCGAAATATATTTTAATTTGACACGATTATTAAAAAAATAATTATTACTTAACGCTGAACTTCCCCCCCCCCGTTAATTGCAATCCATAATAAACTTTATGTTACATTTTCGATAGGTCAAAACAATTTTAATCGCATAAAATCAAATAAAAATCTAAAAAAACTCGAAAATTTCAAACTGGTAACTAAACAATTTCCAGGATGTTTTGAAACTTAAACTGTCTGGAGAAAGCTATAGACATAAGAGAGTATTTTAAGTATTGGCGAAATTTACGAAAACTACAGTTATTTTCACTAAATTACAAAAAAAAAAAAAATCCAAAATCGAATACAACAAAAACTAGTATTATGCAAATATTACCATTTTCCAGGTGTTTTTCTCGGGTTTTCCCTATTATTATGATAACTACAAGGAAAATCAACGGTGACGGGGAGGGGTCTAAGTTTCCTCCAAGAGTTTGTTTGAGTTCAATAATTGCAAGTGACACTAATTTGGTCTTATATCAAAAGCGCCGAAAATCGCTGGTTAAAAAAAAAAATTGTGGAATGAAAAATAGGTACACATTAAATGAGTTGATCGATATTCGAATAGAATAAAATAGTCGTTTCAATCAATTGCGCCGATCAATTTTTAAATATAAAAATGTGTGTACATTATAAGGTGTTTTATTTAAGTTGGTATTTAAATGAAACTCTCTTTCCATATATATATTACGTAGAACTAGGTAAATTTGTGGTAGGTACATATTTTTCAAGTACGTTTGCCATTTGGTAACTTTAGGTTTCGATCAAATTGTCAAATGTAATTTTACGTTATTTTCCCTAGTTTTATCTTAACTATGATTTATCATACAGCAATATTGAAAATCAAAATGTATTTAAGTCGTATTACTCGTAAGGAAGTTTGGAAAACCATTACTTTTGGCATTATACTAGGTATTGGATTATTTGAAGATAAAACAAAATTTAAACAAATATACATATATAGATGCGTTTAATATATATAAATCCATACAAATTTTCATAAATTTGTATTTACATTAACTATTATAAATTTTCTAACGGCGCAATTGGTGTATCTATGTTATTTTATTTTGCCAAAAACAATCAGGTGCAATTAATGTTTAGGTATCCTTTTCGAATACCCTCGTTGCACTTGTGCAACGAGAAGCTATCCCAATTCGGTGCAATTGACAAACACCGACTATCTATTTTTAAATTTTATATAGTCCCTCTTCTTTTATTTTTAAATTTGAGTGCTGGGTTCCTATTATAAATAACTAGCTAGCATAAGTATCCGAATAATTATTGGGATTACATAATTTGTAGTAAGTTAATATAATATAATCATTATCTATGTTAGAATTAGAGGGTACTTAAAAATATATTTATACTCGTACTATTAAAAGGTAGTTGTATTTTAAATATATGTTTTAAAATATAAAACTTCAAATTATCTTTATTTTAAATAATTATAGTTACCGTTGTCACTATAATATTATATTATTATTTCGTTGTTTACGATGTTACCACTATTAATTAAATTGACGAAGACGAACTGCAAGTTAGCACAACCCATGAGATACAAAACCTAACTCATATTTCAATATTGTATATTAATATTTATTACAACGCTCTATTGAGTTGTAAGAACAATTTAAAAAAATAAAAAACTGATAAAAACGCGCAATCAAGTACCTCAATCAAGTATCTTACATCCCTATTCGATAAAAAAAAAAATACTTCCACGATAATAAAATACAAAATACACCTAAATAACGCTCAAAAAGCTTGCAGGTATTCATTCTTCACGGTTCTTTGTAGTATAAACACGACGGAATCCAGTCATTTAAAACTTGAATTTTCATCGATTTATAGATTTTAAGATAATTTAACGAGTTAAACATTACTTTTAAATTTAACGTCCAGACCAGTTTTAGTATCGGATTTTCACGAGTCATTCGTAGTCTTTTATTATAATTATGCTAGTATATTAAAATGTTGTGTTTTATTATTATTATTTTTTTTTTTTATTATTATTATTTTATTTCGATAATTATTGTTTGGTTTGACCTATTATTTACATATTATAATATACTATGCACAAAACAAATTAATAAAAGACTTTTATTAATAGTTGATTGTTTTCCAATATTAAGCCTCGGAGAGTCCGAGATAATAGTATTGTAGGTAGGTACGTAGTTTATTAATTGCGCACTCTGCACAAAAATGCAGGCATTAAACAACGATCGAACTATTGTGACATCGAATTAGTGTAGAGATATAGGGTTTGCCAGCGCTGGTTGCACAATATTTAGCAAAATATCATTTACAAGTTAGAAACAATTAAACATTATAGTAAGTACCTTTATCATATCATTACGGTTTTATCAATGATTGCAGTTGACATTACACCATTTTCTAGGTCAAGCTCGGAGGGACTGTAGGTGATGGGTAGGTACGTAATTGAATACATTGTGCATGGTCGGTAGTTGCGCTTACCTCAGCGCTTATAATGGTGTCGTTTATCCTAAGAAATTGCATTATTACGACAGTTATAATGTTTAATGAGACGTACGTTAACCAAAGCGACAAAGCAACCAATCTAATCGTCACGCGTCGCATAGGTAAATCAAATTGTATTATATTAATGTTTATTTAGGTGTTTTTTTTTTGGGAGGGGGGGTTTGTTTGGCCTTATGGGGCTGTTCCGTCTCACAACCAATCCGCCAGCAATCCATTGCCAAAATTGTAAAATTTTGCCCACCTGCCACATAGTTAATTATTTACCAAATTGTCCAATCTCATCCTTGACCTTCTCAGAGGTTACATTATTGTTTATAGTTTTAAAAATAATTTCAAATAAATTTAATTGACAGTAGATAAACGATATAGATATTTAAAATGAGTTCTACTGTGTATTTAAAATTCACACAAGACCCGGAAGAAATAACTTGATTACTGTATAATATGCTGCTGGCTCGGATAGAGCATTTCAATGAGATAACGTTTATATGTAAGTATTTGGTACATATTTTTCTTGTTTTTATTTGCTGTGAGTGTTGTGACATTGAAAAGTATCTTAATACGCCTTATGATATAAAAAAAAAAGTTAAACAAAATATGAAACACTACTATTACCTGCGCCTTATCCTATTATTATTATATTTGACTCATATTATTTTTTATATTGAAACATTTTTGCTTTTTTTAATTCATAAATTGGTGATGCTAGTACTTATCAATAATTTACAATTATTATATAATTATTTGATATTGTGTATGCATATCACAAAGTAAAAATTTATATATGTGTAATATTCCATATGTGAATAGAGTATGTTTTGCAGTAAATGAGAAACATTAAAAAACTTAAAAAAAAAAAAATAGAAGCATTTCAAAAGTCGTATGTCAAATTTAGTTTAGCACTGTATTGCAAAAAAGTGTGAAAATATTATTTTATTCTTTTTCATCGCTTTTCAGACGATGTCAACAAGACATTTCTACCTGTCTACTGCTAATACATTCTTCCAAATCAATATTTCTCATTTCCTCCAGGTTTTCTTTATTTCCGCTTTCTGAGTCATTCCGCTAGTATTTTACATAATGGGATCCATTCTATATCTGCTATGACTCCGTTTTAATTTTCCCCGTCTATATGTAATTTTTGTTGTATATTAAAATTAATAGTTGAAGTAAAAAAAAATTAATAATAAAGAACCTACCTATAGGTTAGGTAGTTGATCTTGATTTTTTTTATATACATATTATTATGTATTACAACGTGTCTTGTTCAAACAAAATAGACAATATTATTTTTACCCGTTATAACTTATTTATATTGTTAGGCATGCTGCGGCCGTTGGCGTTATGTTTATTTTTATATTATACAAAAAAAAAAATTAATTTCTTTCTTTATACCTATTTGTTAATAATTTTGGCATAATACGATTTGCAGGTAAGTATCATTATTATAATAATAGCATTATTGTGCTGGTAGTTGACGGTGAAAATGTTTTATTATAATTTTTAATCGATACTATAATACTTGGCATGCTCTAGTATATTATAATATATTTTTAAACCATGTAATAAAAAAAAAAACATTATAATAATGAACAATACGCAATTATTTTTGTATAAAACATTACAGTATACTCGGCACTTTTAAGATTCTGAGTGAAGCATTCCTCGCTGTATTGATTTTACTATGATGTGTCTGGTTTTTTTGTGTGTCCGTTAATAACTTTTCTACCAGAAATCTTGCTCTAATCAAAAGCAATAAGAAAACTTTTTTCGTAGAATTTTGGATCTTCGGTTCCATTTCTGAAGTTTATTTTGATCTTTCAAGTATTTTAGATAATAATTGGGAAAATCGAGAAAAATGTTTAGAAAATAATAGTTTCATTATTTACGATTTTGTATTTCTACAAGAAATTTGTCTAAATTTGATTTGAACCACAATTTTGTACCGATTTTGTACTATTATATATTATTTTCTTCGCATTGTATAGTTATCGCGGTACTCGCTTAAAATGCTTAAATCATAATATTATGTAAGAATTTTTCGTACTTCACAAACCGGTAAAGACTCGTTAAGCATGTATACACATTAACTCTGATAGCTTTTGGCTCTCATACGTATTTCCATATTTCACTTGAATGGTTTTCAATTATTTTAAATATCTCTATCTTCATTCTGTTCCGAGAAGAAACAGTTCCACCTAACGAATGATCGTGAATTCATGACCTCTTATGGAGTTTTAAGTACTTCCGCGTCTCGGGCGTTGCTGTAAAATGTTTTCTACACTTATATACCTACTTACCTACAACTTTTACCATTGTTATAAGTATCAATAACGCGAGGACACGATATATATTATATAGATTATAATAAATAGGTAAGCGTTAGGCAATTGCAAAATTAAATACGTAGCATTTTTTATGCCACAAACTTAATGTTTTATACTACACACGGTGTTCCACAAAGACATGAATTTTGCGATATCTTGAAAATTATTAACTTATTTTTGACAATTAAAGAAACAAGTAGTTTCAAAATGTTACATTATTATTATTTTTTGAAAACAAACTCGATTACTTACTTCTAAATTTTAAATGTCAACCTATATTAATAATATTTTAATATGTACAATACCCCCAGTCCCACCCGTTTAGAATTTTCAAAAATTATCTACACGGATATTTAGTATTAATTTGATTCAAGTTTTCACGTTAACATCAAAAAAAAAAATTATGATGAGATCGAAGTAATGTTATCTCAGATCCACCCCGGACCGAATTTTGTATTGTATGATTCAATATTGATCCGATTTCAATATTCTTCTTCGTCTTGTCTTCAGCCATCCAGTTGGATTGCTGCAGATATCCATGCTTCCCTTTGTAACTTATGAATTCTCAATTTCTAATCCCTGTAACTATCTTACCATGTTATCTCTTTTAACGGTTTATATACATTATTTAAAATTAATTGATTTTAATTAAACGTCAATTGTTTCATTTATATTTTATTTAAAAATTATACTTACGTCGAATATTTTCGGTCAAATAAATATGAATAATATATTGTTATGCCTTATTGAGCAATTTCACATGTTCACATTTAGGTTTGAAGAAAAAAACAGAATATTCGCGTTCCAGTACTTTTAATCCGCCGTTTCAATGGTTGGCGAAAAATAAAAAAAAACCTCTTCATTCTATTATTCATCTAAATGAACATTGTTGTAGCGATTCGATATGAACCTATATTTCATTGTCGATTGAAACATATTTCTAAACTGTGGGAATCGTTACAAGTCATGATTTGAAACTATACTGTCACCCTCGGTTTTATTCCTCTCGGAATATACCCTCGGAAAAAAACTATTGAAGCCTTGATTATTAAATCTGACCATGTGCAGATTATGGTTTCACACAAATTATTACATACTTGTTTTATTTATTTATACATTAATATAATATTTGAACGTTTTTATAAATCGCTTTGTATTTATAATAACAATCGCCTACTTAAATAATAAATATTGAACAAAACAAATTAATTATAATTTATGATTTATTATGATTAAAGATGATTATTATATGTTCGAGTGTAGGTCATGAATTTTTTATAACGATTGAGTATAAATGGTATAATTATATTATAGTTTATAACCAATTTAAAAATAGTAGTAAACAAATAAACATATCGATAATGACAAAAACATAAACCAAGACACATTCAATTAATAACATTTTTTTTCTTTTGAGAAGAATGTATTAGAATTTGGCATATTTTATGTTTTCATACTATTTTAGATTATTATCTTTTTTTTATTATTTATTTAAAACTCGTTAAAAATAAACTCCCGACTTTAACAAAAGTGTAGATAAAAAACCAAATTATAATACAATGCCGTATACAATTACTCCTGAAAAACGTTTGCATAGGCATCACAATGACACAACGTGCTACATCATGAACATCGTAAAATTATTATTTTATTGCAATCTCTGGAACGTTTTGGGCAAATTAAATTTAATGTACATCTTCTTCTCTTTCGCCTTCTTCTTCTTTGTAATTTATTTTGGCTTTGCCAAATTTATGTACATAATTTATTTAAAAACGAATTAGTGCACAGCGAATACGATATTTTTACAATTTTCTATTTAAAAACTGCGGGGAGTATGTTTCATATTAATTACTTCGTCCAAGATTTATTCGGAGCCAAAATTTCTGTCTTGAGTACCTACGTAAAAAGCACCAACAATTTTAAGAAATTTAAATAATTCTTTTCAAGTACAACAATATTAAAGAGTGTTGGTGTATAAACTTACATTTTTGTCATGTTTTATTACGGTTTTAATTATTTTCACCATAAGTATAACTATTAAATACAAAAACTGTGACGCTACACCAATTACACCCATTAGTGTTGTTTTTAATTATCGTACAAATTCTGCAGGAGTATGAAATAAACGAATAAAGCTGTCTCTACAAACGTCATGTTTTGCTTAGTTTCTTTAAGTTACCGACGGCTTTTGTTTTATTCCCACAAATTCGTACCTAATTTTGTGAATACGTTTTATTGTACACCTAAGTTTTCAAAAACTAGACGCATACTGCAAATAATCAAAATAGATTGAATATATTTCAAATCTTTTTATAAGCTTACTGTATGTTTAACATACAAAATGTTGTTTCAAAATACTTACTAAGTATTTAAACTAATTGACTTACTAATAGTATATACCTGTATAAAAAAAAAATATAAGAATTATAAAAAACAGATTCGTAATATATAATAAGAGTAAAAACCTATACTATTATTGAAAAAAAAAATGAATAATAACAACATAGATAATAGGTAAATACAATAATAATGTAAACATTTTGATTACATTACCTTCAAAAAGACTCCTATATGTATCTCTCTGGTAGGGAAATCGATATTCTCTCTGCCCCTATAAAACACCAGACCTCCAATGAAATCACCATTAGAGTGTCCTATAATATCTATTAATATCTATACTCACGATCCATTAACTTTTTTTTTTTTTTGAGAATCGCGTGATCCAAATATACTGCTACGTGCCGCCACTGTCGATAAGTGTTGCATATAGTTAGATGAAAAAAAACCAAAAATACGACTAAATAACCAATTTATATCGTAGCTGTGGTAGGCATAACATGTAAGTAGGTTAAATCAGTGAAGCGATAATGAGCTGAGAAAACATCACACGCGTAGCGCAGCAATAACAATATTATAAAATTTATATTTTGAAGTAGGTCGTTGATGCAGTGACTGATATAAGAAAAACAAAATCTAAATATTATTTTCAAATGATCATTCTACAGATTTTTCTGACAAACGAAAATGTATTGATCTTTGTGTAAGGTGGAAGTTTCATCAATATAAATGTACGTTTCTTAGAAATAATACAGCAAATTCACGAATAACAAACGTTTTAAATGCTTGATCAGTGACGTATTCATGAATTTTCAATGAGGGAGGGGGAATGTAGGTAGAAAATAATAATCATGATTCATGAATAAATAGTACAATCTTATTTTGTTGTGCCCAAATGCACAATCAAAATTTAAAAATGATAAGGCGAAGGGGAAAACGTTTGGATAAAAAATAAAAATATTAAGATGAAGTCTGAAACTAGTATTGACCAAAACCGATAATACTAAGAGCCGGAACGGAAATTTTAAATTTTACATTAACCGAAAATGAAATGTTAAATTTGTTAATAACCGAACCGTGATCTATAATATCATGAATGTTCCAATAATTTTAGTTTGTCTACAATCGAATGGTTTAAAATTAGATTGCATTTTCGAATTTAATTTTTTCCAATATTAAAATATTACAGCAAACTATTGAAAACTAGCGTATAGAATGTTTCTTGATTCTGTATAGTCAAATGTGTTAAGGTACAATACTTTTGGTATTGTTGGTTGATCAAATATTTGAAAGTAGTTCGGTACAAAAAAAATGAGAGTAACTTTTTTTTTTTTGAGGCCCCGGGCTATTTCCTCCAATATACCAGTTTCCAGGCTGCCTGAGGAAACCTAATCTGATCCGAACTTAATCTAACCTATAACCCTAGATTATAAAAAATCAAATATATACTAAGTATTTTTATAAGTATATTATACTTATAAATTATTGGTATCTGTTTTACTTTATGTAAATATTGCGATATTATTGCAAAATAATCGTGAATTTGATGACGACATTATTTCTTTACTTCGGTGTGTGTATGGCGTATCTTTGAAAGCGTATCAAATGTATATTAATGAAAGTTGTAAATATAATTGATATAAAATTCATAACTTGTAAGTTTCTAATTGTTTCTTAATTGTTCTAATATATTACCGTTGTCCAAGCCAATTTAATTCTCTCTGACCGAACATAAATGCTTGAAAATTTAATTAGAGTTTCATTATATATTGTAATTAAATATTTAATGTTGAAAAAAATTCATCTTAGTGTAGAAGTTTCTTGTTTTGTTTTAATATATTCAAATTTTGACGGAAATTTTAAAAAAGACGACATTTCTAATCAAACTACGCTCAGAATCCCTTTCCGTCAGCAATGATTAATCGTTGCATACAGATATAAATTAAATCATTTTATATATCTACCTTTTTACTATAATGTGTGTTGTTTTTTTTAAAAACTTTGTGCCCGAACAACTTTTTTACTAGAAATCTTACTCCAATCAAAACATAAAAAGAGACATTTTTTGTCATTTTGAATTTTCATAATAATTAGGAAAACTGTGAAAAAAACGTAGAAAGTTTATGGAAATAATGGTTTCAATATTTTAAATTTTAGATTCTGAGTGAAATGAAGCTTATGGTTTTACAAAGATGTTTAGTTTTTTTTTTTTTACTGTTAATAACTTTTCTACCAGAAGACTTGCTCGGATTTCTAAGTGTAGCATCATTTTTAAAAGGAAATCGTCATGGGGAGGCATGGAGGGTCTTTTTTTAGATTTTCTCAGTAGTTTTCTCATCAAATTTGAAAAACCGAAAAAAAAACGGGAAAATATAAACGAGAAATGTATGTATTAGTTAAAATATATTACGGCCTTATTTTATTCTGGTCACAACTTTACTACTACTAATTTTGCTCCAACTTGTAATGATAGTAATGTTTCTAAAAGAAAATTTCACTCAAGAGGTACTTCACGCTCAGAATCATTTTTTCTCAAGTAATGGTTTATCGTACAGGTATACTTATACATTAAATTATCTATAACAGTGGCTGCACCCATCCCCATTATCCTTGAACGTCTTTTTTTTTCAGTTAAATTCAGTTAATTCAGTTAAAAATATTTGTATAACTTGACATTTTGACAGAAAAATTATAATCAGCCTTTTTTTAGACGTGGTGAAATGTAAAAAATATTCCAAAAACATTTTTAAGTTTTTTCCAGTCGTTTTACTTTTTTAAATCAGTTTTTTTTTTTTTAGTAGATATTATAGAGATAAAATTGTTTAACCAAACAAAAATACTTATCTCATTTAACGTTAACATAATTTTAGAACATCAGCAAACGAATGGGAGGTCGTCAAAATCTTGAATAGTAACACCTTAAACGGCGAAATCTTGAAAACAAAATTCCGGTAAAATATTGAATGACAAAATTTTGATTGGCAAAATCTTGAACGGCAAAATCTCGAATTGTAAAAACCGGCAAAATCTTGAGCCTAATAAATGGTTATCTATAGTTGCCCCTTACAGATTTCTAATATTGAATAATGTTGTGGTTGCATCCATGATAAACATCAGGGGTAAAAATTATTCTGTACTGTTAAAATTTGAATGCTAGTTTTCTGCTGGAAATTCTGCTTATACCAAAGTTATAATTTGGTATATACATAATTTTAATTAGACATAAATGTCGGTATTGGATCATTACTGTTGTAAATCCCTAATCACTTTTTTTGAGTGTATGGGTAATCAGTGGCGTACTACCGTATTTAACGTCTGGTTCATCAGATCTGAAGCCTTATCCCAGAACTCAGAAGGCAATATTATGTACATATTTGGAAAAAATATGACACGTGATTTTTTCGTTGTAATATTCATACTTAATAATTAGACCAAATTGTAATTTTTTCTGTTTCTTCTTCCTTCTTTTGATCACTTCCTGGTGCTATAGGTTCAAAAATTCGTTCAGTTTTTTGCACCTCTTTTGCAATTTGTTTTTATCTTATGCATTATTACATATTAGTATTGAGTATTCATTTTATTGTACCTATTATATACCTTGATTTGACTCATATTTTTTCCAAAATAAACATAAAACCGGATAAACGATCAGAAAAAAGATGATATTAAAAAACTTATTAGAAAGAAATTAAGCAATAGTTTAAGAAATATTACATTAGTGCACGTTAAAAATTATTTTCTTTAAGTTGGCTAATTCCAATATTGACACCATAGTGCTTTAGATTTGCATAGAATTAGAAAAAATATTTATGCTAGTCAGTGTGGTATATTAATACATTACCAATATTACCTAAAACATTGAGTTACGCTCAAATTGCTTTTAAAATAATTTAGGAACCAATTCGGATATACCCTTCATAAAAACTCGGAAACCAATTCAGATATACCCTTCGTAACAACCCGTTAAGATGTTTCGGAATCAATTCGGATATTTCAATGTTGACATGTCTGAATCTGTTAAATAAATTGCCTAAATTGTGTCCCTTAGAAAAAAGATCTAATAGGTGGTATTACCGATCCAAGATTTTTCCGGGATTAATTTTTCAAGGTATTAATGATTCGAGATTTTGTCGTTAAAATGTTTGCTATTCAAGATTTTGCTGTTCAAAATTTTGCTGAAGACCCAAACGGTTGACATATTATGTACATTGTATACATATAACAATACAAATCTAGGACACTATTCAGCATCATCTGACAAGAATTATAAGTTTAAAATATAAATGTCTGGATTTTGTTTAAAAAAATAGTGAATTTTGATGGTTAATGGATAAATGTTGAAAATATCCCAACATATTGAATAATTGACTGGATCCAATGCCAGAATATTCTGGAAGAGTGAGGTCTTCCAGACTTTAAAGGTTTAGACTCTCTTTAACATTTTTCTAAATATAATGTTTTTGGTAAAATATTAAACAAAATATATACAATTTCTTGAAAAAAATGCACTTTATGAGATCGATTATTTTTTAGGACAGTGGACTAAATACATATCAGTCAATCCCTAATTATTATTTAAATTTTTTTATTTTATATTATTCCCCTTATTTCTATAGTGAATAATTCTTTATCACAGTTACTATAATATTATTAGAATACTGATGTTGAATTCAAAGTAAAATATAATTTGATGGACGATGATGTTTCGTGCATAAAACGCCACTGATTTAAAAAATATAGTGTTCCTATCAAGTTTGCACTAATATTTTTATAAGGATTGTAAACCATGAACTATTAAGATTTTTTGTTTTAACACATTATTTATTGGTCAGATTTTAAACTCATAAATAATTTCGTATCAAAACATGATAAATTTATAAAACGTACTTTATACCATCATTTGTTTTCTTATTGTTTTCGTGTCTCGTAAATAAAAATATAAGATTGATTATTGTTGTTTGATATTTGTTATGAAATTCACATAGTTTTATGTATAAGGACCGTTACAAAATTATTTATGTGCAATCAGATATTTTGTTTGATAACACAGTTGGTAATTATTTTGGTTATTGTTACAAGTATTAAATGCGATTTACTTTATGCGGATAGTTGATAAATATGATCAAATGTAATTTAAAAAGCATAGGCTATAAAATGTAAGGGGCCTTTTGCTATTATTATGTTAATAATAATCTATAATGCCAACTTCTACAATATTTCAATAGTATTATAAGTGTAGATACTGACTTTAAGTTTTTAAACTATACCAGATTTTGACTATTTGTCAGACTATTTGATGGCTTAATAAGAAGTTAGGTATTAAATATAATTAGAAATTATAAAATTTACCCATATCCATAATATTTGTATTGCAGTCCGAGTGAAAATAATGGTCATTGTACGAAACGCACAGAATATTTGGGCAACGTAAATAATGAATATTTATTTACCATACAGATGAGTCATTGTTTACAATGATAAAACTGATGCGGGTTAACTTCATTAACCTTCACACTAACACTTCACTAACCCTAATAATATTATGAATGCGGAAGTTTATTAGAATATTTGTTACCCTTTTACATCACAACTACGAAACGGATTGAGATGAAACTTTGCATAGATGTAGTTTTATACCAGGAATAACACGTAGGCTACTTTTTACAAGTAACTAAATTCAATCACCTAATGAGAGCTGACACAGCGTTATTGATATTTTGGGACGAAAATTTAATTATTTTTGTTGATTTATGGGTAACCTCACTGATATGGATTAAAAAAAAAAAAAAAAAAAAAAATTAAACCCTAAAAATTACAAAGGTAATAAAGTTTTGACACGGGCAACGCTAGGCCGGGCAGGACAGTTAGTGGTTTACAATTTATAATATATACTGAACGTACAGGTTTATTTAATATTTATCTAATTTCATTAGTAGATAAAATTCGATATAATAAAGTCTAATTTCATTGGTAGATAGACAATATTATATGGAGTTTGCGTACTGTGGAAAATATAATTTAATAATCAGGTAATCTGTGCAGATTAAAAATTTAAATTAATTGAATGAAATCTATCTCAGAAAGAAATATGCGAGAAGGAAAATTTGGACAATCTGTACCAATAAAAATAAAAACACCAGATGTAGACAGCGAAAGATGTTCTAGCGAATCGAATTATACGATAACTTTCAGGAGTAATTATGTCAGGTTTTTAAGCATTAATGTTTCATTATTTTCATGTTCAATATGTATAAATACAATTTGTTTACAACGGAAGATGAAAATTATAAATTAGACACAATCAAAGATACACCACACCGATTATTATTATCTAGAATCTAGTTTAAAATTTACAAGTAGATATTTCAAGTAGTTAGGCTATTTTTTGATTTAGGCCAATATTATTATGAACGTTGCATTTGTGTCCCGGAATACGATACAAGGGAATGCAAATGTAAAGTTATTGGAATATTCAATAACATCGAATACCATAGTGACAACACGTGTAAAAATAAATAAGTATTTAAACATAAACCTAATATTATTATTATTGTAATAATTATTATTATTATTTCTCTACGAAAATTTAAGCATCATATTAAATACTTTTAGACTCTGAGTGAAGCGAAAAAGCTTGTGGTTTTACAAAGATGTTAATTTTTTTTTTATCTACGGACAACTTTTCTACCAGAAACCTTGCTCCAATTTTTAGGTGTAACAACTTTTATAAAAGGAAATCGGACCGGGGAAGTACTTTAAAAAGATCATTTTTCGATTATTGTACACATTTCCTGGTCAATATTTTTTGCTATTATTATTATTTACTAAATTTGACAAAATAATTGACATCTACGACTTGTTGATATACTGTGATTTAGAGTAGAGTTTTTAAAACAGGTTTTTTGTTTTTTTTTTTTTAATTTTCGTGAAATTCGTCGTACTTTGTACGTGTAGAAGATTTATCTCGAATCACCAAGATTTAAAGTCTATAATATGGTATGTACAGGGTAAAATATAATTTATTGCATGGTTAGTCGGAGCCTAAGTCTATGTTAAGACTGGATGGTTATTAGATTGTAAGCGTGGGGTTTTATAGTATTTTGAAGTGAGATTGTCGTTATTGTTTATTGATTTAAATGATACTCGTATATAATATGGTACATAGTTACAGTATAATTATTTTGTTTTCTACAGATATATGAAATAGTAATATAGTTTTGTGTTATAATATATTGATTTACGATTTTGTGATTAATTTTAAATGTATATTAGGTTATCTTAATAGTATGTTTATTTATTTTGCGTATGGTTTATGGTTTATGCATTAGTTCATGCACTAATTATAATATGGTAAAGTACGGTAAATCTAACTAATGTATAACAGATAAATAAAAATGAAGATGAAACAAAAATAGGGTAATTAGTAGTATTACTACTAATATTATGTTGATGATGATACACGAGTATCAATACAGTATTTTTTTAAAATTGTTTCAAATTTCCCAACCTATTTCCCGCGAAAATCACTTTTTGTTTATTTTTTGACCGTATACTTTCGGCTATACGATATTTGTGTAAATACTCGCGATTATATTTTAAAGAATTTTGCTGACATATTTTATGCATACATTTTATTTTCACCAGAAGACATTACAAATTTAGATACCCCGCCATAAATTATACGAAATTTGTACACTTTAAACAAAAAACACAATTATACATTTATATAGTATTATCTTTAATTACTATTAAAATGAATATGAAATATAAATATACAATATAAGATTTCATATAAAAACAAAATCAATGTTTAAGACGGGTAATATAATTGTAATCGGGCTCGTCCGTTCAAATCATAATAAATAAATAATTTAGGGAGGAGGATATGTATTTATATAAATTTCACAATACACAATTTTTGAGAATAATAATGAAAACTGTACTTTAAGATATAGGGTGGTTAATTCATTAACTGTAGTTAAGCATGTGTGGTTACATTTTGCGTATATTCGAATTCAGATTTTTCAAAATATGAGAACCTGTATACAAAATCTCATAAATAGATGTTGTATTAGTTTATATATATATTGGTGTTAAAATTTTAGATTTTCGTCAATTCGTTAACCAGATATTCCTCTTTTAAGTATATGGGTAGGGAGAGAATAGTGGAGCACTATAAAAACGCCGCTTTTCGTGCAGCCACACTAATGATGATTTTTCGACTGTTGTATTTATTAGTATTTTAAAGTAAAATAACTCAGAAACTGTTCGCTCAGATTTTGATTAAAATAAGTCATCATTTTCAGAAAAATCATCTGATTTACAATTTGCATTTAAACAGGTAGGTTCTCATTTGAAAAACTAAAGTTGTCCTCCCCACAGGGTACTCCCTAAACGTTGTGAAAATTTATGTGTTTGAAAATATCGACATTAATTATTACACTTAAAATTTACAAAAATCGGAATATGAACGTATGCAGAGTAATAAATGGTTTGAACGAAAACATGATAATATTGTGACCCGTGATAATAATAACATTACACCTGGGTCCCCCTCGAACCGAACTGCCGTCACGGACGAACACGGTGTAAACAATAATAACAATAATTCGCCTTCTCGAGACGCGCATAATAAAATCATCTTCGGCGCCAATTTTTTATCATTGTTACCACAAGTGTGGGCATTAAATAACAGGTGCCTGTATTTATTATTATACATAAATAGTCATAATCCTCTTGTACGCGTTGACGATGAGTGCGTATATAGGTACGACTATCATTCAATTGAATTGAATATACCCGTGAAGTACGTAAAACGAGTTTTTTTTTTATGTAATAGCATCGTATTATTATTATTATTATTACCATACACACAATATTATTTTATATTGTCTATAACCATAATATGTAAACACAACTAAAATATTAAAAATAATATTATTGTTGTCCGATTGTCAGTTTCGTAATACGCGAGACAAAAAGTATCGCGTATACTTACGTCTTTATAATATTAAAGACCGGAATCATATTATATACTAAAAAAAATTGCTAAATACGATGAAAATATGTATAGTATAGATGACAAAAACTATATGCACATAAAACTTTCACTTATATGTACTAGTATACAACGTAGAAAAATCTATTTCCAAAAAAAAAAAAAAAATGGAAAATAACATCTGCCATTAACTACGCAATTATTATTCGTTCTTTGATAACATCATTGATATTACTAATATAGCAATGTAAACACTGAACTATTTTGGATAAAAAAAAATTAATTTTCCAAACTAAAATATTACACTTTTTTTGTCAACGTTTTTTTTTTTGCTATATTTTTGTTTATTAAACTTGCCGATCGACAAACTATTAATTCTCGTTGTTAATGTATTATTTAAAAGAGATGATAGACCATTAATTTACTAAGAGTGTACAAAATATGCAAATGGATGCATCAATTAAAAATTATAATTCATCCTTTTAAATTTGCATCATTATGCAAAATAAACTTCGGTCTATGAAATCAGTTTGGTTCGAAACGCCTACATTTCAAACCCTTCTTGTGATCTGCATACACTCAGTATGAACATGCAAATATTGCAAATGCATACAATCTTGGACCCAAATTAAAATATTTAATATTTATTGTACTACGTCAGTTTCTAACGAAATATTTTTGGACGAATAGAGAATAATGATAAACTAATAACGCTGTTACACGATTTTACGGGCTTCTTCTGGTCTTCGATATTTCGATTGATGGGTGGCTGTAGATCTCCGTGCTTCTAACAAATTTCCAATCTTTCAACTATCGGTAATTCTATCCATTCCCACGCATATATTATGCGAAATTAGTCCAAATATTTTGAGAGGATGGGGACTCAATATTGATTACGTATATTTACTTAGTATTAATTTGTAAGGATTTGATTTGGTAGGGGAACTTGACTCAGTTTTGAAAAAGAATCCTCTAAGCCCCCTCCTATTCGTGACAATGTTCTTGCATTATTCCGTATTCCACCCTTGATCTTTTTCTTTTGATTTTACCTAGCTTTTATGTAACTTTTAATAATCGACTTTAATAAACGTCAAACACTGTCATATTTTTTATTTTTGAATTACCCCTTCTTTTTTTGTAACTAGCCAAAGTTGTATTCTTACCTTAATTATTCTTCAGATTTTCTTTGAAGAAATACAAATTTAAGTTAAAAATATATTTATACAAATCTTAATTCATACTTAAGTCTATAAAAAAAAAAAATGTTTTATAGGTGAGCGTTTGAAGTTGAAATGTTAAAGAAATTCGTAAATTAATATATTATCTAACATTCAGTATAATCATTTTCGATTATAACGTACGTGGCTAATATAATGATTAAAAACGAGAAAAATTAATACATTTTTTAATAAATTTAATCATAAAATAATATACAAAACGATCGAAAATTAATAATTAAATTAAACTATAAATTATTAAATTAAATTAATTATTTTAATCTTTTTAGCTTATGTTTTATATCGAAAAAAAATTAAGTATACATTTAGATACCAATACAGTTGACACGTGTTTTATAATATGTACCGGGTAGGTTTTTTTAATTTTTTTTTGAAAACTGACCCTGAAAACAACGGGTCGGCACGTACGCCGGTATCAGCAGGTATCGCAATGCAATCAATAACAAAAAAATATTATATCATCAATAACAAAAATCCATGTCATTATTATACCATCTCGTCGTCGGCGGTCGTTGAGCATGTAATGTTGTTGTACCGCTGGCGAAAGGCACGCAATCGATTTGACGGAGGGGCGCCGAGGTGGACAACAACAACAACAACAAGCTGCGGCGGCAACCGTGGTAGTAGAAGTAGTCGACATCGACTGTAGCGAGGGAAAGAAAAATAACATCACACGCCAAAACTTCGCATGACTTCGTATTCATATCGACTACGGGAACGGATCGTTGCGGTCCAGATCCGCACGTAATGACGATGGCGAGCTGTACCGCGAGATTGTTGCAGTGCTCGGTGATTGCAGTGGTGGCGTTGTCGTTGGCCCGGCCCTGCCAAGGCATGGCGTACACGGTGTTTCAGGCGGCCGTCGAGTACTATCGGATATTGTCACCGGAACCGGCGGACGCGGTTAGGGACGCCACTTACGTCCGGCGGGAATACGACTTCGTGGTGGTGGGCGCTGGTTCCGGTGGTTCGGTGGTCACCAACCGATTGACCGAGGTGGCCGGATGGTCGGTGCTCTTAATCGAGGCGGGCGGCGAGGAGAACGCCATGACCGAAATCCCGTTGTTGGTCAGCTACCTGATCGGTTCGGGATTCGACTGGGGCTACCGGACCGAGCGCCAAGAAGGAATATGCGGTGCCATGGAAGATCATCGATGCCGGTGGCCGCGAGGTAAGACCATGGGTGGAACAAGTGTAATCAACTATATGGTGTACACCCGGGGCGTGCCGGACGACTATGACCACTGGGCCCGGTTAGGCAACGAGGGCTGGAGCTACGCAGATGTGCTACCTTATTTCAAGAAGTCCGAGGACCTGAGACAGCGACCGCTGACCACGTACGGTCCCTACCACGGTCGTGGAGGGTACCTGAAAGTGGAGGAACCCTCTTGGAAGACCCCGTTAGGTCCGGTGTTTTTGAGAGCCGGTCGCGAACTCGGGTACAAGGCGCCTGCCGACCACAACGGTCCGCAGCCGCTGGGTTTCTCGTACGTGTTGGCCACAACGGACCGCGGTACTCGGTGTAGTGCGTCCAAAGCGTTCTTGCGGCCCATCCGGAACAGGCCAAACCTGACCGTGACCAAGCGGTCGCTGGTCACTAAGATACTCATCGACCCGGAGACGAAACGTGCGTACGGCGTTAAGTTTGTCAAAAACAAACAAACGACGGTGGTGTACGCGCGCAAAGAGGTCATAGTGAGCGCCGGGGCGCTCAACTCACCGCAAGTGCTAATGCTTTCCGGCGTGGGCCCGGCAGACCATTTGCTGGAAGTCGGCGTGCCCCTGATCAAAGACCTCAAGGTGGGCTATAACCTGCAGGATCACGTATCCATGGCTGGTCTAGTATTCCTGGTCAACCAGTCAGTAACCATTGTGGAAAGCCGGTACCGGAACCCCAAGTACCTAGTCCAGTACGCTCTCAACGGTGAAGGGCCTTACACCATACCTGGTGGCGCTGAGGCTTTAGCGTTCACGGCCACCCGTTACGCCGTGAACGGATCCTCAGCTCCAGACATGGAACTGGTGTTTGGCCCCGGGGCCCTGACCGGTGACACGGGCGGTTCGTTGCGCCGGTTGCTCGGCATGAACGAATCGTTTTACGACCAGGTGTACGGCAAGTTCAAGGAACACGACGCCTGGGGTCTGGTGCCTATCTTGCTCAGGCCCGTCAGTCGCGGCCGTGTAAAACTTAGATCGGCTAATCCGTTTCACGCGCCGCTGTTCTACGCCGGCTATCTGACGGACAGGCGGGACCGGGAAACTCTCATCGAAGGCATAAAACAGGTATATCGCGCAATCGTATTAATGGTCTTGGTATTTTTTTTACAAAAAGAAGTTTTTAATTGTTATATTGTGCATAAGCTCTGAATTACAGCAGGTCACTAGGTTAGGTTAGGGTTCCTTCATTGTTACGATTCAAGTCAGATAACTATTAGTAGGTTAACATTTTACAAGTTTAAAACGTCATTCTCGTACACTGATAGTAAATTCAAAAAATCGAGAATAATATACTAACCGAGTTTGGGACACGTACCTAAATACAATCGAGGGCCCCTCCTATAACCATCTGGTCCCGATGACTCCCATTAAATCCTGCAGGCATGTAGGTTTATTACAAACGAAAACGTTTAGTGATTACAAATTTTCAATATTTTATTGAAACGCCCGTGGGATTTACGATTCTATTTAAATTACTTTTGCTCCTTGACAAATGTCTGTAGAGTAATAATCGTGTAATTTATTTTCTCCGTTACCGTACCTAGAAATGGGGTGCGTATTATAATACGAGATGACTGATCCTATAATATTATGTAACATAATAATAATATTCTAATATTGTTGCATAAAATGCAAATTAATTATAAATGCAATCAACTCTGAATGAAAAGCTAAAAGTATTACATTTTTTCGAAACAATTTTTTTCGACAGTTGAAGAAACAAGCAAATCTAAAATATTTTATTTATGTTATTTTTGTCACCCAAACGACTACCTACCTTTGATTTTCAAACGACAACCTATATGCATTCAAAATTCCATAAATAAATCGAATATTAGTTTAAATTAATTTTCGTGTTGTAATGTTCGATTTCCGTCAACCCCCGTTGACGAGATATTCTGCTTTTAAGTTTCAGTAGAGGAACGTCATTTGCGTGGCGCGTGGCGTTAGTCAAACTGACAAATCGAATAAACTTTTTAAACCGCATCAGAGCGTTGCGTATTAAACGTGAATGTATATTGTAAATGCAAGTTTAACTTAATACTTTAACACGCACTGTAGCGAGATAATAGTTACGTATGATAAATATAAATATAAACGTTTATGATCTTATTTCATTTGAACAGCAGTGTGCGTAATAACAATAATAATGTTTATCGGACGTAAAATAATTCGATTCAAAACAGAGTGGGTAGTAGGTACCTTTATTATTGTACAAATAGTGTTATACAATTAACTCGTTTTTGTCGACGATTTCACTCAGATTCGTAACTTGTTCGATACCGGTCGTATCGTTTGAAAATATGGCACGTGGTCCCGAGCGCGTCATATCCCGCTGCCTAAACGGTACGCGGGATTTACACTCGGTGGAAGTGGGCGAAATCGAACGTTATAAACACCCTCTTTCCCCACGAATAAAAATATCGAAAAAACGTAGTAAAAAAAAAAAAAAGTCATACCGCTCGAAATAAATTTCGAAATACCACATTATAAAAGAGGGCCCCGCCCTATCCCTCGCTCAATATTACCATCACTTCTGGAGGTAGGGAAGGAGGGCATTCACGTTAATATTGTATCAGAGATTTTTAGAATTGAGTTAGGGATTATTAGGTATTATTTTTTTCAGCGGCGTTACAAAGTCTTTTTTTTGATTTAGCTCAAATTGATTCAAGCTCAATTTAGCTTGATTGAATTTAGAAAAAAAACGATATTTTTTTTCTTCCCGTTCATTCGACTTTTACTAGTCCGGTCGGTCAACTCGAATTAGTTTAAAGGAACGAGCAGCAGTTTCAGCTGCTCCTCTCTAGTTTCAGTCTTGATTTAAGATTCTGAGTGAAGCTAGGATCGGATTTGGATCGATTTTTACTATGTATAAACATCTTTTATACCAAAAATCGATTTTCAAGTGTAGCACTTTTTCTGAAAGGGAATTTTATCTGAAAACTGAGAATAACGGGAAAATGTACGAAATTAATTATTATTATTATTAATTATTTATTAATTAATTAAAAATTTTTTTTGTTGTTGTGATTTAGCTTAAAATATTTTTAGAAACTTGAAATTTGAACATAAAACTTATATTTACCATTTATTGACGTAATAATATGTTCAAAACATGTTAGCCAATTTTGAGCTATTGATAAACATTTTAATTTTGTGAGTTTTTACGTAAGATAGACGGTAGATACTCTGTGGATTAGATTATTCGATTAAAAAGAAATTCTAGACAAGTTAATCATAAGTCGTACTTTTGGGTCGAAAAAGGAAAAAAAGTGTAATATAGTAATTCTTTTAGAAGATTTTAACACCAAATTTAATGTTGACGAAAATCTTAAATATTACGGCATTTCAAAACATGCATAACCGAACTCCGCTCGGAATCGATTTTCGTTAACAATGAATAATCGTTGCGTATAAATATAAATTAAATTGCGCTCTACCTTCTCAATTGATTACCTACAACAGTATACCGGTCTTGTTTTTGTTTTTTGTTTTTTGTTTTGGCTTTAACACTGTTTTCTTAGACCGTCTGTCACACGTGGCGCGTGTGCTGTCCAGCGATGAACCCGTTTCACGCCGTAGAACGTCGGGCGGTAGATATTGCGAAACTTTGGTCTCGGGTAACCGATCAAGACGCGGCGTCGAGTTCCGCGCCAAAAATGATAATAATTGGACCGTAAAACATCGCAGGTGAACCCGAAGCCGTCGTTCCTACGTGGTGTACTGATTGGGACCTTGGCGGGACCGAAATGCCGGCGGCGGCCGACCGTGCGAGAACTCGGAGAACTCCGAAAGCCGGTTATCGTGTCGACTCACTCGGCGGCCTTGTAACTGATTTTAAACATTTTCGGTTTACGCTTCTTTAGGATATCGTAAACGATTATATTGTTATGATTGTGCAGCCGACGCCCGTTTGTGCGAAATACCATAAAGAAAAAAACCCTATTAAATATAAGGAGAGTATACTTTATGTATAGACGTGCCATGGACCTTCCACCCATAAACATTTTTATTTCTCAATGATAATACTAATAATTAGTAATTGGGTTATACGTTGCGATTAAGCACCTTTAGAATACACCACATCAGTAGCTTTATTTGTTTATCAGTTCGTTCAAGTTTCAGTCATTTTGATATAATCATAATTTTTAATCACCCATATTATAGCTTTAAAATCTGACACCGTTCATCGGACGGAACAATTTGTACGTTTTCAATGTCCAATCGGTTCGTTGGTTTTGTGTTTATTGCGACCAATGAAGAAAATCGCATACAAACTTACATTGCTTGAGACATATATTAAATAATGAGCCTTGATTGGTTATATTTCAATTGATAACATGCAAATAGTTTTATAATGATGATAATGGCTTAAAATCTTATACTATAAAATACAACTGTAATTATGAAAATATCTGCACAGAGAAGACAGAAATACAATGTCAAAACAGAAAAGCCAAAAAAAAAAAAATAAGTATTTAATATACTTCACAGAATTTAAAAAAATATTTTATTATTATTTTCTCCTAGAGGAGATCTTCCAGCTAATAAGCGTTTACTATTTTTTCTTACAACTATTTGCAATTGTTATTGGCTGTACTTTAATCTTAACAAAATTTATTTTTTTCAAAGAAATGCAGTTCCAAGTTGTGCGCAATTGTATAATTTTTTTAAACTGTGTTTTTAAACTTTATTTCTGCTTTCTGTCCAAATGTTTTCTTAATCACAGTTGTATTTTATTTTAAAATTTTAATTCATTATCATCATCATAGAACTGTTGGCATGTTACCAATTGAAATACAATCAATCAGGGCTCTCTATTTACTACGGGTCTCTAACAATGTGTGATAAACTTATATGCACTCGGTTCTGTGGCATTGGCCTAAAGTTTCTTCGCACGGTTTTTTGCGCATTTAAGCGCGTTACATCGCGGCGGGAGCGGCGCCAGCCGTGTAGACGATAATCCGATAATAATATAATAATTTATGCACTCTGCGGGTTAGGTTTATAGCAGATATTTCGCAAAATCGTGAGATGAGATCGAAATTAATTATATTGACGGGGGGAAAAAAATACCTCTGATATTCGATTGCTGGTTAATAGCTTTTGCTCAAAGACGGTTCTAAAGTGCTATAATAATAATATGAATATATTGAATGAGCTCAAACTCAGAAATTAGAGTTATTTTGTAGATGGATTGAAGTGATGATATTTCGGTTGAATTTTTACAGAAATTTCAGAATGCTGTTGCGGAAGGAGTTTTTTAAATTTTTTAAATCTCTATGACGGTACGACTCTATGAACCCTCAAATGAAGTTAGATAATTGACATTTTGTATATGCATGGTGTAACTATCAAGGGCGTGCCTTTGGGCGTTTCAGCTTTTAACCCCTCCCCGACCAATTATATGCCCAAATTCCATATGTTCACAGAAAATACCAATTTTTAATCCTAAAGTCTAAAATGTCGTAAAACTCCGACAACCATAACCAGATTAATTATATATATATATAAAAAAAAAAATATTGCAACATTGACAAGTCGGTTGGAGGAAAATCCGACTCTAACGACAGTGCTCTGCTACGCAAGGGTGTTTTTTTATTTTTAAAGAATTCTTTTTAAAATGTTTCATTATGTTTTGTATTGCCTTCATTTTGAATACATTTTTTTATAAAGTATTCAACTACTGATTTAAAAAAAAAACTAAAAATAAGATGTTTGTTCATTTGACCGCATTCATACACGTGAGTTATTATTTTCGGAATCTATTAATTAAACAGTGATACTCGTCGATGATGTATCGAGTATATTATAGGTATATACCCAAAGATGTACGACTGCCGCAGTTATCATCGTCACGGGATAATATTAAAGTCTTGATGTTTTTCCTGCAACGTTTTTATTATTTAATTTTCTTATATTATCTATATTATGCGCACTTTCGTCATACTCTGCGCATCTGATTTTGTATACATTACAAACTATACCTATTAATACATAATATTATTACGACACTAGAAAGAAGTTGCATACGTATTTTCAATTGCTACTTTGTTCAATTACTGTTACCGACATATTAAGAAATAACTCTTAAAAGACCGCTGTTTTTTCCTTTTACTGAAAAGTAGATTGAGCTGATGTTTGATGTTCTTTTTGTTTTCGGTCTAGAATAAAAATTTAATTAAAAAGCTATTTTATGGATACTTTTAAAACTTCGTTTCATTTCGATGTTTTGCAGCTTGTAAAAAAATAAAATAAAACTATAGTGTGAAAAATTGACTTGAAAACATTTGGCTACCAAATAATGATGTGTATTCGAATATTCGAATATCAGTAATCGACACTACAATTAATAATATTGATAAATATTAAAAAATAAATCAAATAAATAGTATAAGATTTCTCATGGAAAAATGGCTTAAAAAAAGTTATTGTAATATTTAATTACTGATATTCAAATATCTGAATATTCGAATTATTTAAGGTAAAACTATTCAAATTCAAATATTCGAATAATTCCCATCACTACTAGGTACCTACGTACGTATATTAAATGTGATTAAATAATTTCAAATTTATTTCGATTGAGAAATAAAAAATTAAAGATCCTGAATTAATCTATATTCTTCTAATTATATTCGAAAATTAAAAAAAAAAAAAATTATCTTACAGTGAAGAACTTTGATTACCTACCTATGTATGGTAGTATACGTCTGAACAGCAAACATTATATACAAATTCTTACAAAACAATAAATAGACTGTGCATTTTAGTCTTTTTGTGTTTAAAATATCATCCAAGTACACGATGATCCAAAATATGGTGATTATTTAAACATTTACATATTTTTTTAAAAATAATTTTGTTTTTATTATTTATGATGGCATTCTTATTATATTTTTACTATTATATATACTCACATTTTTCATTATGTTCGATGTACGCGTATAATACAAATGGTCCTATACAACAATCGTCGCATATACAGTTAACCTTGGTCCGCATATTTGATTACGAACGAATTGAAAAATGACATTAAACTAAAAGCATACCAGCGTTTATATCGATTATAAAAAAAAAACCGAGACTTGACCTAAAATACTTGTAACTTCAACACAATAGCCCGATAAATAATATTAACATACACGACATCGCCTACTCCTATTTATTATTTATTATATATCTGCTTAATATAGTTAATCGTGTTGCAAATTTGATTTTAGAACGCTCATTTCAGTTAAAATTATTCTAGGCCGTTTAAAACCATCGCCGCTTCCAAAACGTCTCTCTATATTTCTTTATATCAGGGGCGGGCAACACAATGTTACTAAAGGGCCAATTTTTAGAACTTTAAAATTTAGCGGGCCAACGAACATAGAAAGCAAAACAAAAGTCTATAAAGTTTAAAATTTACACTTTTTTTATATTTAATTATTTATACATCATATGATATTTATTAGTTTATTTGAAAATGTATGTAATGTATGTAATGGCGGACCGCCAGTTGCAGAGCAGAGCAGTAGAAAGAATTAAACTGTATTGATCGAGTTAGCTTTGATGAGTAGGTGTAGTTATGTGTAACATTGAAGGTCCTTGAAATATCGACGTTAAATCAAATACAGTGTCACGATAAATCGGGTAACGCGGTAATGATCGAATAAATACGAGTAGAAACGCGATAAATTGCAATTATGTAAGTATTATATATAGGTAAAACCTATATAATTGCAATTTATAATTATATATAGGTAACTATAAATAAATTCAAAACGACCAAAATTTTCGTTCGGATAATAACGATAAGAATTAACTATATGTTGTTATAACTGACACAGTATTTGCAATCGGTAAATCGCCATAAAAAAAAAACACATCGGTGTTAAGAGTAAAAGCGGAGTATGTTACGGTTACAAGGATAATATAATGCGTGTCATACCTATCGATTTAAATTTCCATGTACTTAAAATGTTAACATTATATTACTAGATTAAGTTATTGGATTAAGTCGAACGTGATAATTTGAATGGAAGGACGTTTATGGTATAACAGTTCACAAAAGACAAAACAAAACATTTCTTTAAAATCTAATCTACGGATAATATATTGTACAGAATCACACATGGGAACTCGGTTGAAGGCGCCTTACTACTTGCCAATATTATTGTATAGTTACTTTGATTCAAACATTGTCTATCACGATAACACGGTATTGGTGCCGATTAAACTATCCCGGTCGGCATATAAATATTACAATAAAATGAATTACTCGGAGACTTCACGTTGCGACTGAATAACGTGGCCCCGACTGTTTGAATTCGTTTTAGTTTATAATCTTTTGAAGATGACGTGAAATAGACAATTATTATTATTTGAGTTTATTCAGCCTTTACCCGGACCGTCCCGTCTTAAAAATAATTTTCCAGCTATCTCCTATTCATCGCTGAAACCGTTCAACTTTTGATTCACTCCTAAAGCTTCCACATATTTTTTTACTATGTCTTCCCACCTCATTCTCGACCGTCCTCAAAAGTATTTTTCGTATATCCGTTTCTGTTCCAGCACTGTCGTAATGGTAGTGAATTCGGTTTCTTCACGCATGTCCAGCTAATCAGAATGTATCCTTTTTGATGGTTTTCAATATATTATTTTCTTCGAACGCTCTGTGTATAGCTCCCTGTTTTTCCTTTGTCTCCGCAATCCGGCTATTTTATCCAGAGATTTTCCGCTATAATTTTCTCTCGAGTGCCAGATATTAATTATATTTGTCTGTTTTTCCCTCCGTAGCTAAATTCCAGATCCGTACAGCATTACTGGTCGTATTGAATGTGTAGTATTAAGTATTAATATAAAACTGTTTTTTCATTTCTCTTGATAGTGATCGTAAACTTTATAAACTAAAAATGGTCAATTTGATTTATGTTTTATATGTCAACAATATACATACTGGATTATCGTTTCCCTATAATCTGGTACACACACGTATACTCAGTTTTCTTTTTGTTAACCAGTAATCCTACTTTTAATGGTGTATTATTAAATCGTAACAGCCGTGTGCAGAGGAGGGCAAAGGCCTAACTGTCCCAATCCCGAATAAAGATTTTTTATTTTTTTATGACGGTTTTCTGTGCAGGCGGTGGCTGTGAGCCAGACTCAAGCGTTCCAGAAATACGGGTCCAGACTTTTGCCGATACCTTTCCCAGGCTGCGAACACGAGGTCTTTATGTCGGACGCATACTGGTGGTGCGCCACCGGACTGGTTTCGACCAATCTCCATCATCAGTCTGGCACGTGCAAGATGGGACCGGATTCGGATCCGGAAGCGGTGGTCGATCCCCAGCTCAAGGTTCGCGGCATCAAGGGCCTTCGGGTGGTCGATACGTCCATCATGCCCGTCATACCGGCCGGCCACACCAACTCGATGGCGTTCATGATCGGCGAGAAAGCGGCCGACATGATCAAAGGCGATTGGCTTAAATAATGTGGAATGGCCTCCGGTTGTAGCATAAACTTTGTATTTGTATTATCGTAATGGTCACTGGTTAAATTAGGTATCGCGAGTAACCGATGTTTATGGCCTAGCCGGAGATTTCATCCTCCGACAATAGATACCTAAACTTTCTTGCAATTTTATAAATTACTTAATTTTTAACGACCAATAGTAATTATTAAATCAGCAACGAACAAAACGTTTTCAATGTTAGTTGAACCGAATTCAATATGTAATTCGATTGCAATTCGCAAAAACTCCAAGACGAATTTAATTAGAATTTTATTCAGAAAAATAATTTTTATAATCAGAAATAATACAATATAATTATTATTTGGTCGTTTGAATCGATTAAGTATAGGTAATTAAAAAAATCGAGATGGTTTTCACGGTGATCTCATTATTTGGAAATACGATTATTATTATTATTATATTGATAAAATAGTAAACTTTATACTCGTTTATAACAGTAAAGAAATGATGCAAATTTATATCTAAGATTATAATTATATACATTTCGTAACTACTTAGTTTCGATATAATTATAATAACAATTTTAATATAGACACAATCAACAAAATACACAATTGAATATAAAAAAAAAAAACGTCATGCACTACGTAACGAAACTTATTATTAACGAATAAAAAATTTCAATAGGAAATACCAAAATAACGTATCTGAAAAATCTCCTTTTTTCTCCTTCGCCTTCATAAATATGAAGGCGTATAACACGTTTTAGAAGACAAACACAATATAAGCTTAAAAATAGATTTAAATATAGATATTACACGATCAAAACCGTATATGCATAAATAATGTCCCACCAGTAAAAAAAATTATAATACATTAAACATCCGAAAATCAGAATATTATAATACGTCGATTTGTATTAGATAATGACAACAACCCTTATTATTAGATCGCAACACACGAACGTTTTTTGTACACATTTATATTTTCGTATTATATGTTATATACCTACATATTTGTTATTTATTAGTTTTCATTTGATGTCCCGACCGCAACAAGGAATACATTAGCTTTAGGTTAATAATTACTCTTTGAATTTGCACAATTTCTTTACTGATTATATATAATAATTATTTTTCGATCGCTTTTAGTTCGACGTTTTTTGAATAAACACCAAACGGATTTATATATTCGTTGGACATGTAAAATATTCACGTTATCATTGCGATAATGATGACCGAACTACAATATTGTTTCAAAGATAATATAGTCGTTAATATTAATTATTATTTATTTAAAACTCAACGAGTATATACTATGTTATTCGGGTGATAATATTATTATTTTTAAGGCCAGTTCTGGTGAGTGGGGATTATGTCTACGAGACCGGCATTTGTAGTTACAGTGTAAAACCACTGAAGTTAAATATTATATTCGTCTTCTTCGTTAGCTTGATGTATGTTATTTTTAGGTTCTTCACCGCAGCCACCAATCATCTCTATCTATCCTCATCAGTTGCTAGTTTTTCAGCATTATTTACTCCCGTCAACAAGTTTCGGTCCTTTTTTGCTCTGCTGTCCATCCATTTCTGTTTTGGCCGTTCTATATAGTGATCTCTTACGCTTTAAGCTCCATTTCACTATTTCTCGTATAAGGCGTATCTGTATTCTTTTATTATGGTGTTAAACCGGAAAATGCATACTAAATTAAATACGAGACGAATAAACTAATGTGTATTATTCCTAGTGGGATTTAAGTTAACTAATAATACTATGGGAAAAATGTACTTGTTATAAATTATTAATAATTATTGTATTTGATTTTTGAAATGTATTATTTTATTCTCTTTGTTATTTTAATATTGTTATGTTTTTGCGCATTACTTACGTTGCATGTATAAATTATTATAAATAAATGTTTAAACCATTTTTTAAACTTGGTTAACTAAAAATTAATATTATTATTACATTAATAATAGAAATTATATTTTTAATAATTAGTTGTATTGTTTCGATCAATTAAACAGACTATTTCAACTCAAACTTAAACGGCAGGATTTAACTTTAACTTCTAATCTACCTAATTCACAATAGCATAATCTAATAAAATTATAGAAATACCGGAGGTACCAACCTCTTGGAGTCTCTTGGCTCTTATAAAACATAATAATATTATGGCGCATGTTGACATTTGAATCAAAGACAAAAATATCGCCTAGATAAATAAATCTAGATAAATACAAAAAACAACGGACGTAACAATAAAATACAAGTAAATGTATTTTTCTTGACAACTTTTTCTTCACAGTGAACTCGGTTTAAGACTGGCCGATTGTGAACTTCAAAGACAAATGTTTGAAATTCATTAAACGAGCGTGTTTAAGTTTGTTGTTTAAAAAGTTGTTTAAGGAGTATACAAATCGTCTTCACGTGTATATTATGTATTTATATGGACATTTTTATATTTTCTGATAAAAATTATTTTAGAAAATTAAAAATTTGTTTAATATGATTAAAATTAATTTGTTAGACATCTTACTTGAGCTTTTTGCGAAAAAACTGCTATATTATTTCATTAAATCGTAATGTGGTTCCAATTTTTAGTAATACATATTTTTTTTTATACAGAGATTTTAATTTTATCCAACATTTTCAATAAATGTCTAATAAGCCTTTATATAGGAACATTGTTGAATGGGTTTTTCGAAGTGTTGTGTTGATCATATGTACCTGGCACCAAAAATTTAAAAGTTGTACATTTTTTTTAATTTTTGAGTAAATAATCTTCGTACGTTTTGAGCTGTAAATCTCATATTCGTTTCGATTTCAATGTTCAATTTCATCAATTTTGACATGAACAAAAATGAAAAACAACTTGACGTTGTAACGCTTCCGCAGTAGCGCGCGAATTTATGACGTTATATAATATCGCATTGAGTTATAAATAAATTCTTGACTACCGGCCAAATAAAATTTCACGTTAATAGCAATACTCAAAGCTTTTAAAATATGTTATAAAATATTTTTGCGTGTTTTTTAAACGCATATGTATCGGAGAAAAAGAGAAATTTATCACACAGAAATACTGGATAATATTATAATACATGCAATTATAACACTTTATAGTGTTGTTATGATTTTGTACATATAATTATATGGTTTTATTTTATTTTTTTATTAATAGTATTAAATAAATAATATTGTATTTCATTTGGTTTGACATAAATAAACATTAACCGTTTACTTACGTAAACCCGAAAAGGAATTATTCGAAATTGTAAAAATGATAATTTATTTTTGATATAATTTTTATCGTATAGAGTAACCCCGGACAGTGCAATTTTACAAACAACAGTTTTTCCGACATTTCATACAACTTAAACAATCCACCTACAGTTATCGGGTTGGTTGTCAAATACGTTTTTTTATTTTCAATTAACTCTACCATTTGAAAATTAATTATATTATTTTAACGTTTCCGTGAATAATAATCATTGCTACCTATTCAGAACGTTTATTATTTATAATGAACGATTTAATTGTCTTTACTGCAGACTCAAATTAATTGCTATTCGCATTTTGGAGAAAAGGAAAGACACGCACGTATATTGAAAAATTGGTGTCTCATTAAATATGCTCTGTCGGTATTTAATATTCCAATGTTCAATTATTTTGTGAAAAAAAAAAAACTTCTGCAAAATTTTACACTGCAGCGAACACATATAATATTGTTGTAAGTTGACTAAATGAATAATTATTATTATTCATGTTTATTCGGGCTCTAAAATCATGCCGTCTCACAGCCAATCAACTAGCCGTCGCTATCCATCATATCCATCTCTATTATAAACCGTTCGATTTCGTTTATCTCTTAAAGCTATCCTTTTTTACTACGTCTTCTCCTAGGTCTTTTTCTTATTGGGTTCTGAATCAGCATGTCCTCATGGTAGTGGGTTTCGGTTTTTACATGCATATCCAGCCCATCGCATTCATGTTTGATAATCTAGAAAATATATTTTTCTCCGAAGAGAAACTATCTGTAGCTCTTTATTTTTTCTTCGTCCCAGCTATCTTGCTATGATATCCATTACTGGTCTAGAGACTTACTTTACTGTATTTTTTTTACGAGTACCAGACATCTGTTTTCCACAGCCAAAATCTAGATCCGCACAGAATTATTGGTCAGTTCAATTATTAATTACTTAATTTAACTAATTTCGAACCTAATAATCTAATTTGATCGTGTGCACTTAGTTTTCGATTTCTATTTTATAACAATAATAGGTATATTGTAACGAAATATTTTGATATGGGCAGTGATATTGTGCAATGATAACGAGTGAGTGCTCTCTGCGTGTGTTCTTTTAAAATGCATAGGTACCTATAAAAACATCGCAGTGATATAATTTGTATCGACAATCAACAATGATGAATTAATTTTGACGATTCACTGCAGGTGAAAAAGACTGTTTAAATAAATTAGCACGTTCATATAAAAATAGGTAGACAGGTAGGCAGGTACTTTAAAGAAAGCACAGATAATAAGTATATTGTCCGACGATAACAAAATTTACCTACCTATGTTATAGGTAGTCATCGTTAATATATATATATTATATAGGTACCTACTGATATAACACGCGTACCTATTCAATAACCGCGGTGGAAAAATCTATATATGTAATAATTATTATTCTTCTACTTGTTTCACAAAAACAAGAGATCGAAGAGACTTTTACTTGCGCAATATTATCGTACTACACTGTCTATACTGTGCAATAATAATTTTAGAAATTCGTATATTATTATAATGTGCTGCTGCAATATTCACGGTTTTTGTTGTGTGTCTAAACAATACGTTGATTAAATTTCATATGTCGACAGCAAGCGCCATTAATTATCGTCGTCTATACAAAAACCCGTACTACTTATATTTTCATGCTTATACCAGTCATACTGTATATCACGGTTCCTTAAATGGATTCAATGATTCACGCGTTTAGATCGATATAGGAGGTATCTATATGACATATCTAATCTTCTTCTTAATATTATTATTGTTTTGTGTTATTTTTTTTTTATGAATAATCAAATAAATAAGAATAAAGACATTGGTGTAGACAGTGGAAAAACAAACGTGGTCTTTGAGAAGGAGAGTAGTGGAGTATCATTTGTGTAGCGGTACGGCGCGCGACGTATTAATAATGCACCACTATTCTCCTCCAACCCAAACTTAAAAGTGGAATATCTCGTCAACGGGTTGACGGAAATCAACAATTTCAACACCAGCATTTATTGTAAATAACACTCCATCTATTTACAGTGTTTTCAAAATACGTTGCCGTTTGAAAACCAAAAGTAGGCAGTCATTTCACACCCAAAAATAAGAGCTACAAAAAAATGACAACGTAACATTTTAAAACTATTTGATTCTTAGTTTTCATAAAAAAAATTTCGAAAAAAGTTAATACTTTCCTAGGTAATGAGTGTTTCCAGTTAAGTGAATCACCCTGTATAGCTACATTGAATACCTATTATTATTATAAACCGACAGAATGAATTTTGTATAAAATAGCTTATAGTTTGACGTCATCGTCAAAACTTTAGGTTAATACAATTGAACAATGGAATTATCGATTTTACAACGATATAAATATATATTTTTTTTCGATTTATTATCAAAAAGCATTTATTTATTTGTGTTACTCGAACATTTTTCAATTCGGTATAAATACAATTTCAGTGTTATAGACTTTCTTCAACTTGATTTTATTAAATTCGTCGGGTGTACAGGTCTTCTAAATTGTAATACTATGGATGCGTGGTGTATAGAAGAATAGGTACTCCATGTCTTTGCTCTCAAAAGGATTAAGTTTTTTTATAAATTATGATTAGAATATTCTTCAGGTTTAATTATATAATATATGGTTTACAATGTAGAATAATATGCGTTCGGTATCTGTTTTAAATTTGTAAACAAAGAATATACAGTGCGTTTACGCTAAGAGTTACCACTAAATATTTCAGTTGGATGACCTACTATTGAAATGGAATTTTCGGAGAATGATAGGGAATACCTAAATATACATATAGACAAATTTAAAATTTTTAACCCTTTTGGTACGTGCATGCGCAATGCAACTTACTTTTTTTTTAAATGGCAACATCATTTTTTTTCTACAGATCATTTTGATATTCTAGTATAAAAGTTGAACACAGTTAAAATTTCGCCAATATCGGATTATTCGTAAATAATAAATTTTAACATACTATAAATTTGCCAATTTTGTAATTAGAAAAGGCTTTTTGTACGAAAATTGTTTAAAAAAAAAATACTCTATCCGAATCTATAGAAAAAAAATGGTGTTTATATTTAAAAAAAAAGTACGTTGTATTCCGTATACGCATACCAAAAGGGTTAAACATTTGAAATCTGTTTGAAAATTTGTATTTGGGTACTCCCCATCATTCCCCGAAATCATCCTACTGAAATATTTAATGATACCTCTTAGCGTGAACGCACTGTATATTGTATGTATAGATTTTTTATTGCAATATTATAAAAAAAAAATCGTTTTGATTATTAAAAACTCGTATATAAATTCAAATAGGGCTGATAGTCCTATAATGTATATGTATCAGTCGTACCTACCGAACCAACTTAACAATATAGTTATTAGTCTGGTACCTATATTATTATTAGTCATGGTACGTGCGATTTTGAATAGGATCCGAAAATAATTTGCTCGGAAAGCTACTAGAGTTGTTTTAATTATCAATAAAAACATCAACAAATTTAGGAAAAATTCTACAAAATAAAACAAAAAATAATCAATTCAAACCCAGAGAGTACTTTATTTTAAATAATCTTTACAGTAAAATGTAAAATTAAACACCTAGGTACCAGGGTTCATTTCTGGTACGATTCCCGTGCGCACGTACAACGTGTAATCGAATACTTATGAATTATGATATTTTAAAACAGTAATCGTAAGATTTTTTTTTTTTAATGCAATTCATGATAGCATCAATACATTTTGTTCCCGACTGCGATATTGTTCTATACGTACGTATATAGGTAGTGAAATAATAATTGAATGTGCCTACATAACTATATAGAATGGTTATGGCGAGTTAAAATGATTGCAAACGGTTGCTGCGTGGCAAGTTAGGTATTGGTAATACTGTTATTTAATAATAATTACTCTATGCGAAAAATAGGTAACTGTGACTGGGACTGGGACTACATTAATAAAACTTAATACACAATCCAATAATAAATCAATAATTAATTGGAAAAAAATTGTATTCATACTTAAAATTTAAATCAAGTCAAAAAAAGAAACGGGCATACTTCGCGCAATGGATGGGCGACTGTTATAGGTGAGAAATTGAGAAGGTAGAGAGAAATTTTATGTATATCTGTACACAAAGATTAATCATTGCTAACGAAAACGATTTTGAGCGAAGTTCAGTTATACATTTTTTGAAAGACCTTATATTTACGATTTGAAAATAATACATTTTGTAAATTTTCTCGTTTTTCCCATTTATTATGAAAACTCCGGTGAGAATAATCATAATATGATTTTCTAAAAATATCATTTCACAAAAATTTCTTTTCAGCAAAAGTACTACACTTAAAAATCGAAGAAAAATTTCTGGTATAAAAGGTGATAAAATAAAATCAAAAATCACTAGGGACATTCCTCGCTCTTCTCAGAATCTAAAATGACCTAGTGGTTGAACTGCTGAAAATTTCGATAAATTTTCCCAATTAAGTACCACCGGATAGGAATTCTACGTTTTTTGAGGAACTGCGGGGGCATTTTCCTCATCAAAAACGTATTTTTTATTAAATAGAAAAAAAAACAAATAAATTTTCGGAATAATTGAAATAGGATTTGTATGTAATAAAAGTAGTAAAGTACGTTTATTCGAATATTTTATGGCATTGAGTATTATAAAATATTAGGCACTGACAGAGAAATAAATTAACATAATTTATTCTAACTGTACTGTGTTTGTCCATTACACGCATGCCGTTATTACCTATGTCATGGCTACTAACTTACTCGAATAAGTATATAATTATTATAATATCATTAACGCTATCTGATAATTATATTTATTTTAACGTTTATTTGTATGTATACAATCTGTAATGATATTTACAATAAGTATATGAGCGTTTAGATATATTATAATAACATGTGGGAGTGAGGAGAGAAGCAATAACACTCAGAAATAATCATATAGTAATAAAATGTTGTAGTAAACATTCGAGCGTATCTATGCGGTATGTTCCGAAAACTATTTTAAATAAAAAAAAAAATATACATATAGTTTTTATTTTTTTTTTCTGCACCGCTTCTAAAAATGTTTTATAGTGTACCTACATCTGCAAAATTGTCTTTGCACATATTTAGTACGTTCCCAATTTTGGTCCCCCAAAATTTTTTTTTTTTTGGCTGCACACAAATCGCGTCCTAAAATAAAAAATCCGATAAGTGACTACAAGAACGTGCGTCCCGGGTTCTTCTGAACGACTATACAAAGTGCGTCCATAAATTATATTTTAATAAATACGTTATACTTTTGCGGTTATATCCTAGTCTAATACAAATTATTACTTTGTACAGATTATACGTATTATACGTTTAGCATGTGTATTTTCTGTTCATAGTTCGTTCGTATTATTATAACGCTGTATTTTTATAATCCGTACAGCGTTGATCGCGCTTGAGTAAACGTTGGCGTTTATAAACGCCAACATTTCTTATTAATAAAATGACATTGTTGATTTTAAGTGAAATTTCAGGTGAATACAAATTTCCTTACCATAAAACATTAAATATTGATATTCAACCGTTGGAATTGCTGTAAAAAAAATCGCCCGTCAAATATATATATATATATTGAATAATATGATAAAAATGACGTTATAGAACGTGCAAATGATCATAATCATATTATTAAATACTTTGATGAATTATTTAATAGACAAAAACTGAGTAATAATATAAAGCGAATGATTTAAACTTTAAATTTTAAAAAATGGCGTATCAACGACCGAAATAAATATTTTTAACCTATTAATAGCAATAGCAAGTTGCTGCTAACAGTCCTGAAGGGTCTGTATAAAACGGGAAAGAAAATAAAGTTTTTAAGTTGGGACGAAATTCGTATGAAAAGGTGATCTTGGGAGGCGATTCGTTTGCTGCGTAGGTGTTTTTTACGTTTGTATGTATATTACGTAACGTCATAAAATGTTCCGTCGAACTGTAGTGATAGTTTCTATAGTTCTTTAAAATAATACTTTTGTATCAATATTATTTCTTTAGCTTTTAGCTTTTTGATTTAATTTAACGAAAACATTTTCCCTATATTTTCGTTTCTATCGCGTATATTTTAGTATGCCCAGCGACCACCTATAATTTGTCGATAACGTATAATTGAATACCTCCGTCAGAAGTGTTTAAAAACACTATTTTAGTAGGTATGAGCTGACAGTGACAAAACTCTTACTACTGTGTTGTGCCATTTCTAAATCGATGACCTTTCCGATACGTATATTGGCAAAGACTTCGAATAACAATAAGTTACTTATATGTTATTATCTTTACCCCTGATGGTTTTAATAAGAATTTCTCCGCAGTCTCATTAGTTATGTTATCTATTACAAAAATTACGTTCACTTATATTTTATTTTACACTAGGTGGCGTAACGTATGACCTACAATAAAAACAAAACGATAGGGCAAGTCCCTGAGAATTATTAATACCAATAGTCACATATTATACATTTAATACGAGTAATTCTATACAAATATTGGCTATAGGTGCCTATGCACCTAGACCTACTACGTGGACTACGTGGACACTTTTTTTTTGGACGGAATACATACCGATATTTCTTCAAACACAACGCAAGAGCTTTGTTTATTTTGTATATATTTATATTAACGTTAAAATTGGACAAAAATGTCTACTGAACTGAACGCTATTTTCTTCTTCTTTCATAACTTTTATACAGTTCATTTGGAGCCTTCACTGCTTCCGCTTTTTCATGCCACCTTCCCATATTCTTACGCATTTATCCTCGTTCATTGCGTACATTTTTTCGTGGTCAGTAGTCATCGTATACACCTTTGCCTGGGACGGCTTTTAGATCTTTTCCCTTAGGTCCTTCCAACCATGACTGGATTTTATATAGCATTACTCTTTATGTTTAAACTGCCTATTACAACCATATTATTTATTAGTTATTACTGATATAACACTTTTGACGGTGTATGTATTTCCGCGTTAGTTATCGTTCGGTACTTTCTATATTCTACAATAGGAACGCAGGTATACATGTCGCAGCGTAATTTTCTTTCAAAGGTCATCTTCTCCCAAGTATATTATTTTATTGTCAAAGTTTCCCATCCATACTGTAGGATTGGTCGCAGATACTAAACATAATAATAATAAATTGTTTTAAATGACCCATAACTGTTCATAAGTTCATAGTTTTAGATTCTAAGTGGAGCGAAGAAGTTTATGGTTTTACAAAGATATTTATTTTATTTTTTTTTTCTGTGGACATATTTTCTACCAGAGGCCTTGCTCCAATTTTTATGTGTAGTAACTTTTCTGAAAATAAATCAGTATGAAAAGATCGTTATAAAGAGGTCGTTTTTCGATTCTCTCTGGAGTTTTCTCAACAAATATGAAAAACTGGAAAAAAATATAGGAAAACTGGGAAAAACGTAGAAAAACCGGGGAAATCAGTACAACACTAAACAAATATTATTAAAGAAAATATATAGAGTTTGCCTAATTATTTTACTATAATATGATACATATATTGTTGACTAAGCATCACTATCAACTGAACTCCTCTCATAATGTCGTATGCAATCGTAAGCAATGGTTTATCGTTATTTATCTCATTTCAGTTTAACATTTTACGTACTATTTTACATATTAATATGGATAAAACTTATTTGGTTCCAAGAAATTGCTCAAGAATTCGATATGAAAAAACAAAGATAATTATAATTATTTTAGTAATTATAAATTAATAAAATTGTCTATTTAAGTTTTTCAAAACATTTTTAAACGTACTATAATTAGAATTTTTCGTTAGCAATAATTTATCGTCACGTACAGATAAAAATTAAATTACCTACCCTAAACAGGCCAAACATTATTCTACGTTCCCAAATTCCTCCCTACCAATAGTAGCACTGTATTCACATCCACTGTCTTCTTGGGTGTAATTTATAAATTATAAAAATTATTAGTGTAATTTAGATATAATTAATTTAAACTAACGCATATACACATTTTGATTTCATATTTTTTTTTTTTAAATATTGTAGGTTTTAGATATATTTCATACATACTAATATTGTCATCGATCGCTCTAATTATTATTTTCATCTTTTGTGTGTATGTGTGTGTGTGTTCTAGGATAACACAGTCCCAGTATAGGTTGATACCATTCGAACTTTTTTTTTTGTTTCACTCTGTGTATACATTTTTGATAATTATTTTTTTTTTAAGGGCATTTTGACTTCTTAAAATTATTACGGTATTTAATATTAAAAACTGTACTTGTATAACGTAGGTATACAATATGGTAAGTTTTTAATAATGCTTTCGTATTGGTTCGCATTTATATCGTGCGATATGTCGATCTACATTTATTTTAATCAAAAATAAACACGATGACGTAATAATCACGCCACTCTGACATCCGAACTCTAATCTCGTCAAGTCAAACAGTATAAATACGGCTTCGGGATTTCTGTTCAGGCATAACACATTTTTTGTGCGATTTTATTCGTTGGTGAGTACACAAACTTATTATATACTTACGAGAACGAGTACCTATAGTATATATATATTTTATTCCGTTATTAATATTATTGTGTGTTTTTTTTTTTTTATTCTTGTTTACAGTCTTCACTTCTCGTTTCACGTAAACCTAACCAAAAATCAAAAATGGGCGCTGAAAAGGTAACCATGAACATCGTTGTCGTTGGACAAGTCCAACCCGCCAAGGCCCCCAAGACCGTCGCCAAGGCCGCCCCAGCCACCAGCCAACTGATGGTGAGTGTACACTGTTAAATAAAAAACACTACTCATTATTAGTCATTAAACACTCGTTAAAGTTTTTGTATTTTTGTATTTTTTTTTTCCGTAAAGCGTTATACTATTATGATTTTTATATTTGAAAAAAAAAAACAACTACTTAATTGTTTCAAAAAATACGAGTACAATGAGTGTAATGCACTTCATATTAGACAGATTAGATAGGTAGATTATTCACTAACAAAGCATCCGAGTATTGGATGAGAAAAAACTTACATACATACCACCAGTACCGAATAATAATTTGAATTTACATTAATATCGAAAAACGGGCATTAGCAGTGTAGTAGTATATATATACCGATTAGCAGCCAAGCAATAATAATATCAAGTAAAACCAAGACTCCGGGTATTGTATAATACTGTGATAGTTGAGAATATATTTTTTTTTTTTAATGTAGAAATAAAATCTGTTCTGCCCTCTCCGGATTAAGTCTGCTTCGTCTACTTTGTCAACAAATCCTGCTTTGGAAAGAATATACACATTCGAGTGTATTCGAGCTCGATGGAGGAACAGAATTTTTCACTAATCATTTTTTATTTCGTTAATTTAGATATCGGGTACCAAATATTGACCGATTAATAATTTACATACATACAGGGTACCGTATATTGGTCGGGTACTGCATTATTACTGATTTATTACTCGATGATCGGCTATACTTGAAACATCTCTACTTTATATTGAATTTCGCCATTATTAAAATACTCTAACATACTACGTTTGGTTATCCTCGAGTTTTCTATTTTTCTAATATATAATATATATAATATATATTCTAATATATTTTTCTCTATATATATATATATATGTATTTTTAACGAAAATAAATTATCATCGTTTAATTATCAATTTCTTTTTTGCATTGCATTCCATATACCTACCCAATATTACTCATATAACTATTTTAAGAATTTATCTATACTTAACTCAAATAAATATATTTATTTGTTGTGTTTTTTGTTTGTTTCAGTCCTGTTAAACTCATGTAGTCCATACATTGCAAACTCAAAAATGCCATAGTCCAAACAATACAAATTATGCAATTATTATTAATTAATATTATGTATATTATGTACTGACACCTCAAAATAAACCAGTCCTATCCGTCATTTGATTTTTTTTTTTCTATTAACACTTTATTTTAAAATTTTGATAGTTTATAACGGTATTTACCAAATAAGCTCAATATTCTATAAACATAACGATAAAACGGTTATTATATTGTATTAAAAAATAAAAAGATTCGTTAAAGAAACAAAAAAAATTTACAATCATATAATAAATTAATAACGAAAACATACTTAGAACCGCAGGGGTTGGAGAATCTTCACCAGACTAGAATATACATTTCGGTCACCTTAATTTTTACATTTTTTGATATCTGTGTATATATTGATATTTGTATACCTTTATTACAATTTTTGTTTGGAGAAGTTTAAAAAAACATTTGTAGAAACTTTCATCACCGAATAACTACATTTAACATCACTTCCAACAGTGTCCAGCAGATTTTGTATACAAATAAAATAATTTAAGATATTATGTTTCACATTATAATTATTAAATATTATACCAATAATTATGTTGTAATAATATTATTCCAGAACCTTGATAATCTTCAAGTATAAATACTTATTCACTTAACACATACATTAAGACATGTGGCCTGATTTTACATGTCTTAATTTGTTTAACTTTTCTTGCCAAGTCATTATATAATTTCCAAATATTTATACTTTTTATGTACACAACATAACGGTCGTTAGCATAATGCACTGCATCAACTAACATAAGAGTCCACCCAGATCCGGGGAGACCGACAGCGGAGTAGATGTACGGACTGACGATGCTCCCGGTCGAGCATTTCACCAGCGATGCAAATGCCGGTACCACGGGATGGCGGGAGCCCACTCCGCCTCGAGCAATTGGGGCGGCGGCCCGTCACGTCGGCAGGTCTCTCTGGTCTTGGCCGAGTTCCTGCCGACGGCGGAATGGTTTCGTGGTGGCTGTCACTGGAGTGATATTGTGGTTACGGGTCGAATGCTGACCCGAGGAAAGCTCTAGGTCGAACGGCCTCGCAAGCGGCTCCGTTCGTGAAACGGGGTATCTCCCTGGTGCCTACTCAGTTCCTCGGCGGGCTCCACACCACACCGAAGGTTATCAATGACCAAAAACGGAAAGCAGCGAGACATGGCTGCGGCCGAACCAACGGCGGGGGATAAGTAGCGCTCGACACGAATCCATTGGTATGGGGGGGGGACGGGGAAACAGTCATTTCGGGGCTCTGCAGTACTTGTGATCCTTAGTACGACACGGGGGAACGCCGCACCGGCTTACCGCTCCGGATTCTCCTGAACTTCCATGCTTCTTTACTAGGCCATAGACTAAAATTAGACGCGCGGTTGTAGGGTGACGCGCTCAACCACTAAAACTCGGAATTTATACTGCACCGACTAACAGATATCTAAAAATTAATATTTAATAAGTTAGCGATTATTTTAATGAATTGACTGTAGCGTATTTGTTATTTATTTTTTTTTTTATTGGAATTATTCCAATCGGATTATCTTACGTTTCGTTCTTACTGTTATTAAATAGTCCGCAGATAAAAGTAATAATCTTCTTTTATTTGCACTATACGCAGTGGTGTTCCCGTTGATTTTTTTTTGAGAGTATACCGTACTGCCTAATTTGATATATCTTCCTTATGAATTATATTGTTTACAAGGAAAATAGATATCAATTATACAAATAATTAAATTGAAATTATCAAAACAAAACACTCGACAGTTTTAAAAATAAAGTGCTGTTTTTATGTATTGATCATAACGATGGTCACGGTTACTTTTTCAGCGCCCGTTTTTGATTTTGTTTTCGTGAAACGTGAAGTGAAGACTGCAAACAGGAATTAAAAAAAAAAAAAAATAATAATATTAATAACAGAATAAAATATCTATATATATAGGCTAATAGGTACTCGTTCTCGTAAGTATATAATAAGTTTGTGTACTCACCAACGAATAAAATCGCACAAAAAATGTGTTATGTCTGAACAGAAATCCCGAAACCGTATTTATACTGTGTGACTTGACGAGATTAAAGTTTGGGTGTCAGATTGGCGTGATTATTACATCATCGTGTTTATTGCCGGTCTTGTTAAACTTAACCTCGGCGGTTTTCTTCTTGTTTTCCAGCATCCGAAACTCATTATTATTGTATTGACACTGCGCTAGAGCAGTATAATTAAGCAGATATTATTAAGTTACCATTAATATTAATAAGCAGTATTATTGTATAATAACGCAGATTATAGTATCCGACCGGTGGATAAAAATTAAAATAACATAGAATTGCAAAACGTTCAGATGGCGTGTGTTTTGTGTGCAATATCAATAAATAACATTTAAATGCTGTAGATACGACAGGCCATGAGATCGGAATGGTTATTTTTTCACGATTTTTTTTTTTGCGTTCGGATGGTATTACAACAATATTATAATATTCCTACACAGAGGCAGATATTATAATGTTTCTGTACGAACGTTTCGCGTTTGGCCAGCGACTATTATTAATTTCAATCGAAATTGCCATTATTGAATTCTGTTGTTATTTAGTACATTTGTTCGTTTCCGAAAACCGTTTAAAAAAAACTGAAGATTTAGTCGGCCGATTATGATGCGTGGAGCTCATTTCCTTGATACTTTTAACGATCAAACGAGTTTAAACTCGGGAATTGTAATTGGTTTATAGGTTGATTGAAGTGATCATATTTCGATTAGATTTTATTTTCACCGCGTTGTTGAGAGAGTTCGACATACATTGCGACTTCATTATAGTTAAGAAGTTTAAGTGGTTTTTTTTAACATAACTATAGACAGTTAATTATTTATATCGTGAACTAATTGACTTAAACATTTCAGTTCTTTTGCGTTCGCTCAAATTCGAATTTGTCTGGTTGATTTTCATATAATAAACATCTAATTAAGTTTACGGATTGAAAACGAACGATTGAGTATGAATTTTTTTTCCAAATTCGAATATTTTTATTGTTCCTAAACTAACCGATTGTAAACAATTCGCGTACTCTTGTGGTAGTCTAAAAAATTCGATTAATAGGTAATTTACAATTTCAACTATAATAGTTCGGAATGTTCAAGTTGAATGAACATTGTATTTTAGCATTGTAATTGAATTTTCAACATAGTTAATATTATCGTGTCCGTTATATCTACTCGTAATTGTTCGCCTCGTCGCCACGATAATGCCATTGTTATAATAAATTTACCGGTAAAAAAAAAAAAAAAAATGTTCAATCTGTTCCGACGATGGTTTTAAATAATTTTAATTTTTTAAAAAAAAAAAAAAACCCATACGTTTTAAAATATTATCTAACCCAATAACAACCGAATGGTTTTCGAAGTCTGTTCGATTTGTTCTGGTGCGATTTTGTAATAGGTAAACACACGGCGGACAATTGCACGATAATTAATTCTACTCGGATAACGCGCGCGGTAAAACACGTTCACTCTTGACCGTTCCTATTCAAACGGCGCGATTTAGTTGTAAATACTTCACACACACGCGCGGCATTAAAATATTTTTTTGTTTCCAGACTCCGTGGTTTTTTATTTATTTTTATTTAATGTAAGAATGTAGGTCAAACTGCACAACCTACCGAAAAAAAAACCGTCAATACGACGCATATGCGGGTACATTATGTTATTATTATTTTTTTTTTAGATATTTTGCGTAGTTGTGCGAATTACGTTATTACCAGCGCTATTATTACAATAGTTGTTCGGGATAATGCTCGTAAAATATCGGTAAATTTGGTAATTTTCTCGGGACGATTCGGGGACGCGTTTTTTTATTTTTTTTTTCTGTTTTTTCGGCCACGTACGCTTAACCCCGTCGTAACCTCTCGCACGCATATTGTAATAACTGCTGTCCCCGACCGAATATTCTCGCCGACCGGTTTTTTGGGTACAAAAATTGACCGAAAACGCGCGATATCTTCTTCTTGCGCGCACATACCTATATAGAAGCGACCTTGAAACCTTGCAATAATTACAACAGATTTTTCGACCTACCTACAGAACGTTATTTCAATGCCATTGGAAAGCGAATTGGCCGGTGTATATATTAGCGTTTACGTAAAGCCGCGGCCAGCGCTCTTCCCATGTTTTAAAATCGATTAGCTTTTTGTTTTTCTTCGTTTCTCCGACAGAGGTGCCAACGGTAGAGGCGTCTCTCTCTTGTACACTAGTAATTCGTCATTCGTGTAGTTTGTGTAGTATACGTGTGCTCGTTGAAATCCGAAATCCGGACGTATGTCACATCATTGTCAGATACACGAACTTCGTGTACACGGATTTTCGGAATCCGAAATCAAAATGGTATTAAATACCTATCTATTTAAAATTCTGTCTGTCTAAAAATTTTTTCGTAAATACAAATATAAAATTTTAAAAACTCGAATTTCGGAGTCCAAAATCCGAATGTGTGTCGCATCACTGTTAAATAAGTTCGTGAACTTCGTGCACACGTGTATTTTAAACACACGTATAATATCGCTGCCTCTAATACATAATTACCCGTGAGTGTGCGTTACTTATTTTTGAAAACCTACGAATCATTGAGTACGGTAATGAAATTATAACCGCCATTACACCCATACAATAACGTAAATACTCCTGAAACCCAACACACTGCCGCAGTTATAACGCGACACCCCGTAAACAAATATTGTATATTATGTTTTACGTGTGTTTTGACGACCGCTTTTATTATTATTATTATTTGAAACGTAGGCACCTATTATATTACGGTTTTCAAGAATGTAAATACACTGCCATTCATAATATTATATCATTATTATTATTATTATACTCTAAATATTGTACTGCAGGTATTGATGAAACGTCGTGACAACAGAACAATAATAACACTGTATCGTTTAGACGTTATTTGTATCGATTATTGTTCTGTTGTCACAATATCGTGTTATGGTTTTTTTCACTTGCCCCGTTCCCGTACAAAAACATGTTAAAAAATAAATGTTTCAAAAAAAAAAAAAAAACAAAACCAAAACAAAACGCGATGTATTCGTGTTTTGCGTCTGATACGTGCCTAATTTAGAATAGTTTTAAAATGGCGCTTATCACTTTGACAATTTTGTTTGTATGATGTTAATATAATTTGATAACGCGTGGTGTGTTTTTTCTAAGGTTACTTAACCGGCCAACGTATCTCGGTTACGAAATCTCGCTCCAATCGAAAGCTTTTTAGGAACATTCAAGTAGCGTTTTTATCGATTCCTATTCATTTTTGACACATCGAGGCGATCGAATTTTGATTCCCCTTGTAGCTTTCCTATAACAAACGGCGAAAACCGGCGATTCGTTGTACATAATAATTTTCGTCGACATCTGGGTTACCTAATACAGTTATAATTATACTCTGCTCAGAATCTTTTTTTGTTAGCAATGGTTTATCGTTGCGCACACATATTAATAAATCGAATTACTCAATCCGATCTTCCCCCTTTTCTCTCAAAACAGTGGCACGCAAAAACCACCGGTGGGTGGCATATAATTATTTCGCCCAAAAATCACCTCTCTCTTCTCGCCTATATCTCTTTTCGCCCAAATTAAATGAAATCTTTTCGGCCACGGATTCAAGTTCAAAATTTGTCGGAATCATTTATCGAAATTATTTATGATTGATATTTTCTGATTGACTTATATTTTTAAATCTGAAGTATTTTTCGCCGATTGTCGACAATGTTTTATTATTAAAGCCTTTTAACATTACCCAGAGAGCACCTCGAGGAATAAATATAACATAACTTGGTGTATATTATGTTTGAAGTTATTTAATATTTAATATTTACAAAACGGGTTTCGGTATGCATTTTGCAACAACATTGATTTTCGAATGTCGACGGAATATTCATAATATAATCTATTAATATTCGATCAATAAACCGCATCAGCAAAATCAGCAGTGTTTTTTGAGATATTTTGTCTCTGAGCGATTTCTATATTCTACGGGGGATATTTTGACTAAATTGTATTTCCACTGTTCACTGAAGACATTTTGTATAATGATATTATTAACCATAGTGATATTTTTATCCGGAACAGATTTTCCCGAATTCGTTTTAGACATATAAATGCAAATTTTAAAAGTTATTTCTTCCTAAACGAATTTAATATTATGCAAAAAATACATGATTTCAACGGTGTTTTAAAAGCAATATTTGAATTATCGTTTTCAACTCGACCGGTCGCAGCACAACGACGTGTGCATAATTATGGCATAATACCGAATTCATTAAATGGTAAATGTATTTTTTCAGAAATTTCACTTTTAACGAACACTCGCATTGCGTGGCATTGGCTATCTTTGTCTTTCGTATAGTGAGCTCTACGTGACAAAAACGTGGTCGCGCAAAAATATCGCGATAAGGTCTTTGAAAATCAGATAAAACGCCTATGCACTAAAAATCATCGAAAAATGCTTTAAAAAAAAACTAAATATACCCGTAAAAAATGGCGTATACATGTTTTTAATTTATTGCTCTATTGGGTAATTTATAATATTTTTATTTTATTTAAAAAAAAAAAAAATTGAAAATTGAAACATTTGACTTTTGACTAATGACGGTAGTGTTGACTCTAGTGGAGTCTCTGTTATCGAACTATGAAACTCTGAATCAAATTATGTACTCGTAAAATATTTTCTAATATCACTCATAAAAAAAAAACGCATTTTTCATCGAGATCCGGGCCCAATTACTAATACGTAACGTTTGTGTCGTATCGGATCCAACCATACCTGATAACGATTGTTATCACACAACAATACGACCGTCACGCTAAATTAGTAAACAGATTAGATTGAACCGCCTCTATAACGTATGAATTACACCTGTAGGTAACCGTTAAAAAATTGCGCGAGTTTCAAAAGCGCGGTCGAAACCCGTCCGTGAACACACGCGCGTGTACGTAGGCGACAAATGTGCACGTGTTACGTCACGTACACTAGACAGTGCGCGTCGCATTGCGGTGACGACGGGGCCGATGATAAAACGAACAACAAAATAGTCGAACATCGATTCGTATCTGCGGACAAAAATGCGCAATAAATTGTTATTATAAATTGCCATTGGCTGGGCGACGGGGTTATAACGAAATCGGTGCGAGAAACGATACGATGGCATTGTCGACGATCGCGCACCGATCGGGCGAAAGGAACGATTCGGAGAGGAGACGATCCCGGTTTTCGGGGTGTGTGCGCAGAAGGGGGGTGGTGGTAGGGCGAGAGGCGGCCCGAACGCTAAAAACCGGCGCCGTGCCGAACAGGCATAGTCGCAATAATGATAATAATAATAACAATATTGTGGTAGTAGAAGTCGAGAACCTTGAAAAATCGGCGGCGCGGCCGACGCGCGCGCGCGACCGCACGCCGGCGTCTCGCGGCGCAGATCTGCGTCGCGATCAAACGTCCGCGGTGCGCTGTTCTCGACGGCGACAGCGACAAACGACAAAAATGAATACCGGGACGTCGAAGAAAACCGCGCTGTTATGGACGGTCGCGGTGGCCCTGTCGTTGGCTCGGCCCGGCCACGGTATGGCGCTCACGGTTTTCCAGGCGGTGGTCGAGTACTACCGGATGTTGGCGCCGGAACCGCCGGACGCGGTGCCGAACGCCGACCGCCTGGACAGGCAGTACGATTTCGTGGTTATAGGCGCGGGTTCCGGCGGATCGGTGGTAGCCAACCGGCTAACCGAGGTAGCCGGCTGGACGGTGTTGCTGGTCGAGGCGGGTGGCGAAGAGAACTCGATGACGGACGTGCCGCTGTTGGTCAGCTACCTCATCGGTACCGGGTTCGACTGGGACTACCGCACCGAGCCGCAGGCCGGCGCGTGCGGCGCGATGGTTGACCGCAAGTGCCGGTGGCCCAGAGGTAAGGTCATGGGTGGCACCAGCGTCATCAACTACATGATGTACACGCGCGGCGCACCCGAGGACTACGACAACTGGGCCCGGGCCGGGAACGCCGGATGGAGTTACGCGGACGTGCTTCCTTACTTCAAAAAGTCCGAGAACGTCGACGGCCGATTGTCCAGGTCGCCGTACCACAGCCAGGGTGGTTACCTCAAGGTCCAGGAGCCGGCGTGGAAGACGCCTCTGGGATCGGTGTTTCTGAGGGCCGGCCGGGAGCTCGGGTACGATGCACCGGTCGATTATAACGGCCCGCGGCCCGGGGGCTTTGCGTACGTGATGGCCACCACGGATCGCGGGGCCCGGTGCAGCGCTTCGAAGGCGTTCTTGCGGCCCATCAGAGACAGGCCCAACCTGACTGTCTCCAAGCGGTCCCTGGTCACCAAGATATTAATCGATCCGGAGACGCGACAGGCCTACGGTGTCAAGTTCGTCAAGGACCAACGGACCACCGTGGTGTACGCCCGCAAAGAAGTCGTTCTTAGCGCCGGATCGCTGAACTCGCCGCAAGTGCTCATGTTATCCGGCGTGGGACCGGCCGAACATTTGCAGGCCGTCGGCGTGCCCGTGGTCAAAGACCTCAAGGTGGGCTACAACCTGCAAGATCACGTGTCCATGGCCGGTCTGGTGTTTCTGGTCAACCAGTCGGTCACCATCGTAGAGAGCCGGTACCGGCACCCCAAGTACCTGGTGCAGTATGCGCTCGACGGTGACGGGCCGTACACCATACCGGGAGGCGCCGAGGCGTTGGCGTTCACGGCCACCCGGTACGCCACCAACGGGTCCGCCGCAGCGGATGTGGTGCCCGACATGGAACTGGTGTTCGGACCCGGGGCCCTGACCGGTGACACGGGCGGCTCGTTACACCGGCTGTTCAACATGCGCGAAGACTTTTACGAACGGGTGTACGGCGGATTCCGGGGACGTGACGCTTGGGGCCTGGTGCCCATTCTGCTAAGGCCCCGTAGCCGCGGCCGCGTCATGTTACGGTCCGCCAACCCGTTTCACGCGCCGCTCTTCTATTCCGGATATCTGACCGACAGACGGGACCGCGACGTGCTCGTCGAGGGCATAAAACAGGTACGTGGTCGAAACGTTCTCTTTCCGACAGTTGTGCAGGGCGTGTAATAGATCTAAAATGAGAAATCCCCGTTTAGAGCACGCACAGTTTGAAGCTAACACCGAATTGAAAACCCGACGAAAATGTTTTAATCGTATTGCGTGTGTTTGAGATCGTTCCCACGACGTCCCGCGGTTAGTGTGTTTCGGTGCGTCGGTTTAGTCGAATTTCAGACATTTTGTTCACGAGTAATTTTAGATTGTGATTCAAAACGCAACTTGGGATCCGCATTATACGTGTTATACAATTCGAATAGGAAATGTCCGTTTAATTTGCTATGTTATAATATTACAACAAATATCATAAAAAAAAAAAACCGACGTCTCGGTGTCCCTCTTTTGTAAAAACACAATTTACGGTAAACGATATCGAAATCGTTCAAATGGGAGAGGGGGGGGGATTTTCTTTTTCTTTCGGGAAACGTCCATATTCTATATTTTAATAAATACACTGTGCGTGGGTACCCTGGTTGGCCATTGTTAAAAACATACAGCCAAAAATACCCGGGCGGCCGGGCATATGATTGTAGTACCAAATCGTACGATATTATTATTAATTTTTTTTTTTTTTTTGAAAACGATGTTAAACTTCTCTCTCTCATACACATACACACACACACACGCATACCGTTATTATCTAACGTCCATTTCTCCACGAGTCAACACGGTCCGTGTGAAAACGTCTGAAATGGAAAAAAATTTGATAGGTATTAGGTATATAAATCGAATTTATTACCGTCGTTACGTTCGGTAAATCAGTTTTATGCAAATCGATCGCGGGCAATTGAATTCCTATTTAAATTGCTTCGCGCGTTGTTTTATGTGCGCATATCGATGTTGTTCGTTTAACGTCCCGCGGGAACAATGGTGAATTAACATACAATACGGTCTTGTCAATAAATTACACTAGAAACGTTCAGAATCGAATCTGTCCTCCTCAAAGGTGTTGCTGTTGTTGTGCCGGGTCACAATGTAATTAATGTCAAACAATTCGAGAGACGTAATACGTATCCAATCGTCTACAATATTATTAGCCGACTCGTTTTGGGACGGATGATTAAAATTTAAAACAATACGCAGTGGCGTAGCCAGGATTATGATCAATTAGAAGGGGGGGTTACATAGGCGCGGATAGACCACCAACTTTGGGGATGATAAAATTATGGACACATCAATGGACCCATGGAGGATATGCGCCCCACGTACCCCTTTTATACGACTCTTACAGTAAGCAACTGCACATTTCATTTACAATTTTGTATATAAAAATTGATCATAACTATTTTTCACACACATTTACATTGTCTATATCGAATATCTGTATTTTGTTCTGCTCATTAATTATAAAATACAGGAATAAAATATTTATTCGTTGTTATGAAAAAGTTGATTGGGTTTTTTTGGGGGGGAAAGGTGCTAATTTTAAACTTGGGGTACTGAAGACTTCCTAGCACCCCCTAGTTGAGCCTACGCCTTCTTAACGTTGTTTATAGCTACAAAAAGAAGTTAACGAATTCATCAATTCGACTAGGTTAAGTTAAAATCGTATTAAATTCTATATTAACTGAATATCGGGTTAGTTTTATTTTATACGTGGGTACAGTAATACACTGTGTCGTGTATACAATGAAAATTATATAATTTTTTAACCACGTACCAAAGTTGGATTGATTATGATTATTATATTATGGTTAAGGAAAACCAAAAAAAAATTAACTTCTTTTGAACTAGTTAACTAGTTATGAGTAACATTACTATAATTAGGTATATTATTGTACTATTATTGTATTCGGTGATTTTTTTTTTTTTTACAATCGTGCCATGTAATGAAATTATCAGCCGTATAAAGTATAATAAATTATAAAAAAAAAAAAAATACAAAAACCCGTTTTGTTAACAAGGACACTGAAATATTATTATCGTTTTACACGCGCCATATACGAGCGCGATGATTTCAAGACGCGCCGACGACGTCTTTTGTAATAATGTCGCTGTTCCCGAGTGCGACAGACAAACACGGTGTTATCGGTTTACAATATCATTCTGAAAAAACAAAAACTGAATAATCGTTTTGGCACACTCGCGGTGTAGTGATAACACGACGACCCGATGGCCGGATTGTCTGCGTAACGTTATACTCTAATTCTCTGTACGTACGACGTTGTGTCCGTGTTACGACAATACGACGGCGGCGTTCGCGTGCTCGTGTTGCCGGGGTTTAATCGACCAATAGGCCGCGAAATGGCTGCAACCTAACGGACGGGAGGGGTGCGCAACGAAACAATTTTTTTTTTTTTTTCTATATAATAGATTTCGCTTAATGCGGGCACGTCGGGACCAATTACGTTTGCCGATAGTGACGTTTGAACACTAAGGGCACGTGGGGCGCGAGCCCGGGACCCCGGCCTGACGGGGGCCCGAAAAAAAAATTTTCATCTTTACGTTATAACGTATTGACGCGACTTTCTTCAGCTAAATGTTTGACTGTCGGCCTTCAATGTTAAGTTATGATTTACAAATACAGATAGTTAAATTCTGTTTACTCAAAATGTAAATGTTTCAAAAACGACGATTACCCCTTATATACGTGCAATAAACACGTTGATTGCTGTACAGACTGCAGCAGCGGCTGGCGGCTGCACAGTTATTATTAACTGTTGTTAATAGTTAATTAATAATTTATTAAAGTAGATAAAAAGTGACTATTAGGTAATTTAATGATAAGAATGATGATAGTAATAATAATAATGTAATTATAATTAAAAAGATTTTTTAAATCTTGTAACTACAAGTTGATTTTTTTTTTTAATATTTATTTTTTAAAGCCTAAAAAAACCGCTATGTTGTTCATAAAAGTCTATGTACGTATCAAATATCTGTTTAAGATTAAAAAGATGATTTTTTCTCATATGTGATTAACCAAAAATTAATATTGGTTTTTTCATTCGCGTTATTTTTTAGCTTCTAAAAGGGACTCCAGACTCTGAGTACCCAAGGCCCTCTGCATAGTTAAGAACGACACTTTTTGCCCACATTAAGTGTTTGCCCATTTAACCGATATGAGTATCGTTATACATCATTATACAAAAATCATTGCCAAATCAAACCCAGCCTACTGGAGCCAAATCCATTAATCAGGCCGTTCCATTTGTATTTAAAAAAAAAAAAAAACAACCTTTCCGTTATAATACTCATATACACATAAAGTAATGTATATTCATTATACATTGACATGCTCGTCTATTATTGTTTTTTTGGATTAGACGACGAAAATATCGTTTGTATACGAATCATTGATAATTGCGGAAATTGGACGTATCCACTTTTTTTGAGAAATTCAGCTATCGCGTGATTTGTATTTATCTACCTTAAATACATTTTTTGTGTAAGGATAGGGCCGGTTCGTCAAACCATTATGAAAATATCGTCCACTAAAGTCAGTGTTTGGGACAGACAAGAAACAAGTCAAAGACATATGCTAGTTTTCTAGGCCTTCCTAAGAAATTTAGTTTCATGGGCTTGTTTCCTTTCTGGAATTAGTAATTCATATAATTTATAATGAAACATCGTTACTGCCGGCATACTCTATACGCACTGGCATATAAAACCTAATACAAGTTAGATACAATATTTTTAAACTACATTTTTAACCGAACGCAAATATTTGAAAAGTTAAACGCGAAATTCATTATAAGTTTAATTTAGTGGTAAAAAAGAAAGTCAATCGTAATGTAATGATTTTTTTTAAACAAGCGTTTTAAGATTAATTTTTTATGAAAATCTTAAAAATTACGGCATTTTTTGTTACATTTTAAACTCTCAAAGTACATTGGTTATCAGTGTTTAGCATTATCTAGATATATAATGAATTACCTTTTATCTTATCTAGATAATAAACAAAATTAGTTATTTGATGAATTATCTTAAATGAATAATTGATTTATCTAACGCAATCTAGATAAATTTATCTAAATAAATAAATATATTTACCTATTCGAAAAATTCGAAAAATAACATAGAATTTGAAAGTTATGAACCCATGTCTTATTATTAAACCATCCTTGTACAAATACAGAACAAAATCAAAAACATAAAGTAGTATGTAATAATATTATCCGGGTCGCTTATTTATGTTATTTCTGAATTCTAATTATATCTGGGCCGATATAGCGAAATCTACAGGCTACGACCGAATAGGTTGGTCTAAACGGAGTTGACTGAGTTGACTGCTTATAGATTTTTTTTATAATTATCAAATTAACAATTAAGTTCAATTCAATATTATAAATGATTAAAAAATGTATACATTGTACCCAACCTTCAAAAATAAACATTAGAATACTGCTAGTATTATTTACTGACAAAAGTAAATAAATATAAAATAATTGTTAATCAATAAAAATTAATCTTAAAATTTGAATGAAATAATATATTCTAAATGGTTTTATAATTATTGAATATTATATACCTATTCGATTTTTAAGATCAAAATTAAGTTCATTTTATTTTATTTTATTTTTTAAGTAGAAATCGACAACAATTTTTTAGATTAATCAATAAAATTAAAACAATTTTATTTTTTTTTTCATCCAGATAAATAGTGTTTTATCTTTTATCTTTTATCTTTTTCTAGATAATTTAGATTTTAACTGTCTTTTATCTCTATCTAGATAAATTGTATCTAATTTTCTTTTATCTTTATCTAGATAAATTTTTGGTTATCTTTGCGCAACGTTGTTGGTTATGAAAATATTCCCACATTCATTTAGAAATGTTGTATTAATGGTTCACGGAGTTCTTGACGAGTAAAAAATAATGTGTCACTATCATACAGCATTGAGTCACTACGGTCAATGTTGAACTAAACGTATCACCTTGAAAGTCGAAACGGGTACCTGCTGAAGTCTGGAGTGACCTCTTTAGTCTTAAACAATTAATAGCACATTATACTTACTTCAAATTCGAATATGACATTTTAGTCATTAATAATATATTTCGGATATTACAAAGAGAAATGGGATAATAATATATAATATTCGGTTCTATGACGAGTTGTACAGCCGGTAAAAGTGCAAGGCGAATAGTGTTGTATTTTTAAATTTTTTTTTTTATATATACATTCTACATTCAAATATACAACTATTACTAAGTATATTGTATACCTAAACGGTAAGAAGGTCGTTTGTAGACAAATAATATTGAGTAGCTACTTACTTACATACGTGATATTTATTCTAGAAATTATTTCAACAGTTATTGTTGTATGAAATTAGATAGCTTAGTTATTTAAAAAACAAAAAAAAACCGTTTTACTTAATTCAGTTAAAAATTGTCCATTTTTACAAATAATTTCTATGGGTGTAGGAAAGTTCGTTCTCCGAGGATTTCGGTTAAAATTGTATAACATTTCAACCATACAATTTAAACAGGCCTTTTTTTTATCGTACTAAAGGCATGGTTTTTTCTCATTTAATTACAATTCCTACAAGTATACCAATAGTATCAGTGTGTCTACAAATATAAAGCCTATATTCCAGCCTAATGTTGTAGCACATGAGTTCTATACTTACAAAGCATCGGTTTTCGGTGCACACTCGACTCGATAAAACCTAATCTAACCTTAACCTTACTCGCATTATTTTGTCATTTTTCAGGCAATCACGGTGAGCAAGACTCGTGCATTCCAAAAATACGGTTCCACGCTGTTGTCTGTGCCGTTCCCTGGCTGCGAACACCAACCGTTCGGGTCTGACAGCTACTGGGCGTGTGCCGTGGGACAACTGACCACCAACCTTCATCACCAGGTGGGCACGTGCAAGATGGGACCAGACTGGGACCCGGACGCGGTAGTCGATCCCAAGCTCAGGGTCCGCGGCATAAAAGGTCTCCGGGTGGTCGACGCTTCGATTATGCCGCTCATACCAGGCGGACACACCAACTCGATGGCGATCATGATCGGTGAAAAGGCGGCCGACATGATCAAAGAGACTTGGCTGAATTGAGAATACAATACCATTCGGTGGGTACCTACGGGGTAGTAGCCCAGATTAGGTTAGGTTGTGCGTGTGCTGCATGAATGCGAATGACACCGCCGAGCACACGGCATTTGAGTGCTCGAGGCGCAATTATATAGTAGTCCTGGGTACCCGGATGACCGGAATTCTTATCCTGAGGACACCCTGGACCTCCTATGTAATTCTCCTGCAGTTGCGTGGTGACAACGCACTGTTTGATAACACGAAACTGACGGGCGCGACGCTCCAGTTCAGATGTGCCTTCCCCGCTTTGATCGACAGTAGGATTATGGTAAGGAAGAAAAAATATGAGAGGGCGAGGCTGATTAGAAAATATAAACAAGAGGAAAACTTTGTTTATATTTTACACCTAGTGTAAAGTTGTGAAAATAATGTTGATACAAAACGGTATGTGCCATCGTTTGATCAACTCGTGCATTCTCTTAACATATTTAAATTGTATAAATATTAATATGTGCCTCTGAATTTTATTATTGTAAACTGAAACACGTCAACTTTGTTTGTTCACCAGAACAAATTCACTGGGTTAGCTAGAGGTTTTTATTCTTTAGTGAGCGGTCAGCAATCAGTTTCTAAGTTGGGCCGGATAGTTTGAAAAAAAAAAAACACTTTCGGGGGCCATACATTTTTGGAGTTTAGCAAAAAAAAAAAAGTTCAATCTCTTACTATTTGATTTTCTGTCTTATTTATTATCTCTAGAAAAAAAAAACGGATATTTATAAATAAATAAATTGATAAATATATTTATTTTTGTATTAAAACACAATTGTTGTATAATATTATTTAATTACTTTACATAGAGTAAAATATATACATATACAATTTTATAATAATATACAAATACACCAAATTTTATGTCATACATAATAAAGATTACGTTCGGACGCTTAGATATTCTGGATCTACGCAGAGACAAATAATAAAAACAATGTATTAGTTTTACGGCCTTTTTTTTTTCTGTGGACAACTTTTCTACCAGCAATTTTGCTCCAATTTACAACGATAGCACTTTTACTAAAAGGAAATCTTACTGAGAAGGTACTTTAAAGAAGTCATTTTTTGATTTGAAAACCGGGAAAATTGGAACACTAAATAAATATTTTTAAAGAGAATATCTAATGCCTATTTAATTATTTTACCATAATATGACATATTTATTGTTGTTCGGATTATACCAACATTTCGTTAAAAACATTTGTATTTCAGGTATGAGGTGTGCAGTCACGCACAAATTCTCCAAATCGAAGGGATTTGTCAGTTTGTCAAACTTTTTCATATTCTGATATTCAAAACATCGAAAATCGCCTGTGTAAATAATATAATTATTAATATTCGATACAAAATATTTATATTGTACATAAAAATGTTATTTTTGTATTTTGTATTTTATTTGTTTTTCTAGTCAAAAACCGGTATTGTAATAATTTAAATCGTTCATTTTATTTATTATTGTTATTATTATAATTTCGTTATAGATAGAGTATAATAGAGTATAATGTCTACTATAATAATTATATGCTTTGTTTTTTACATTTTTAAAATAAAGGTCACCTTTAGTTGACGATCAAATACAGAAAACTAAATAAAAACTACCTATAATAAAATGAAAAAAAAAAAAAATATCTTTGTAAAACTTATACATTCTTTTTACACTCAGAGTCTAAAAGTACTATAAATATCCCTATTTATGTTATAAATAGGGCTCGGATTTATATGTAACTACATATTTTCCCTGTGACATGTTAAATTAATTTCAGCAAGTGATTAATTTGTTTCAAGTAATTTTCGATTAAATGAATATTTGATTTTATATAATTTGTTATGAATACATATTTATTAATTTTTGCATTTTTTTTATATATTTAGTCAATCTACTTAAGTGATACTTATTTTAGTGATAATATTGTTCAGAAATTGTTTAGTTTTGGTACATACTTGTTGTATCATACTTCATTACTTCATGTCATGACTGTAAAAAAACACAAGTTAAATGATACTTTGTTAGAAAAATGAGTCCTTCTTAAACAAAATAAAATGTTAATGTAATACTTTTTTTTTGATTGTATAATGAATAAAATATTATATTTTGAATTTTGAGTAAATTAATGATGATTTTTTTTTCTACAAATAATATGTTTTTTATTTTTCAGGGTAGAAATTAGGAAATTAATTTTTTTTTAAATTATTAGGATTTTAAACATGTGGATCTAAGGAGTAAGGATAGTTTCCAATTTTAGTTACCCTACCTTCCCAACTTCCCACCTACAAAAGTAGCTGCGCCCGTTCCCGTTGACAGTGACAGTGGATTGCGGACAGACGAGGAACCGAATAAATCAATGACACAACTTTTATATTGGCAATACAGATTAACACGACGAGATCTGGGTGATAAAAGCGGTACTACATAATGGCTGCTCGAGTTGAGACACTGTTTATAGATTTCACTGTGTATACTGTTACTGTACATTATATAATTCATACACAAAACTACGCAAAACATTATATTGTCTCATTATATTGAATATTATTATTTTATAATAATATAACATAATAACATAATATAATATGTATTTAATGATTTAGCATTTTTTATCTAAATTGTAACACCTAAGACCCTTATTTATTAATCACTAAACATGAATGTTTACTCTAAGTCTTGCTAATATTTTTGAGTAAGCACAATGTTCACCGAATAGGTACTCAAAATTATATAGAAGTTAAACAGGTTTTAAACTGCAAACATTTTATTGTATGCGGACAATTTGAACAATAATAGAATATTGTTGATTTATTAAATTATTAACTTTATTATTATAATAGTCTTCTATATAGGTATCTAATAAGACTAAAACTAGTACCACCAATATTTATTTTGTTCCACGTGGACACATTACATATTAGTTACATTTTAATCTAATAAAAAATGTAAGCATCTCCATAATTCACATTCATTTAAATTTGGGGCGCATTTAATATATTCAATTACCCACAAATACAAATAATTTAACTTTTAAAAATAACTTTTGCAAAGATAATGTACACACATATTTAATACCTATAATATGAGCATTTTTATGTTTATAGATTGATAACTTAATAGTCACAGGGGTAGTTATTCAGTCTTCTCAAATTCATCAAATGCCTCATTAAGTCACATCAGAATTGCACAGACAAAATAATGAATTAAAAATAATTAAGTTTACACGTAGTTACATAGCAAGACACTCTGGACCTTGTAAACATGTTGTGGCAGTATGATTAAACTTAAACAGATGTTTTAAATAGCATATATTATTATAATTTTTAATTATTTAATAGGTATATCGATTACTATAACTCCAATTACCTACTTATATATATTATAATTGTTTATAACTAGGAAATGTGTCTCATAATCGCTTCGCTCGCCAACACCCGTAACTCGTAATCATGGTTACGTAAATCCTTAATAACAAAACGCTTAATTTGATTTCTTTTTTCAGTCCCACCGTTGTTTTTTTTTTTTTTTTTGATTTTTGCGATAAAAATATATTGTATGGGTCCATAAATGTCGATCCAAATTATTTTTCATGAACTATTTTAACGCATTTAACATTTTGTAAATCTTTAACGTTTAACCTTGGAAAATTAAAAAATGGCCTTTCTTATACACCCAGCTAGATAAAATTTTCTTTCAGAAAAAGTGCTACATTTGATACATCGGAGTAAGTTTTTTTCGTAACGTTTTTGACAAACTGAAAAAAAATAAAAAAAAATAACATCAGTAAAACTAATAGACCACTCACTAGGCTCCAAATCTAAAACCTAAAAGCGAAAATTTTAGCTTAGTTTTTTGATAAATAACTATTAAATTCAATTTTAGAAGTTCGGGAAAACAGGTTTAACCTGACAGATCAGTCCCAAATTTTGGACAACTTTTTAATAACACAATAAATTTATATTTCACTACAGAGTTCACTATCAAATTGCTGACCGCGAACATTTGTTGGCCATTGTAATGTATTCCGTTTTGCTTTGTATTCTAAGATTAAAGGTGTTACTTTGATAAGACTCAATATAATTTTTTTTTAATATACACTAAATTACAAACTCCTGGACTCAACGTCCAGACGCGAATAGGAACTCGTACCGTAAGCGTTCCCGGGTAGACCGCATATCGTACTTTATCGTATATTTATTGCTTATGTCGTAGGAGCAGCTACTTCGAAGTAAAATTTTGCGGAACCACGATATAAATATTTAATATACATCGTGTGCGAAACTAATGTTTTTGTGGAACGAAAGTATCGTAAATTAATCCAAAAAATAGTGATATTATAAATTCAAAAAAAACTCCTTTCTGTAATCTAATTAATTTTAAATTAAGTTCATCATTAAAAAAAAAAAAAAAAAATACAGCGCAATATACATTTCAATTTTCAGTTGACCTATTATAATAATTTGAGAAAATTCTATTGGGAATAACAACGATTAATTTCAGTCTTTGAGTTCACAAATAAATTTCATATTGGTTATTTTATTATTAACTCGAAAAACAATTGAAGACCACAAATCGTTTCTAAGTATGTCTTTGGTGTACCAAATAAATTGCAAACCGTTTGGCTTTAACGATAATTTAAAACGGAGCACTTATTAACCATTTTAAAATTGAAAGTACTCGTATTTTACGTAATACAAATATAGGACAAATACCTACAGTACTACAGTAAGTCTTTGAAATCGATATAAGCACGCACAAAACAATTATAACAACGGAGCGGATAAAAAATCCGGTGAATAGAAATGATGAATAATTTAATATCGTATTTTATAATAATTAATGTTGTTGTTATTATATTATGAATATAACTAGAATTATGAATGATCTTTTTTAGAAAAACGTTTCACTGTTAGATGGTTCTAGTACACATATAAGAAATCCAATGACAGAACGTGTCACTGTTTCTCCCTGCTCCCACCCTACAGTGTGCCGTCCCATTAATCATAGTTCATGGTTTTAGCTGTTACTATAGGGTGAATTTAGATTATGTGAGTTACAGTTCAATAGTAAATTTACGATAAATAAAAACCAGAAACAATTTCTATTACCTACATGTAATGAGATATTACATCAGATATTTGTATGTTTATTATTAATTTAAATGTTTTCCATGTATTTTTTAGGTTATACAAAAATATCGAAATGTATATCCTGGCCACATAAAAACACTATGAGTAGCAAAAATACTAATTATTAATGTATTCAAGTGCTGTAGAAAATTTAATTTTAATTTTATATTCATTGTGTGAAATATATCTTATAACTTGACGTTTTTTATTTTAAATTTGATGTCTACAGTAATATGTATAGGTATATGAATGTAACAATTAAACATTCAATCTTCAGTGGTTTTTGATAATTAACATTTTTTTAGGAAATACAATTGTGTATAACACAACATTAATCAAAAGAATATATATCATAGGCGTGCGTACGGGGGCAGCAGAGACAACATATGCTACCCCTGGACTTTTTTTGGGGCTACCGCGGCCGGCAAATATTAGATAATGGGTCTCGGTAAAATTATATTTCCATAAATGATGACTGCTGTAGATAAAAAAATTAGAGCTTTAATTTTTTCATTTACAACTTTAATTATATGTCCATTTTTTTTTTTTTTTATAAACTTCTTCAGTTTTTTACCTACTGATTCGGAGTATAATTATTTTTAAAATATATATTTTGTATTGTTATTAATGTTTGTTTATTTTATTATATTATAAATAATAAATATTAACCATAGGCTTGTGGAAAAGTACACCTTAGTACCTTATTGTACTAATTTTTATCCAAAAAACAAATAACCAATACAATTTTAATTTTGATACCTACTAGTAAAAAAAGTAAAACCATGGGCTGGTTTTTATGGAGAATTTGGAGAATGGGCAGAATTAATCTCTTGCTGTCCCTGAAACCGGAGCCTGCGCACGCCTATGATAAATATTATAATATATATATATTAATATTCATTATTGTTATTTTAGATTTACAATGAGTAATGGTGAAAAATACATATTTTTATTTATAAACGATGCCACGCCTAAAATTACAATACAGTTTGCCATCCTGTATGGTAGCAGGGGTCACACGTGCCTTCCGCCGGCCACGAATTGTTCAAACGTTGGCACTACTTTTTTGTGTCTAAAGATCAATAATCTTTGTATTCGAGTTTACACTTCCAGAGCTCAATGTCCGTACGACCATACCGTATTTAGTCACTGTACCCATTGTTACTGGAAGCCATTGTTGCTCTTTTTTTCCTTCGCCGTCACCGCCCAACCCGTCGTTGTATTTTTCATCAAAGTTTTCTAATATTAATCATGTTAGTGTTAATGATTCCATTGTATTTAATTACCTGTTACTTGCACTATGAGGAGCAGGGCATGGAGACCGAAATGAAAATCAAGATATTTGTTGGAAAACAGACCGGAAGAGATTATTATGTTTATCATGCAGACGATGATCATAAGTTGTCGTTTCTTATGGGAGATACTTACAATCAGTTCCTTCGATTGGATTCAATGACCAAATTTGACGACTACATTGTAGACTCTCCGTCAAATACTTGTGTGGTGCGTGTCATATATGATTTACTTGTCAACATCACCACTATTGTTGACGATAAAGAAAAATATTGTTTCATCATGCCTAACACAAGCGTGGTTTTATTTTCATCCACACCACATTTTCATATGAAAACAATGACCAACCTTATGCCAATAACCGACTATTCAATTAAAATTAACCTAAATACTACAGAGTTAGAGAAGTTCATGCGTAATATGATTTTAGTCAAACCCTCTATCAATAATGTTTCTGCTTATGGTTTATACACATATAAAACCTGTGCCCGCTATACCACCTTCAACTTGAAAGCAAAGAAGCCCATCAAAAAGGTCTAAACGCCTCAACATTTATCAGTTCACATTAGAAGGTATAAAAAAAAAATGTATATCTAATTAATTCAAATTAATAAAATTAGTTTTAATTTTTCTTTTCTTTTAATTTTTTTATGTAGTTAATTAATTGTTCTTTACTTAGCTGTGAACCATTTTTGGATTAAAACATTGATTTTGGGTCTTGGGAAAAAATGTCAAACTAGGAAAAGGTCTCCACAGTCTGATGTTTCATTAAATGTTTTTAAAAATTGTTATTTTAACCACATTAGCGCTAAACTTTTCAGAGCCATACATTTTTAAACTTATTTTTGTTAAAATATATTTACCATAGGACCTATATTTATATAAATATAAAATAATATACAATATTTAATTAAACTATATTTTATGGATATGCGTACTTCAATAGTTTAATTTATATAAATGTGTACATTCTTTTTTTCAGTCTGTATTTGTAAGCCACCACCATCATGTTGATTTAGATATCAAGATGACAAGATAGTTGCTGTGGACGATCAAATTCAGACAAGAACCCAAAAACATTAGTAAATTTGTTGACCGTTTAATAATTTTATAAAAATTATCTCTTATCGTCTTTAGACATTCACATTATATAATTTGTAAGTTAAGCCTAAGGATGAGTATCTTATATTGATCTCTATAATGGGAGTTTATTGTGAAATTATTTTCATACATGTGTATGAAATAATTTTAGTCCCCTTCAAAGATAAACAGATTAAAAACAAAATAAAATTTAATATTAACAGTGCTAGAAATAACACTGTGGGACACACTGTATGGTTAGAGAATTTTAATATTGGATATTGAGTTCCACTTAAAATAATAGTTATAGTCATTATAGATACTTGAGTGCTTTAAAAAAATAAATCAATAGTATTGTATAATTTTATGAAAATAAATAATTAAATGCTTTATATTGTTTCTTAATAGAATTTCTAAGATCTGCAGAACTATAATGATAATTCAGGAGCACCTCATTGTGTACTTTAGTTAGGTTTTGGTTATGGTATTTACCATAAATAGATCAAGGTGGTTTTACTATATATATATATATTTCCATCAGTTTTATAAATATGATATAAGTTTATAATAATTGTATTTACTATTTAGTACAGTTTGAATATAATAATTAATAATAAAATACACCATTTTTGAATATTATTATATATTTCACATAATACAAACTATACGTTTTTTTTTTGTATACAAATATATCTCATTTGTAAATAGTAGATGGATATATAAAAATAAACACACACTATACATAATCACAATAAAGGATTAAATAAAACAAATAGGTAATATTTTAAACTCTGTATGAGAATTTAATATAGGTACATAAATGTATATCTTTTTATTAGCAACAAATCGCACAGCAAAGTAAATTTATATTATTATATTATTATTAAAAATACAAATTATAAATAATTGCAATTTTAATATACATAAATTAATTAGTAATAAAATACATTTTTAAAAATATCTATTTATTTAACATATTTTATGTAAAAAAAAAAAAGTCATAAATGCTTAACATACTTTGATTAATAATTTTTTTGACGTTAATGGTGATGATCAGTCTGCTAGAATTATTCAATTCCATAATATTGTAAACTAATTGTGATACTCTATTAGACCAATTTAACACAGTTTCATTTGGTATGACTATAATTAAAAATATCTTATGTAAGATTCTAACATAAGGTAGGTACTCACATATTTGTTGATAGACATCACTTCCAACTCTTATGTCTTCAATTCTTTTCTGAGACCGCTTTAAACTCTAATAATCTTCAGGGGTTACTCTAAATTGTTGAGATACTCTTTTAAAACTCATACATATTTAACTGGTTTTGATTTCAAGAATCATTAATATGATGGAATAACGAAAAAATTAACAAAAAAATAGAACTTGAATAAATATAAAATTAAAATTGTGACTATAATTAAAACTGTTTAATAAAATAATAAAGTAAAAACAACATTATTAAAATGGTTAATACTCGTAAATAAATATAGAAAATAATTATATAAATAAAAATTGAATAAACGAAGAATGTGTTAACTGGAGTATTATGATAAGTGTATTATACAATCGGTTTAAAATTAAAAATTCATCATCAGGTATATCACAGTCAAAATGTAAAACGCGACTGAATGTAAAAATCAAACGAAGGAATACAAAGGAAAAAAAAAATTATACAAAATTGATTGTTTTACATAGAAATAATTTATATTAATAGGAGAGATTATTTAAATTTGGTTATTATTAGACATAGATATGTCAAGAGTTATAAATTATTTTATTTTTATTTATTATCTAAAATGTATTGATATAAGATATTATTTTTAAAATCTATTTGTATATTTAAAATATTATTTAAATTATTCTACTTAATTTCATTGAATATGTATATGCAATTCTTCTAAAAACTAAATTAATGTAAATGCTATTTCGGGTATTTAATATCTCTAAGTCTGTATTAATATCAAAGCTTCTATTATGGTTATTTTCTAAAACATGTTTAGCGAAATTTGAATTAGCAGTAGTTTTTTCTAATTTTATTTCAGAATTGTGTTCTTTATATCTTATTTTAAAATTTCTATTTGTCTTACCTACATACAATTGATTGCAGTTACATTTAAGTTTATATATACCAGCATTTTTAAAAAAGCGGGATTTTTTGTGTAGATTTTAGTTCTATCGTTTATATGTTTGATTGAATTATCATTAGTTTTAAAAGCGATTTTTGCATTATTTGTTCAGGAGGTTAGTGAATTTTTTAGATATATTATTTTAATATTCCATACTACAATAGTTAACAACATTATTCGGTGAGTTGTATATTATTTTTTCTTTAATACGTTTATGAATTTTTCTATCAGTATTTAAAGTGAAATTATTTCTATGGGCTGTATATTATAATTAATATTGAGCTCGTGTTGATAATTATGTTTATTTGATGGAATCCGTTCAAGCCTATAGAACATTAAATATAAAAATGACGTCCTAGGATAATAGGGACGGGCGCAGTCACTGTTATAGATAATCTCATGTGAAAAAATGATTCTGAGCGGAGTTCAGTTTATGGCGATGCTTTGTCAACAATATTTATGTCATTGTTCGCGCATCGTTATCACCGGTACCCACCAGCGTTATCGGACCCGCCGTCCCGCACCCCTGCCACCCCCTGAGCTTTGTCGACGCGCGAACCGGTACCGCTCGCCAGTTCGACCAGTGTGTGCGACCTTTGCCGTACACCCGTTGCCTTTCGCCTGCGTTCGTTGTTGTGTTCGGTGCCGGGGTCGCGTTTTGGTTTCCGTAGTCGTCCATTGATGTTGTCGGGGCGTTTGTCGACTCAAATTTCAGCGCGAACGCCCGCATATCACGTAATCGCCGTGTTTCACGTCGACACCGCTCGTGTCTACGCCGACGAGCCGTTTTTTGCGCCGTGTACGTGTGCGACGTGCTCCGTCGTCCGAGCCTCAGTTAACGGCAGCTCAATCAAGCTCGTTTATATCCGCTACGTTTCGTTTCGTTACGCGGTCGCGCAGTATCATCCGCTTTACGCGATTTTGCGCCCGTGCATCGTTGACCGCTGGTTGGTGGGACAATTGTCCTCCGCGTTCCGCCTAACCTCAAACGGAGGTCGGAGCCAGAGCATCGCCACCTCGTGGGACTTTTGTCGCCGTCAAATCGCCACGATCGCCGCTTATCTGCCAAACCACATTGACCGCCGCCGATAACACCTGGTCGTGATTCGTAATAGCTTTGTATAATATGCTTTTTTTTCGTATCAATTTATAGGTTAGCGACCGTTTGTTTATGTACACCCGTGTGATCAAAGTTTCCGGTTACACCGTTATTATTTTCATTTTGGTACTATGTTCAATCATATATTTGTATTGCGCGCAAATCTAACTGTAGTCAACCCTGTACCAGCTTATCTCTGTTTTGTATATTTAAATATAAAACGTGTGGGCCTTGCCGCACGTCCCCGTTAAATCATTTGTTTAACGTCATTTATAAGTGTGGTCGTCTGGGCCATAATCCCCAGACATCCTAAAATATTCGTCTGTTCTCCGACAATGTAGTTGTTGATGCTAACCGCCCATTAGTAGGAGCATCTCGGCTAAACAGTCATCTTATAGTAATACAAATTAAATAGGCTTTATATATTTTCTTTAATAATATTTGTTTAATGTTGTATCTATTTTTCCGGCTTTTCCCATTTATTGGGAAAAAGTATCCTAAAGTACCACACTCCATGTAGATTTCCTTTTAGAAACAGCGCAATTGTTGTAAATCGGAGCAAAATTGCCGATAGAAAAGTTGTTCACAGGAAAAAAAAAAAAAAGTCCATAATATTTAACTAATACAGTTCATTTATCTTTCCGTTTTCCCATTTGTTGGGCTTATCGTATTTCATGCATGGAGCAATAGATATCACCCCCATGGTAAATCGTATTGTAGTAATGTAACGGTTGAGGGTATGTTTATTGTAAATATAAAATTATTATTATTCAACTTTTAAAACTATGCATATTGTTTAGTTATTTTGTTATTTGGGCTTATGGTATACATCTTATTATTAAAATTTTTTTATAATTATAAAATTAAGTACAAGATCTTAAGAGTTAAGACAATTATAAAAATAGGAATTCGGCAGAATTATTTTTTTGTTTTAATATTGGTATTATTTACTAGATTGGCCATAGAAGGGGTGGTGTGGTTGACAAAGCCAAACACTGGTTTATGATTAATGTATAGTGAAAACCCTAACCAAACTAAAGTCCTGCGTACATTACTGCGTGTATATTATAATAGTCGATAAAATATAGTATTGATCAATGCGTAGCCAAATAAAATATCAAGATATTGTTGTTTTAGTTACATATTTAAAATTTCTTGAATATAAGCGAAATAACAGTAGTTCCATGTCATATACTGCGTATTTGCTTATTATTGGGATTTACTGTACGAGGTGTTATCAAAACGTTCCAGGACTGTTTGAATTGCGCGCCAACGGACCGTCCAAGAGCAGTAGGATTTATATTACTGGGCTGTATGACTTTCCCTGGGCACATTTGTTTTTGTAGAATGTTTATAACCTTTTTTTATTTTGATGTCATTGACGTTTTTGTAAAATATTTTTTTCGCATTTAGCGATTTTCTAACAAATCCAAAAGAAGAGCTTTATTGGAAGAGAGGTGGTTGAGAGGATATTTACTTTCATTTGTTGACAGAATCATGTTTGGTAGAGGAATTCATCGTTTAACACGACTTTTGCCAACAAAGTGCAACTAAAAACCTGCAGAAGTGCCGAGTAAAAGTTTTTCTCGAGAATGTAGAGGAGGGCCCAGTTTAGATTAATCAGGAAATTTTTGGTATGATAAATGATATGGTAAATAAAAAAAATTTTGACGATTTATTATAATAATAATCATTACCTGTATCATAATAGGTTAGCATTGAAATTAAAGAAAAATCTCCAACCAACTCCCCCCTTCCCTCCAAAAAAAAATGTTTATTTATTACAAAATCGCCAAATACGAAAAAAAATATTTTAAGAAAACATCGATCACACCGAAACAATGAAAGTTATAGAGAATCTACAAATACAGATATATTCAGAAGAAGTCACAGAACCCATTAACCCAGTGATATCAATCCTACTGCTCTTGGACGCTCCGTTGGCGCGCAATTCAAACAGTCCTGGAACTTTTTGATCACACCTCGTACTTTTGCTTCTTGTTTAACGAAAATTATGGATTTACTGTTTATTTTCTTAATTTCCGTTGCTTATTTTAAATGTTAAATATTAGATATACTACTTTTTTATTGCAAAAAAGGGTGCAAAACCGCATTTTTACCCTCAGAATCCAATATCTCAATTTTGATAATACTGCTTATTCGCTTAGCGCGGCAGATATGTGACACGGAAGATAGCTGTAGCTAGAGGAGGATAGGGATGCATGTAGAGGAATCTGTTTGTTGGCATGATCTCAATGACCGAGAGCTAATGAAAAAGAAAAAAATATATTTTGTTTGAATTCATACACGCTTCGACAGCTTGGCATTTGAAGTCTGCTGCAAGTATACCTATATAATAAATAACAATTATAATTATTATTAGTTTAGTTAACTGCTAGTATAAATAAATATGCCAATATATCGAATTTAGAAACATTTTGCACGTTGATATAAATATAATATACTTTTGACAATTTATAAATATACAATATACAGAGTGATCAATCTTCGATTAGATAGGTAATCATTATTTCGGAATATCTCTAAAGTATAAACGTTTTACGAAATTTATTTTTTAAAAAAGTTAAAAGAAAAAAGCAGCTCTAAAATTTTACATTTGCGTAATTCTTTCGTCATCCTTATTGTAGGCGGTGAAACACTGAAACCACAATCCACTTTTGATTGTCCAATAGCATCATATACACTAAGAATGAATAGATTTTTGGCTTAAAAAAATTCGGTGTTGAAATTTTTAATTTCCGTCAGATATTCCACGTTCAAGATGGGTTAGGGTAGACTAGTATCCCAAAACGGTAGTGTAACATTTTGAAGCCTCCTGTTTCATTATTTATTTAAAAAATGAAAAACAAAAAGAATTCCAAAAAATAGTTAATACTTTTCCAGATGACGAGTGCTTTATCGAGGACTGATCACCCTGCACAGTACGGATACAATAAAGTATTATAAAGTCGTATTTAAAATATTATGTTCTACGAATACAATTTAGTAAATTACGTATGAAACAATATGGTTTTGAACATGGAAAATATTATTACCCGTCCATTATAAATTATGTCAAATATACATAATAATTACAATTTATTACCTTCGTATATTAATCTCATCGTCATCGTTATTATTAATTGTCAGGACTCGTTCCGTTACTCAGCGACGAGGAAATAGTCGCCATTGAGATCTGATTAAACGCGAAGAGCTGTAGTAATAAAGCTATGTACGCCAACGTAGTGCCGAATCCCTATATAGAAACAGAACAACCACGAATATAAATTACAATATATGTTCGTGTAAACAGCCAATTAGTTTGCATCAAATTCCATAAAAATCTTACTGCGTAAAATAAGGCCATGTTGATGTTCAAAACGCCAAATATTTCGAATTTGGATTTGATCACGTCGAGTTGGTGTTGAAACAAAATTATCTGCGAAAATCGTACATTTTACCAGTTTAAATGTCATATGTCTATGTACCTGTATGTTTAGATGCTGAGCGAAGCGAGGAATATATTAGTTTTACAATGATGTTTATTTGTTTTATCTGTAAACAAATTTTCTACCAGAAATCTTGCTTCAATTTTCAATTTCCTTTTCTGAAGGGAAATTTTATCTGGGTGATACTTTAAGGAGGTCATTTTTTTTGATTTCCCGAGCAGTTTACATAATAATTAGGAAGAGCCGGGGAAAAACTTAGGAAAAACGTCAAAATTTACGAAATGCATTATTTTCATTGCTTGTAGCCAGAGGCGAAACTAGAAATATTTTTCTGTATAGGCAAGATAAAATAATATAGATAATGTTTGAATAGGAAAGACTACTAAATACTTATACAAATTTTCGATTTTAAAATTGTGTTTGTTTTCGGAAAAAAGTGAGCAGGCCCGGGCTTATCAGGCCTATCCCCTAGCTACGGCCACTGCTTGTAGCCGATTATAATAGAAAGATCTACTTTTAAATTCACGTTGTTTCCATTTAATGAAGCATTGTATTGTTTTGAAATATCGTATCCTGGATTTTTACCGGATCTGGTCCTACCACGCTATACCACAGTTTTCTGCGTTATCATTTAATACTTCTAGAAAAACTGAACACAATGTTTAACTTTTGAATTGTGAGTATTTTTTTTTCCTGTGGACAACTTTTCTACCAGCAATTTTTCTCTGATTTACAATGAAAGCACTTTTTCTGAAAAAAAATCTGACTGGGGAGGTACTTCAAGGGGGTCATTTTTTGATTTTCCCAGGAGTTTTCCCAATAAATGGAAAAACCGGGAAAATCGGTACAATATTAAACAAATATTAATTATTAAAGAAAATATATAATGCCTATGTAATATTATTTTACCATAATATGATATGTATTGTTAACAAAGTGACTCTTTCAATTGAACTTCGCTCAGAATCGTTTTTTAAGTGTGCTTTACCTCGGGAATCAGTCGTCGGCTTGTGATGGGATTCAAAATCAACGAGAGCCAGCTCAACGATAAACGCATCGGTATAATCTATATGTGATCAAACAGAATAAAAAAAAAAAAAAAAAAAACCCGTCGTTAATTCAAATTAAGAGAAAATTATTGTTGAACAGAAAATCCGGTTGGATTAGTATATTTCGTTTTGACGTTTTGATTTGCAGTTGTTTTTGAATTCGTTTACTCGCGGTTTCTTATCGATATTCGCGTAATTACAATTCAAACCACGGTGCGCATACAATTATTGTGTAAACGTACGTAGGCTCGGTTTTTCAAAACGAACCGTAATCTGACGGCAAACGCGGTTTCGGCGGAATGTCCGTTCGGAGGTCTATTGCATAAAAACCCGACTACCTGGGGGGGGGGTTTGCGTTTTTCGGGCCGGAGCGTACGACGAAACGTCGCACGACCCCCTCGACACCCGGCGGACAGTTTGCGAAAGACGACTAATCGCCGTCCCCCAGTAATCTCGAGCGGCCGCACACGATTGCGCGCGTTCGTCCTTTTTGACAACACGACCGCGTATATTTCTCGATAGCCGGAAGAATATCCGAACGGAAAATAATACCGACACGATCGCGTGCAACGACGTTGTCGACTGTATGCTCAATAATTGCCCAGCGCAATGGTCTTATCCGGACCGCAGAACGTCGTTTTACCTGACGAAACGACGAACGAACCGATTGAATCGTAGCTGAACATAGAAGTTATTTTTCACGTACCTACATTATAATTTCCGAACGCCTGTATTCATACACTTGTTACACATCCGAACACCGCAATGCATTTTTGTACGGATTGTTCGTTCGTCGCAATCTCGTTTACGGTATTTCGGAATCCGGATAAAATACTATTTACCCGTCGTCTCTATTTCCCCGGGGGTCACCGGTCGATCGTGTCCTATTAAAATCGAAAAACGCCGACCGTTTTCCATTTTCGGATTTTAAATGTTCACCGGAAATCGCCGGTACCGCTGGACGCCGATCAAACGCGCGCGACGCGTGTACGGCTGACCGACGGGCGGTAAATACCGCGCGCGTGCATGTTTTACACCCGGGACGGGACCCGGACGCGGCCGCTGTTCGGCCGGTGGGGGGGGGGGTGGTCTTCGCGTCGACCGTGACGCGCACGTGATAAAACCGGTGTTCCCGGACGCGATACGATTACGGCGGCGGATCTTTTGTCGCCGCGGTGGTTGACGGCGCGATCGGCGTAATAAATCGCGAATGCCCGGCGTGACGCGTTTTTCGGCGACTCGCGTGCCCGCGTTTCGGATACGGTCGAGATTCGCGCCGGGTTTTCCGTTCGCACGAGCAGAGCAAACAAACAACGCGTCCCGGACTCGGGGTAGCTCGCCCGGCCGTTCCGGGGTGTTGCCGTCGCGCGTTACCTTTTTGGTGACGTAGTGTTCGCACATGTGCAGGTACCACAGTCGGACGACCCTGACGACGCAGTAGCCCGTCCACAGGGCCGTGTTCACGTAGTTGATGTGTTTCTTTTTCTCCCATATGACGATGGTCACTTCGAACGCGACGCCGTACATGTAGACGACGATGCGAAACATGCAGTCGAACATGCACAGGGACAGCGGCAACTGGAACAGGAAATTGATGCGGGCGAACAGCTCCATGCAGGCGCGGTGGACGGCCCTGAGGTCGCGGATGTCGGAGACGCTGAACGCGGGTATGCCGACCGGGGCTACCGGGCCAGCCTCTCCGCCGCCCGCCACCCGGCACCTCCACCGCGGGTGTTCGGCCTTGTGCACCAGTGTCTTGATGTCGTTGTGCAAGATCCGGAGCCGAAGATACAACGATATGCACATCAGGTAGAAAAACTGCTCGATCACGATGCATGTGATGTTCGACAGCGGCGGGAACAGGCAGATCAGCTTGGCCGAAGCAAACGTGAATCTACAATAGACATAAATATGGTATATCACGCGATGGATATGCAAGGCGGACCGTTTGAGCGGGCCCACTCGTTGTCTAGGAGCGTCGTTAACTTTTTCCGGGATTTGTTTGACAGAACGCGTTCGAAAGAAACAGCTCTACAATTTCACTTCACCTACTTTCCGTGCACTTTATTTTCGGGGACTACTTTTGATTTTTACACGGCGACCTGTATTACGAATTCCATAAATACAGACATAGCGTTTGTTAAAATACGCGTTGCTGGTTGAAATGTTTGATATTCGTCAATCCATTGACGAGACATTTCGCTTTTAAGTTTGGGCAGGGGGCAGTTGTAGTGGTGTACCAAAACTAATCACCTGTTATTTTACGACTCCCTTATTCCCTTATCACTTAATATTTATACCCCTTCAGTTTTACAACGTTAAGTCAAAACAAAGTTTTTGGTCTTTTCGAGACAATATATGGATCGCTAATTGCTGCAGAAAGAGGACATGTCCCTAAACAAAATTTCACAGAAGGCGTGAAGAACAGCCTACGCAAGACTGAGAAGAAGCTACGCGATAAATCGGATTATTTTTCACATTTCAAACAATTAATCATCTCGATATTTTATAAAAATTAACATAAACGCACCTTTTACAGTCATTTTTCAAATTTTCGGGCATATTATTTTTCTGCACTTACCGTTTTAAATACATTTAAAACACAGATATAATAATGAAAACATTTTTTTTTTTTTTTGTAAAGAATAATTTTTCATTCTCTTAAGCAATTTGTAAATGTAATTATTTAATTATTTATCTAATACTAAAGTTTATTATTGAAAATGCTAACGAGTGGGCTACCCGTAAATTGTTCACCAAAGTCTGGAAACAGAATCCTCTGGGACTATTCAAATCGTTCGTTTTTTAAGTCATAATCGGAATCTTTTAGGTGTATACAGATGCTTCTCGGGTAGCTCGAATAGCGAAATATTTCGGTTTTTCTGCAATCATTGAATCGTGTATCATACGTAATAATATAAACCGATATATTTTACAATACTTATGACAGTGAGAGCACTCTGTATTACTAACAATACTCGGTCTTAACATAGCGAATTTGTGTAAAGTAATATTTATTTAAAAGGAAACAAAGATAAAGGGGGGGAGTTGTAGCGGCAAGTGCCCCCGGCATTTTCCCCTGGCTACGACACCGTGCAGTAGAACACGTTGGCGCCGAACGCCGGGTGGTTACTGACTGTTCTATTAGCAGTTTAGAGGACCCGTGCGAGGAGTACCTATTACCAGTCCGCCGTTGCCATCGTTTATTGTTCGAAAAAAATTAGCACGCGCTTTGTTCAGAGATTACTGACTTGTACGTGATCAGGAAGTAGTACATGGCCAACTCGTAGGCGACGAACAGCAAGATGCCGAACGCGGAGCAAAACTGCCAGACTCCGGTTACGCCGTCGTGCGACGGGCACAGGTCGAAGAAACACTCGTTGACGGCCCGGGCGACGGACGGCCAGAGCATGTGGGCCTGGCACGCTGCGGTGGCCGCCATGCCGGCGAACATCATGTACACGAACAGTTCGTCGATGTCCAACACGCGGGTGGTAAGTATCTTTTTGGTGAGCTTCTGGTAGTTCAGCAGATTCCGGATGGACGTGACGCCGACGACCAGCGACACCAGCCAGTAGAAAACCGTCTGGAACGCCTTGAGCGCCAGCCCCGGCCAATGGACCCGGAACCGGCCGGTGTCCGCCACGGCCGGGAAAACGCCGAACAAGTATGCGCAAATGTGCAGCGGCCCGTAGATTTGCATGGCGTCGTGTAAAGTTATAATACGACGATGCGAGTGAACGCGCGCGGTGTAATTCGGTCGCAGTGCACGACGCAGTTCACGCGGTCGGAGTGTGTCAAAAAGTTTAGCGTAAAATACGAATTAAAACAAAGAGAAAAAAAAACCGCCACACCCCCGAACCGCGCCCCCCGCCGTTATCGTGCGACCCGTGACACGGAATACGCACGGAAACAATATCGGCGACAATCGTGCGGATCCGGGGTGGGCGGAACGGGCGGGCGGACGGTCAGGTTCTTACGCGACCGAGCGATGTCGTCGCGCGCCCTATAATTACGTCGTTATTTTGCCGTCGTATATTAATAATTGTGTCGCGTTATTGTGCGACTGATATTACGCGCGCGTTCGAATTTCCCGAAGACAATGCTGCCGACGAACAAAATAGAAAAAAAAAAACAAAAAAAAAGACACTCCCCGTAGTCGTGAAAATCCAATTCGCTCGGGGGCGCGCGTTCCATTGTGAGGGTTTCCGTTTTTGAATGCGTACACGACGGTATACATAGTACATTGTGTATGCGTGTTAGCTGACCCGGCGACGCTTTGCTATCGCTAGATAACGGTGTACATAATAATTGATTGCGGTGGTTTTCTTGTCCGCGACAAGTAAAATTATCATCTGTATCACCATGGCAACCCACCAATAAACAAAAACAAATAAACAAATAAATTCGCATAGAAAAATTCGTCTCGAAAATGCCCGAAAACCCCTGTGTATAGTTTGTTCGCGGTATCGGGAATGGAACGTTGAAGACAACATCCCATCTTTTAAGTCGGCTGATTAAAATGCCGATTACGATATTTTTCGATATTGTTATTACGATTGAGACGACCGTTATAAACACGCCGGTTATTATTATCGTTTATTAACATTACTGAAGTGTTGATGATTGTTATGACGCCGTATTGATTATTATAAGTGATCGTTATATCTATTTATTACCTATTGCGCTTTTTATTAAAATGCCGATTACGATTATGATCTGTGATGTGCTCAATATCATTATCATTTTATTAAAATACCGGTTATAATATTTGTTAATGATTATTATCATTATTAATGATGTTTGTCAGGTTACTATGCTGATTATTTTTATTAAAATGCCGATTATTATTATTATGATTTTGTCGATAATTATTATTAAAATAATCAAATTAAATAGGACGGACATGCTTCGCACGCAGATACAGCCACTGTTGTTGGTGGAAAGTTGACAAACGAGAATTCAATGTATATCTGTAAATAACGATTGCTAACGAAAAACGATTCTGAGCGGAGTTCGGTTGATAGTGTTGCTTTATTAACAATATAAATCTTTCAATCTTTTTTAACCTAAAGAATCGGGTTTTTCTTGTTATCTCGAATATTAATGAGAAAAAAATTACAAAAATAATATTCATCAATTTACTCGAAATTCTTTCTCGTTTTTATATTTGAAAAAGAATGCGTTGCAAGAAGTCTATAGGATAGTAACAAGCTCGTTTCTAACATTTCCTAGTAATAATAATCAACATATTTTAACAATCATAATAATATAATACAGTCAAATTGTTATTATTATTATTTTTATTATTGTTGTGGATTAGTATCATTAAAATATTCATAATTATTCTTATTCATTATTATTATTCATGTGAATCCAACTTTTAATCGTAAATCGATAATTAATGATGTAGGAACGTTTTTACTATTAATATCATTTCGAGCCTGTAGACGATTCCTTCACTTTAATAATCAACATCAAGGATAGTTTCTAATTAGCAAATTTTGTTTAGTTATTATTTATTTGATTATTGCTTAGAAAAGAAAATTACCTAAAATTAAATAGTTGTCTTTATTTTTTTATCTGTGAACAACTTTTTCTACCTGAAATCTTGCTTTGATTTTCATGTAATTTGTTGAGGTAATTTTTTGATCTTCTAAATGGTTTTCAAAAAAAAAAAATGGGAAAAATCCGGAAAATTGACGAAAATAATGCTTTTATTTTTTTCCATAATGTTTTATTGTTGTAATTCAATTTAAAATGTTCGTAAATATTTGAAATTTGAACAGAAGCATTAGTGGTCACCGTTTAATGTAATCACTTTGGTACGTGACATAACTGATAGTATAATCCGATTGATAACACTAAACATAAGTTGAAAAAATAATAAAACATACTTTAAATAATAAAAAGTAATAATAATAAATATTAACTACTACTAATTTGAACAATATTTTTTTATTAATGTATCTTTTTTTTTTACCGTTAAGGACCATTGATAAAATGTTCGTATTTGTATTGTAATTCAAAATTTGATGACAGTTATTGCACTTCCCTTCTTAGTACTCGTAGGGTCTCTTTCATTTCAAAAAAACTTGGAGGTTTTTCAGTATCTGTTTGTGGCCCGAGCTCAATTTCTTCATTTTAAATTTTTCCAGGTTCGTTTGTGATAAAGCATGTACAATATCTTCTTCAGTAAAATTTGATATAGTAGGTAAATTTTCATCCATTTTCAATCAATTTTCACTATAATATCAATGTGTAACATTTTTATCTTTATTATGAGCTGAATTATTATATTTATTATTTTTCTTATCTTTATTACGAGACAAAAACTTTGATCGTACGTTAAATATACTCATACAATGATTTCAAACTGATAACATTATGTGGCGTATTGATTACAATAACCGACATAATTTACACATATAATTATACATCCGGCCCGTACTTATATTTATCGATAATAATAAACGATTGATAACATTGACCGTGATTATAATAAGTGGCGAACACTGTATTTGTCTTTTATCGACGTGGTAAAATTGTATAGACGTAATGATAATTTAATTTTGCGAGTTTTTTTACGAAATATTTATTCGGTAGATACATTGTGGATAAAATTGCATAGACGTAATGATAATTTAATTTTGCGAGTTTTTTTACGAAATATTTATTCGGTAGGTACATTGTGGATAAAATTGTTAGACTAAACAGAAATGCTTGGAAATTTAACAAGAGGTTTATAATGAGTTGTACTTAGTGTTCGATAAAAAAAAGTCGGGAATAAATTAGTATTTTTTTTTTAAAATATATAAAAGTTTTAATATCAAATTTTGACGAAAATCGTAAATATTACGGACTTTCAAAACATGTTTTACCGAACTTCGTTAAATGATTATTATGATTAACATTTCAGATTCGGAGCATACCGAGAGATTTATTGGTTTTACTATGATGTGTTTTTTTTTTTTTTTTTGTTACACCTATGTAGATTAAGGTATATTGATATATTTTCGGTTATAGAAGAGCAACTCCAAAAGTTTTATAGAACTTAATTTATAAACCGAAATTTAAATGTGTGTTATAGTAATAGACGTTCAATGTATTTACCTAAGTGTATAAACTATTATATTCATGTAACGTTTTTCCAAACTGTAATTTATCATAAGCAAAATTTGCAAATAAATATGTTAAAAATGCGTCGAGTATATAATAATAAGCACATACGGAAACTATTCAAAGATGAAAGTTTGAGAGAGATGAAACTTTATACATTTTATAAAAAAAAAAAAAAAAAGTATTTTGCCAAAATATTCAGTTTTTAAGTAACGAAACTCAATTTGATCATACAAAAATATAATACAGTTTATTAATAGGTCACCAGTTTTGTAGAATAAATAAATATTCAACCATTTATAAATTCAACTTCAAATATGTTTGAGCAAATTAATTGTTCGAGCCAATTTTTGAACTAAAGATAGATTAACTTACCATGATATTTAGTTTGATAAAAATTACATTTACAAGTTTATACGAAAGCCAAAAATATTCAGCATTTCTAAAAGTTATACATAACACCTATACGATTGTCACTGATGCAAACTCGTTATGCGCGAACAGTAAAGTAATAATAAATATAAAAAAATGTCCATATTTTTGATTATCTCATCAATTTTTTGGACAGGGAATAAATTAAAAAGTGATAGAGAATATACTGTATTATATTTTAATTTTAATAGGCATAATATTTTGTGAGAAGTAGAAACGATATGATGAGATCTATAGTCGAGGAACTATTTGGAAGTGCGAGGCTTATTGTAAATGGAATCCAAGAAAGAAATAGACTGAAAACAAAATCTTCAGTCATTATTGTTTAGGGAGATATAATGGTAGTTAAGATGAAAAAATGTCGGTGGATAAGAAGGTGTGGAAAACGATAATGAAGGTACATAATATACAGTAACGCGCCCAGGAATGTTCATTATGGTAGGACACGTAGTTAATAATTATCATGTATAAATTATAGAACTGTTTTCTATCATTTTTCTTTTTTCCAAAAAAGTCTATTTGTCTTCTATAAATCAAGCTATTCCTTGTAAATCGGTTGAAATAAATACTTTTTAATATTAAATTACCATGTTCATAGTTGTTGTATTGTCAAACCGATCGAGAGGGGATATAATTCCCAACTTTCCCTCCCCTGCATGCCCGACTGGTATTAAATTCCTCTTGCGCGAGGTAAATGCAAATACTAATAAAAGAAAGCGGACGTATTTATTTATATAGTTGCAAAGTAGTAAGTACACCGCATACAGAAGCGGTGTGGCCTGCGAGAAATTCGTTGTATTTTAATGTTTTATGCGTGAAGACTATACAACATAATTTCAACCCTCTGTTGATGACAATACTGGGTATAATTAATGATTAGTTACGATAACACAAATAAAAATCATAGGATTTCAATCGTATTTAAACATAAATTAACAGTTTAAATAATTTCCTAATTGTATACATCTATGATCAGTAATTAACATATACCAAATGGTCAAATTAACGTAATATGCTGAGAATTATTTATAATAATGACGGACATACTTCGCGCGGTGGGCGGGCCGCTGTTGTAGGTGAGAAGTTGGGAAGATAGGATTTAGAGGAGAATTTAATGTGCGACTGTACGCAAATAATTAATTATCGCTAAACGGAAAACAATTCTAAGTGGAGTTCGGTGTATTGAAATGCCATAACATTTACGATTTTCGTCAAAACTTTGATATCAAAATTATTTTAAAAAATCTTGCGTTGCACTCAATTTTTTTATTTGTCGACCCTAAGCACAACTTATAATGAATTTCCTGTTAAATGTTTAAGCATTTCTGTTTTGTCTAACAACTTTATCGGCAGAAATACTTACTAAATAAAAATTACGTAAAAAATGCACAAAAAAGAAGCCTAGCCTAAAAATGGCTAGGATGTTTTTAAAATGTTACCACGTCTAAAAAAGGCAGATATAAGTTTTTTATCCAAATTTTAAGTCTTTAATATATTTTTAACTAAATCACAACAATAAACGAAATTTAAAATAATACATTTTGTAAACTTTCCGGTTTTTCCTAAGTTTTTCAAATTATTATAAAAACTCATAAGAAAATTAAAAATCTCCCTAAAGTACCACTCGGATAAAATGTCCTTATAGAAAAGGTACTACACTTGAAAATCGACATTTATGATAGACAATTTGTTCACAGATAAAAAAAAATATACACCACTGTGAAATCAATAAATTCCTCGTTTCGCTCAGAATATAAAATATATAGGTTTATATAATTGTTTTATAACCATTACAAAAATATTGTGTGTATCTACTTATAATATCAAGAGTTTGCCCAATTGATGAATAATGAAAAGTGTGTGCCAAATTTCGCAACAATGTCGATCCAAAATTAAACCTGAGGTGTATAAACACATTTATCCGGAACACGGAGACTGAATTTATGTAATGGACTTAAATAGATTAAAAAAAAAAAAAAAACATGCTTACTAATATTTATAAAACAGCCTATACATTAATATAATGAATAAAAAAAAATGTAGTATATACGTAGAAACATATAATTACCACCAATGTATTGATAAAAGTTAATATTGATACAAACTTTTTAACGTAATGTTATTGGTGATCGATAACAATTACGTGTATCGAGTGTGCCAATGGTTTCGCCCACTTTATGGTTTTTTTTTTTATGGTAATTTTCGACAAAATATTATTAATTGTCATCTTAGGCAAACATCTCAGCAAGTGGATTATACCAAGGGCACACAAAAGAGAGGGGGCAGGGGAAGACAACTCCCCCCTAGCTTTTCAGTTAGTTAAAATAATTATATCCAAATTCAATATCTCAAAATCCCAAAACTCATTATTGATACCAAGGTGTATTGATATCTGTAAATACTTTAACAATACACCTTGGTTGGTACTTAGTGTCCTGGTCGATAGGTGTACTTCGTGATAATAGAATTTCGCTAATTTATTATCACAACATGCCCTGATTTATGCTCTTTGATTTGAAATTGGTAACCAATTGCTACGGCCGATTATTTGTGGTTATCTGACTAGCGGTTATCTAATGTGTAATCTAGGCTGTAGCAATCTATTCCTATCCGGAGCCATCATAACATTGATCCGCCTTGACGTGTTGCATAGTTTATTATGACGATGTCACAACATATTCTACATCTGTAATTTTTTATTTTAAATCGTGTGAAATATTACAATTTGAGAATGCTTATATTATCTCGGTTAAAAATTCAAATATCGAAATAACCGTACATTGCACAAATATAATATAATAATATCTTTATACCTTTAAGTTTCATAATAGGTCATTTAATTTTAAATGTAAAATTAACCACACAGAGTTGTTCCTGTTAAACAAAAACAGGGTTATGTCGTGCGTACTTAAGACTTGCGGGTTGTGTCCTCGTTTTTCTGATAGCACAACCCGGAGAAAGCATTTTCGGTCTTAATTTTTAAATTTTTAATTACCTAATTATTAAAAAAATAGATTTCACTTAATTTTGAGTTATTAATAGACATTTTCTAGTTTTTTCATTTTTTTTCTAATTTAGTTTCATATAGATAAAATGATTTTAATTTTTCTTTTACTTTTCTAAATAAATAGGAAAAACTATTAGTTTTTGTCGATCTCTGGGTCACTATTTGACAACAAGAGAGATTCGATTAATATTACTCCGCTCAGAATAATTTTTCGTTAAAAATGGTTCATTGTTGTGTACAGATATAAATTAAATAAATTGCTCTATATATCCTCTCTTTCGACTTCTCTCCTAAAACAGTAATACACCCATTTCAATCATTTTTTTTAAAAATTAATTAGTTTTTTTTTTTTTTTAGTGTTAACGATTCTAAATTTAGTATCGATTTTTATATACTTTATTTTATTTAGGCCCTACACATTGAAATGATTTTCGTATTAGGAAAAAAATTTTTTTTTCGATAAAACATTAGAAATATAAATAATTTTGTTTGGTTTTTACGGGTATGATTATGAATACGTTTATAGTTCAATTATTCGATATTAACATTAATTATATTTGAAATAAAAGCATATTTCAGTTACTCATATAATATTATGTTTTATTGAGAAAAAAAAAAATGCTCATTCGACAACCATAATGAACCATATTCATTATCTTGTCTACATTTTTCTCTTGCATATAATGTTTTATTTTGTATTTTTACACAATAAATGGACACAAAGTCCTATTACAATATATGCAAACTCAGCCAATTTCTCATTCGTCATCAAATTATAATACAAAACATTTTCGTTCAATTTTTTCAAACTATATACCTACTTATCATCATTCATCTTTTCGATTCATCGTTTTATGATAATATTATATCATTAGGTTTCGTGTCTGCTTGTACTGCTTGTATACGTAATATTTAATATATACGAGCAAGTATATTTGTTTTTTGTGAAGGAAACATTTTATCCAAAAATCCTTTTACCTTTACTTTTTTTTCGATTCGTTGCACTAAAAATAAAACGATTTATTTTTCTCGTTGTGCCCATAAAAAGTAATATATAGGTTATAACCTAAATATATTATTATCATAGTTCGTGATTTACCATAATCATAATGGAAAAAATGGAAAAAACAACAGTTATGAACATTTGGTAATCTGCGACAACATCGGTTGGTATGTTACAATAATGATGACTTTGTCCGTTACGAAACTATTTTCTTTTGCTTTTAAAGCCGGCTGCATAATGAGGAAATTGTTCTTATGTGCGAGTAAATAGTAAATTTATTATTATGTTATTATTATAAGGTATTCGGTATGCGTATTAAAAATCATCGAATCATTTAACACGCGGGTGAATTGTCCGTTAACAGTTTAATTCTCATTCATTCGTTATCTCCTAAAATCACGCACATATAACTTACTGTCGTATCCTCGTATTAATATTAAACCGTTAATTAAACCCAGTGGTGTTCAAATGATTTTGTCATAGAAGAGGATAAAGTCGATAAAGATATTTGTTCAGAACTATTATTGTGTGCATAATTTTTTCTTACAACTATAAAGATATAATTTAATAGACAGAGTGATTTTTTAAGCATGCGCACCCCATTTTTATGGTTAAATTATGCACAGATTTACATTCTGATTTTTGGAATTTTTAAGTGCAGTGAACGACGATATTTTCGCATATTTATATTTTACATCATTTAAGAAATGTGACGGTAATAACTTTGGTTTTTAAAATAAGAACTTACATAATATTTTGATGCAATTTATTAATCAGACGATTATTTTGAAAATTTTGACGAATAGTAATAGAAATTTGAACGAACATTTTCAGAGTTGTTTTGCTTTAAATATTATAAATAACACATTTTTATGAGGATTGGATACTATTATATTGATACTGTAATACTGATATTGTTCAATGTGTATGAATAATTTCTTGTTTTGAATCACGCGGTTATTATCCTGTAATATTTAAAGTAGAATGACTCGGAAAAATTCGCATGCTTAAAGAGTCACTCTGGATATTATGAAAAATATTTAAGAAAAATTAGGTAATTGAGGGATGTATCCCCCTCATTCCCCCCTTTTCATTTGACCGCCCCTGTGTTCAAACCGTTGATAATAATAAATTGGCCTGCGCGCACACAATTGGTTCAACATAATATATACTTCGGAGTTTGGACTTTTTCTGGCGATAAATCATTGCCACCTCATTCGCATTCTTGCACAATAATACGAGTATAATATACATTTGTATAATAGTGTTTGTATACACGACCGATTTCGTGTTCGTGTCGTTTCGCGTAAAAAATCTCGCTTAACGCACGGTATACCATAGAGGATATACATAGTTCGAATAATACGTCGTATACACGCGGGGCGAGAAAACAAACCCGAGCAGTTTGATTTTCTTTCCGTGAACGTTAATTCGTTGTTTTTAGTGCAACGACAATATATGGGCCCATTGTTTAATTCAAAAACGGTTTTATACCAACGTCAAACAACGACTCCGAATCGATAATAGCCTACCTATAACACGGAGCTCATATAATAAATACAATTTAGCTTCGCGTAAAATGTACTACAGTAAAATGTAGTCGTGTAGGTCATAAACTGAGGATGCGAGGATGAATATCATTTGATCGTCATTTAGTCGTGCCAAATGTTTACCGTACCTATCTATTATTGACATCGAGAAATAATAGCTGCGTTAAGAGGAAGCTATACCCGTATGCACCGTATCGTCAGTCTAACACTAACGAGTGACATAGTAAAATTACGTTAGTTAAAACAAATTATGGTCTAATAATAGGTGGAAATTAGAGTTTCGTCAGCAGTACGACGCCGTTTTTCTAAAATAAGTTTCAGCTATTTAAAAACTAACGTGACTGTAACTCATTTGTTTGACAATAGTATTTTTAAAAAAAAAAAAAACAGTAGTATATTCATCCCCCGGAAATATATTCTTCACTTAAAATTTCGTTGTCTGAGTTTAAACTCTCGTTTCGACCTTTGAACGCCACAATTTATATTCTAAGTAAAGTGCTTTTTCTACGTCAACCGTTAATTGTACTGATACAATAAACGCTAAGTATTGTAATATACATTCCTCTTAAGTATAATAATATAAATCGATTGTGTCACAATCAATCCCGGGTGTTTGTATTTTTCAGGAGAGCGCGTTGGTAGACAATGTCTCCTTTAATTTTTCCATCATAGGTTTTAGCGTAGGTGGTGGGCACCCTTTACTAATTGAATCAACACAGGGTCGTTATATATAGAAACGAATAACCGCGCAGTCGGTATTTATTTCTGTACAGCGATATATCCAAAATTTAAATAATCTACTTATTCTTTCCGTTCTGAACTAAATAAAGTGTCGTTAAAAGTGTGAAACATCATCATAATATAAGATAATAATAGACTGTTTTATTATAATCGTTGTATTTTGTTAGCGTGAAAATAATTAATTGAATCAAAAGTAATGTACTTCGAGCGGCAAACGATAATATAATAATAATATCTTCTTGGGTGACTGCAGTAACACGCAGTATCTGCAGTTACACGGAACTGCAGAAAACAACAAATTCAAACAACTCTTAATTAAGTCCGACTAATTTTTGCCTGTTCAAGACGGTTTTTTTCGTTATCATTTTTAACGATTTCACAATTCTTTCGATAAGAAGATACAGAAGTATCATTAAAGTATTGAAAGCATCTGAAAGGGAATTTAAATATTTTTGAATTGATAAAATTTAATTTTTCTAAAAAGTTAAGACAATTTCTTATAGAAAACCTCTTAAATACTGGAGTTAGCACATCCTTTTAAATACAACGAATACATATAAGGTATTCTGTTTGGTACCCGTGTTATAGGGACAGAACATGACAAGTCCTTGCATAAAAAGTAAATGTTCTAATCTCTACTATATTATAATGTATACGAATAGTTGCCCGGGCCCATATTCGGACATTTCCCATCGCGGGGCAACATTTTTAGCTTATAATATTATACGTTGAAATAAATGTACCGTCCACTAAACAAACCGAAAAAATGTCCGATCCGGGCTACAAGGTACTCTTGTCTCACATGGGGAAAATCTACTATATTTCCTTCCGTTAGAGGGGTATGAAAAATTATATATTTTTGCCCGTTGCGTATTGCGCTTTGACCATAAGAACGGTGTTAACGGACGAAACAATGATGGTGAAACGGTGAAATCAGTGGTGATAATAAACAGTAATTATTGGGCGACAACGGCCGCGGACAAATTTCATCCGGCCATTATCCGCCGTGTGGTCGTCAATTCGTTGCTCGCGCGCCGTTCTTTTCTTTTCCCCCGCGGCAGTTTTCGATTCGGTCGGTTCGGTATATTGCACCGACCATACCCAAACGCTGGTTTTGTCTTCATACCGCGGTCGTCGTATTATTCGCGCGCGTCTCTCCGCGACCGGACCAACCGACGCGATTGTGTTGTTGTTGTTATGACGTTGGTGTACGCAGTGTGCGTCGCGACGTCTGGCGGACGCTACGCGCGGCGCTCGTGTCGATAATAAAACGGCGCTTTGCCGCCCAAACGGAAAGCGTTTCGTCGACCGTCGCCGCGCCACCGTCTCCAAAGAGCAGCGAGCGAGTGGTTTGTGTGGAAATGGGTGGTGGGGAAACAAACCGAAAATAATATAACGCCGTTGCCGCCGTCACGCACGCGTACTGCCGGGCGTACAGGCCGTGCTTTTGGCGGCGGCGGCGGCCATCCGTCGGCGGCCCCCAGTCTGCGGCCCAGTGTGTCATGTCTGGTCGCGCGGTAAACCCCAAGTCGACCGTTGTCGCTAACACGTCCTACTTGAAATGCTACGAAACCTACAGACGCATGGTCAGTATGAAATTTAAAAAAAAAAAAAATTTTAATTTAATTAAACGAAAAAAAAAAGATCGCGCTCGGGATTCGATGAAAACTCACTAGTACCTAATAATATTCGTCGCGACGTAAACGACCGGCATTAACTGTTATTTACAACGTGTATGCGTAATGACAAAAAGCGATAATATATGTTCGGTTCTTTATTCTCCTCATATCGTATCGTTTCGTTAAATTTTAAAACCCCCTATATCCCCGCCGTTTCCGTCCGTCCGTCCGTGTACAGTTACGGTTGTTGATTTGGTTGACAAGGAGGTATACGTAGTACATTATTCCTAACATTATTGTCACTGTTCTTAATTCAAATAATAATTTTCGTTATAGATTATTTATTTTTATAAGAGTATTATTACACATTCGTGCTATCAAATTTGTTTTTTTAATCAAAATATTAGTAATACCTAAAGAACTTTAAAACCTATTTACAAATTACGATTTTTAATTCATTTAGGTTTTCACGCGCAAGCACAATAATACGCTAGGTTAACGAATTCTTTTAAAACTGTAGATGGAACTAAATTGTTTATTGTTTAAAATACGTTTAGAAACCGGGAGCTTATCACGATCATCGTGAATGGGGTTTCCTAACTCGTTTAATTTTATTTTTGCGGTTCATTGTACACCCTAAAGGGTTTTTTTTTATTAAAGATCCCGGTGGGAAAAACACTTTTATAGCTCGTAGAATTTATGAGTCTTATTATGTTGACGATTACTTTTTTGTTCTGAAGGAGGAAGACTTTAGCTTCAGGCCAGTATTGAACGCAAACTTTATAATAATATTATATCTTAGAAAATAAAAGTCCAGTTTTAAGCTTTTTCAAAGACTTTTATGGCATTATATTTGAAATCTAATACAAATCTCGGAATTCAATGCGGTCTGTAAAAAGTAATTGTTTATCGGTTAAAAAAAAATGCCATACAAATAATATTAAATTAGCAATGAGTTATCCCTGTATTCGTGAAATCATATTTGTCTGTAAAGGCGGATATTGTACTCATTTCTCCTAGATGGACATCGAGCAATAGATAAATGGAAAATTATTGGTAGTAACCATTAAAATGTTAGAACGTTTTTGAAAATTCGGAAAACCGGTAATGGGTTCTATCTATTCTATTACAATATCGCAGAGAAAAAAAATATTATCTTGTTTGTAGTCCTCTCATAAATGGAAAACTTTTTTTTTGTTGTTGTTCAATGTTATAAAGTAGTATATTATAGTGGTTTTAGTATTCTATTGTGATTGCTTTTTTAGTTTTATATTTTTTCCCTGCACACTTTCGGTTCATTCACAACGAACTATATGAATTGGCATGATTCGTTTTTATCTCGTTCAACAGAATATGGAACGTGTAATATCGGCATAATAATATTGGCAAACTCTTACAAAGTTAAGTAATCTGCTCCTACAAAGACATCGTCTAAACTACTACTCTATATAGCGTTACTGCTCCTTGCACAAGCTCTTATTAAATTAAAAAAAATTCAATACAAAAATAAACGATTTAAATTACATAGATTGTTTAAAATAATATCAGTTTTGTAAATTATGATACGTAAATTATTAATTCAACCTCAATCAAAAATCGCATTTATTTTTGTAGTATACAATTAAATTTCTCCTTGTTCATATTCATTAATTTCTGATATTGTTTTTGTCTGTCTATGTTGTGTTACGGCATCGCTTCTAATTTTAATATTTATTTCGATCTGTTAGGTGAATTTATCTATACAGTTTCAAAAAGTTAAAAATTCAATGTAAGAGATTACATCAGTTTTTGGGAAGTAAACTAATAGTCTATGTAGAAGATTACACTCTGCTTTACTTTACTTAAAGACCAAGTATCTTTTGAAATCAAGTTATAAGGTTATTCGTATGAGAGTTTACACATGGCTACTGTAAGGTCTCGTAGAATACCATGATCGACTATAATATTATAATGTTTGTGTGATATCGTCGAAAAAGGGAAAAATATATTTAAATTAATAAATTCGATTACCGATCGTTAAAATACGCGTGTATTGAATACCTTTTATAATGATTTATAAAAGGTGGTAATTATTTTTCGCTGTTATATTATATGCCACAGAATTTGACCTAAGACCTTTTGGGACCGTTCCAATAAGTATAAGTATATGTATAAGTAAGTGTGTGTTGAATTGGACTTAACATTTTTTTCAATTTTTTCATTTAAATTTTTTTTGTTTTTTGTGTACCACCGACACAGAAAAAAAATAAAAGTTAATCTTTTTCCGTTCTGATTTAGAATTCATCTATGATTTTTATTATATTTTTCATAAATATCGTTTCTTTCCCTCGTCTATGGATGTAGACGATCGGCGCCACCGTTCTTTTCTTTTAGAATTTTAGATTCCGGTCTAGGGATCGTGATAAAATACTTGGTGATTTGAAAGCGGTATTCCAGTGAAGTTATTTTTGTCGTGTCTTATGCATAGACATATATGCTGATTAAGGGATAGCACCGAAAAATCAACTGTAAATCGCACAAGATTGAAGATGGAATCAGCCCAACTCTGGAAATATTCCGGTATGTCGTAGGTCTTGATCATTGAATGTTGGATACTAAGATTACAACGGCGGTCAATCAGAACATGACAAAAGGCGCACGACTCCGCAACACACGACGTCGCTGGAATATAGCCTTGAGACTCGGGAAAATATTATCATCATTAACCGTTGAAATCTCCGTGATTATATTATTGTTATTATTATAAAACGGCGAACAAGGATGTTATGTGATACGCGGCTCTGTAAGCATAATAATAAGTAGTAAATATCTCACGTACTTGCTCGTGTTTCCTTCATTCAATTCGCGTACTCTTCGCACGTATCGTATTTATTACATGTCACGGATTCTTAATTTATTTTCGCTATTTTTATCATTTTTTTTTTTTTTATATATATTTTTAATACAACTCGAGTCAAATAGCAGCTATATTATTTTATTTTCGTAATTCGTCCGTTAATTACCTGTGTTGAAAAAATACGAACAGATAGAACGTTATACAGTCAAGGAATAAGATTGAATGATAAATAAATGCTATTTGACATTTTTTTTCCCCTCGATTAAAAGTTTAAATTGTTGGAAGTTTGATGCGTGAATATAACGCATTTAAAGTACACGGATTACGTAGGGTTTTCAAAAAAATGTTCAAAAAACAGAAAACAAATTCAAAATCCTTCTTAAAAATCGCTGGTTCGTGATAAATGGATCACCCTGTATGGCTGTATACTATATCACATATAATATTCTAAAACAGTATGTTATTATACTTTTACGTTTTATTTGTACTTAATTTTTAAATCCGATGAGTTTAATGATATATATATTATTGTTAGGTATACCGTCTACATCAGTCAAACATAAAATCTTTTAAAAATAGTCCTATAATTTTTTTCACGCTTTTGGTGGACGTGTTAACGTCTTGTTCTGCGTAGGTACCAATAATAAAACATTTTTTGAGAAAAAAAAAATAACAAATGTAAAATTATTATTATTATAATAGTGTGGTAATACGCACGTGTGCTGGCGTCGAGCCAAAAACATCGCTAAATTTTCGTGAAATACAACAATAAAGCTTGCCGTATTCAAGTATATAGCTGGTGATAGTAATTAGGGCAAATATTTATATGCCCTGAAACCATTTAAATAAGTAGGTATTTCGTGGTTATACGATACAACTTATACCAAAATAAACTCAAAAAGGAAATACAAAAAACAAAAAAAAATGTTCCCTACATTTACGTATATAACAATTTATCTAAAACACGGGTACTATAAAACTTTCTCTGGAGCTCACTTGCTAGATATTTTATAAATCTTGAATAATAATATTATTTTGTAGTTTTCGTTTTTTGATAACAAATGTAACAAATTCTTAAATAATTATATAATATGCTCTAAAAATGTAAAAAAAATCCTAAAATATGCCCTATTAACGCCAATATATAATTTTTTTTTATACAAAATCAATAGGTCCATGAAACACGTTTTCATATCGTAACTATAGCTACATATACTTTTTTTAGCCAATTAATAAAACATATAAGTTTATAAATATTTTTACATTTACGGCCACTGAGACCATTCTGCCGAATAAATACAGTATTCTCTATTTACTGCTAAATGTGAGCTGGATGGATTCCAGATTCCAGCCTATATTTCCTTGTTTCTCTCTTAAGATACTTAAAAAGTCTTTCTCAATAGTAATCAATACAATTTTCCCAACGAAGCTTTGACCAACCTTTTGTCTCTCGGATTTTCCTGACGTACGTTTTTAGTCATGGATTCTTGCTCCCTCCACATATGACCATATGGTGTTATCCTTTTATTTAAAAAAAAAACATATAAATGTGTGCCTTAAATTAATAATCTACTGAATATATATTCATAATGTTCTTTCGAGAGTGTTGTTCGTCGAGTGTGATATATTTCCGACGAAAATTGTTCGGATATCCGACGTTATCTGTGCCCGGTGCTCGGTTTTATATACTATTAAGGTAACGGTAACGAAAAAACTATTTATTTTGATATTTATCACTGTTACCTTCAATTCAATTATATTTACTGTATAGATATACGTAATCGGGTAAAGGTTGTGCGTATAAACGTGTTTAATTTGATCGATTGGACGACGACGGCACAGTAGAAGAAAAATGCATTTTTCTTTCTTTTGTCTGACGCTATCGAAAACTTTTGCGTTTCTATATTATTGCTGTATATTTCTGTACCTACCTGTATATATTTTAATTTACATATATATAATGCAATACGATAGATTATAATCCGTACATGGTTTGTCTTCGCCGACACGCATAATGATACCTAAACTATCAACGGTATTAGAGTGATGTAAATATTTTATAATATATTATTTTTTTCTTCTCCTCGCCTCTTTCGGATTTCCCCGATTGTTCGATAATATTACAATAATAATATATAGACGCGCGTTCCACGATAATATTGTTGTATACTGTATACAGGATACGAAAACCACTGCAACGATGACACGAACGACGAGGAGAGCGGCGGCGGCGGAGATGGCGAAACTGCTGGCAACGGAAAAGACATGCTGGCGCGGAAGTTATCAACTAAGGGTGACACTCTTTACCTCGAGAGACGGGTGGGACTCTTCAGTGGGGTGGCTCTAATCGTGGGCACGATGATCGGTAAGCGTTACAGTACATTAATAGTAATAATAATTTCACTCCCGAGTAACGTATCTGTCACGACATAATGTGTCGACGTTATTATTGGTTAAGGTCAGGATTATGTATATTTCGCTGTTAAAAAAAAATTAAAAAATAGACGCATGGGAAAAACATATGAAAAAACCCGTTTAAAATTATAATTTATACTTAGACCGTCATGATAAAAACAAAAAAAGATACCGTTTGAACTTAACATATTCACACCTTGATTTCCGACCAACATCATTTATTAGACGGTGTAACGCGCTGCGTTTATATAGTGTAACATTACTATCTTCCTATCCAAACTTAAAAATAGAATATCACTTCAACGAGTCGACGGACATTAATAATGTCGACACCAAAACGTATTTAAACTAAAAATTAATCTATTTATAGAATTTTCAATATAGTTTTCTATTCGAAAATTAAACGTGAGTAGTGGTTTCATTCCCGAAAATAAAGGTATACATAATAGGAAAAAAAAAGAGCTGATACTAGGGATGGGTGCACCCACTGTTGTAGGTGGGAAGTTGCGAAGGTAGAATACATAAGGTTATTTTACTTATATCTTTAAGCAACTATAAACCATTGTTGACGAAAAACGATACGAGCGCAGTTCGGTAATACATAATTTCAAGTGCCATAATTTTTTTTGCGATTTTCGTTTAAATTTGATTTCAAAATGCTTGTTAGAAAGAGTAGTCCGATGATTTTGGAAAATTGTACCACATCTAGGTAAGTCCGATATAAGTATTATTACCAAGTTTTAAGTCTATACGTGTATTTATAGCCAAATTACAGCAAAAAAACTCCCAAAAATTAAAATTCTTTAAAAGTTCAAAGATTTTGACGATGATACCATAAGAAATCAAATAAAAAAGACAACAAAAGAGGTATATTGTGATTTTTTTTTGATTAAATCATTTTTTCTGGTAGAAAACATCGTCCGTGTTTTATAAAATATCGAAATCATGAAATTGTACGTTTCCTACGTTTTTTATCACTTAAGTGCTTTTATTTAAAAAATGATCCTTTTAAACAGTTGCTACACATAAGAATGTGAGCAAGTTTACTAAGAAAAAACCTGTCCACAGACAAGAATAAAGAAGAAGAAAAAAAAATAAACAGCATTGTAAAACCAATAGCTACGCTCAGAATCTAAAATTCAAAATTTTCAGAGTTTTTACAAAAATCATTTTCTGAAAAAATATTTATCGAATAAAAAATTTGACTGCAACATAAAATTTAGAAGACCTTTTAGTTCCAGGGAAAAAGGATTTAAATAAATGTTTGGTAATTTCTTTTATAATTGTGTATTATGTATTCTGTTTTCTCTGAAATTGATTCGAGCTCTTCTTTCTTGTGATCAAAAATATTATCTGTAAATATAAATACGACAGGTGGATACCAATACCGATGCATTTTATTTTATAATAAGGCTATGCATATTTTTGCGAAGTGAAATTAATTTTACGTCGCCTTGGAATATTTTACATAAAATATATAGATTATAATATTAAAAAATATGGTTCTGACAAATATCTGTATCATAATAATAATAACTTACAACAGTTTGGCGTAGTGGTGTTATTACTTTTGGAATTTAAATTAAAATCTACTCGTTTAAAAATGACACGTTATTAAAACTTTTTACTATAAACCAACTTGTCCTACTCACATATCTTGTTATAACTTACGGTAAATCGAAGTACATCAAAATCCGTTATATATTTTTGATTTTGTTTGTTGATGTTTGTCTACTTTTATTCTGGCGTGAGTACTTTTTTTAAAATTTATTTTATAAGACGTAGTATTGACCAAATTCACGCGAATAATAAGTCTGAATATTATTTATTTTATTTATTAAAAAAACTGTCCTAAGATAATGGAGACGGGTGCAGCCACTGTTATAGTTAATTCAATGTAACTTAACGATAAACCGTTAACGAAAAAACGATTCTGAGTGGAGTTCATGTTGATAGTGTTGATTCGTCAACAATATAAATAATATGTCATATTTTGGTATACAATTGTATAGGCATTATATATTTTCTTTAATAATATTTGTTTAATGCTGTACTGATTTTTTCAATTTTCCTCCGGTTTTTCCTGGTCTTTTCCATTTGAAGAGAAAAATCCTGGGAAATTAAAAAATGACCTCTTTAAAATAGCTTCCCAGTCAGATTTCATTTCAGAAAATGTGCTATCATTGTAAATCAGAGCAAAATTGCTTGTAGAAAAGTTGTCCCTAGAAATAATGAAATAAATAAACATCTTTGTAAGACCATAAGCTTCTTTGCTCCACTCAGAATCTAAAATAATAATGTAATAAGAGTTTGTATCATTTAAAACCCGTAAGCTATAGTATAATGGAATTATATTGTGTAAACAGTTATATTAATAAATTGCATTAACTAAATTTTGTGATATTAACTATTTATTTTTGTTTTTATTTCAATATAATAGACGCCATGTGGCTTTTGAGATTGAAACAGCAAAACAAATTACAGATCTTAAATTACAGAAACAATACATAACAAAAGTAATTGAAATTACATATGAAATAAGCTGAACAGAGAATATAACTATATTTATATTGTAATATAAGATACAGAAGTTGGCTAACGTACGGAAAACTTTGTATTGTTATTGGCTATTGACATCATCCTAACTAAAAGAAAATTGTTATCAAATGTCTCGTTTAAAAATACGATTCGTATGAATAATGATATAAAACCTGAGATTCACATGAATATGTGAGATTTTATTAATATCTGTTTAGGTCCAGTAATCAGTATTATAGGGGAAAACGAATACGAAAAAAAACATTATCCTACGGTATTTTTGGAAAGGAGAATGTCCCTTTGCTCCTACGAATCTGTCACTGTATACTTGCCATTGTTTTTACAGCTGTAGATAATATAATTGTGGAGAACATAGAAGCCAACAATTTCTGAAATTATTATACTCGTTAAAATTAAAACAAATGTATTCAATGAACAATTTATACAACATTAAAATATCATTTAAAACGAGTTGTAGATATTAAAGCAAATGCCATGTACACTAGAACCATAAATCAAATGACAAACATCCATTATATATCAGAAAATAAGTCAGTACATTTTGGACGAATAATAGTACAACGAGATTTCAGGATAACTTGCCGAATTTACGCCAAATCACGAATGCCATTGTTATTTTGATTTACATTATACATTACCTATAATATAGTGTACAGCGATTATATATTGAGTTGTCAATCTACGTATATGTGGTTTTGATTTATATTAATAAATCGACAAATAAATTGACTATTATTTTAATACGCCAATTATTATTACCAATTATTATCATACAATCAATCAAATTTATGTAAAGTATTGATAAGAAACACGGAAAAAACTAATTTCAAGTTAATGATTATGTTTTTATTTTTATATCACACATTACTTTTTGGAGCAAAAATAAAAACAATAAAATGTAAGATAAAATTACGCGTTAACAGCAGAGCGCTAGAATCGAATTTATTTCCCCACAACTATTTTCCAATATGGAAATATGTTTTGCAAAATAATAAATAACCGAATATTATATAAGAATACCTACAATGCTATATTAATACTACCTTACACTACAACTACTATACTGCAAATACTTAAAAAAATGAAATCGTAAAATTTGATTCAAAACTAGTGAAAAAAATATGTATAATCTCCTATAATCTCTTACTTAAAAGAAAATTCGAAAAACCCTCTTTTACTTCTTTAAAACCTCTCCGTAAAATAAACTCTTCTTCATATCTCTCACTGTCTTAAGTTAATAACCTCTTATTAATTCCTGGGTCCACTACTTTTACATTCCTCCTTACACAATCTTTTCATCTTACGCGGCCATCATCAATCGCGGCCTATTTATCGGTCTTTCGGACAAAAACAATAAAACATTTAAAACAAAAAAACTCAGGTATAAGATTATTATAAAAGATTTCTTCACATTTAATATTTACTGGAATCTGCAGTGAGATTAACAATTATATAGTTTTATACACCTAATATTATTAAAAAACTTCATGTGTCGTATAGACTACAATATAAACTTGGAACGCATTCAAAATGCATTTTTTAATATGTATTTGTTATAAACGAAAGGAAAATACCTACAATATCTACTGTAAACGAAGTTATATACCCCAGAGTTAAATTTAACACATTAACACCTAAATGCTAGATTAATTTTATGCTTGTTTTATTTATATAAGACGATTAATACCCATCATTTAATATATTTTTCTTAGATTTATTTTAAAATCGAATTTGTGCGCTTTATAAAATAAACAAGCAATTTCGAGTTTTTTTTTAGTCTGTCAACGTTGTTTTAATATTTTATCAAGAATGCCTACTGGATTTTTTTACAATATACATAAAACTTGCTATTCGTACTTTTAAATTGTATTTATCTTATTGGTCAAAGTATACCTATTTACTTTACAAATTCTACTTATTCGAATATAAATTAATAACGCAAATAATATAATTTTAACTATACAGTCAACACTTTAAACAAAGTTGTATCATATTGTTATTATTTTTGATATCTTTTTGCAATTTGAATAAATTATCGTAATATCATAATTTTATCGTTAAATTTTATAGGTTCTGGAATATTCGTTTCTCCTACTGGACTGCTGATCAGGACCGGGTCAATAGGCCTGAGTTTCGTCATATGGACAGTATGTGGTGCCATGTCACTATTAGGTACGTGTAAGCTATGTGATATTAGGTTTCTGTGAGTAAAATCAGTAAGAACGTTAAAAAAAAAACTGTTCTATTTTTAAAATGACACTTTTTCGCGTGTATTTTTACCTGAACACGTTTGTCATTCGTCAAATTATTTTACAAACATATTATTCTCAGTCATGATATAATTGGACCGAAAATAATTCAAACGAACGGTCAGTCGATGCCAAAAAAAAAAAAGCTATATATAATATAATTGTTTTCAAAAATAAAAAAGTATGTATTATATTATACATATTGTTTTTTTTTCCAAATGTTATTTGTCTGTAGGAGCTTTAGCGTACGCCGAACTGGGTACTATGAATCCCAGTTCTGGGGCCGAGTACGCTTATCTGATGGACGCCTTTGGACCAATGCCTGCATTCCTGTTCTCGTGGATATCCACGTTGATACTCAAACCATCTCAGGTGGCTATTATATGTTTAAGTTTCGCAAAATACGCAGTCGAGGCGTTTGTCGACGATTGCGGCCCTTCAGACTTTGCAGTGAAGATCGTCGCTGTTCTGTCTATTCGTGAGTTTAAACCTATTAATGTAACCCACATTTGATTTTAACTAATCATCTTAATTTTTCTTTTAAAACTGTACGCTCGTTTTGTTTACTTAAAATACTCTTTATTTTTCTTTTTATTACACAATTAAATCATAATCATCGAATATTAGAACTTAAATTCATCATATGGTAAGAGGTTAACTGAATAACCAAATTCCCAGTTCCTAATATTGTATATATAAATACGTACATTGGACACGAGGGTATGACTAAAGTAATAAAATTATAAAAATTGCATTAATTCATATAATCAGCGTGAAATGCAGTGTATGAATGTTTGATTATATTTTTTATTTTGACGTTATTATTCGTGTAAATTAAAAAAAAAAAGCGCAATGTATTTTTAACGCTCAATGAATAAATAAACATTCTTTCATATCTATTAGTTATAGAACCTTTGGGGGGGGGGGGGGGTGGTTTGGGTTTTACATAGTTTCATAATTTCTATTGCAACTACGGATATTTCTTAGTAATATTAAATACGTGTAGGTTGTGCCCAAAACCTGTCCAAAAATTTGTTCAAAATTTATAATACCCCCTCTCTGTTCCCCGAAAATGAATCTTGATTATGTCAATGATAACCCTCAACCACCACAATATCGTTATTCGAATATATATTGAAAATATTGACTTGCGGTTTTCTCCTATCGAACGTTTCAAGTCGTAAAAAATTCATAATTTAATTATTTTTAATGTTCATAATTTTATTACCTAATTAACATAATATTTTTTGAACAAGATATTTTTATGGATGTTTTGAATTGTCGACTTTATATTTATATAGTAAAAGATATTGTGCTTGAAATATTAAAAGTAATACACTATCGCACTAATTTATAATGGACTACAGTGGGAAGCGGGAGAGTGTTAGTTTAGGGCGTGTGCAATATCATTCGTTTAGGGAAATTATAAAAAAAAAAAAGCAAAAAACATTATTTACAACACTTGAGTATTTAACCGTTTCGTACTACGGTGTTTCTGTATTTTAATTAACATTAACAACAACAAAAAAAACTGTATATAATTAATGTCTGGAGACTATGTAGATCGCGTATGTGTGCATCTTTCCTAAATTATTGGGTTACATTACTTTTTGTACGAGCAACATACTTCCGCAGGATCGCCGATTGTGGACATAGGGACCCGAAACTAGTAAAATTCCAAAAAAATTAGTATAATAGGTACTAAATTTAGTAAAGTGAACTCTCCTTACAATTGTGGAAATTACGTAAAAATTGTTTTAAATTAATGCATTACTTATACATTTAAATTTTACTACTCTGTATAAAAACATGTTTGTATTTGTTAAAATATTAAATTTTTCATTTTAAGTATTACTTAAAATCAGAAAGAAAAAAAAATGTAAATTGTATTAATTTTTTTTTTTATAATATAACGTGCACGCAAGACACCAAGACGAGAGATCTACGTGTGCCTATCAGGAATAATTTTATTGTATTACACATTTATTAAATTCGTTCGGTGATCGGTAATCCAGATATAAATGCGTTAAGCCTTTCATCTCTTTAACGGCGACAAGAGAGATGAAGAGATTGCCCTATTTTCATACGTTATCGTACATTCAAGAATTTTCAATACAATGCCTTACATTATTATGTTTACTAAGTTGTATTTTTGTTGTATTTTTGTTTTGTACCATTGTACTTACTCATTATAGGTAGGCAAACGTGTGTTTTAACATGTAATAAGCGTTACTTATCTTAAATATAAAAAATTAAAAAAGATCTGTATAGGAAATTACACTATCTTTTAAATTCAAGTAAAAAGATCATCCATGCAGGAGCTTGCATATAAATGTATTTGCATACGGGTTATTTTTTAAGCATGAGCGATTTTTATGGGTAAATTATTCATAAATTCTAAATTAGATTTTTGGAATTTTTAAGTGTAGCGAAAAACGATATGTATGCATACTTAGATTTTTCACATCATTTAGGAGTGGTGATACCAACTTTAGTTTTTCAAATGTAAACTTTAACGTTTTAATGTGAATTGTCAATCAGATGATTTTTCTGAAAATTTTGACGTATTGTAATCGAAGTTTAAGCGAGAAGTTTATGTATGTTTAGGTATACGTTTCTACATTATTAGCTTATATTTCTAATTTTACAGTGTAAATTTTAACCAAATACTTCAGATTATGGCTTTTTTTATGAATTTTAACAAAAATATGTACGAATATCTGAAGATTATGGTAGGTAGATAGTGTGTGTAAATTTACACGGTACCTATCACTACAGTATCACATATTCCGATATTCGCTCTAAAGAAATATTCGATATTAACTTTTATCATACGACTGTTTGTCGTATAACCCTAAAGATTAAAACCTCGCTCAATCTTGATGAATGTGTAAGACTGAGCGGGAGGAGGTTAAAGAACACCACTCCCTCTCCCACCAAACAAAATCCAAAATATACCACTACGCTTGTACGCGTATCTTTCATAAACTACTGGATACACAAATTACTAAAAAAAAGGCACGCCTATTCAACGGTGGTCAAATGATGTTATCATGGAAGAGAGGGATAAGGATAATTTTTAAAAACTACTATTATATACATTATTTTTTTAATTTTTTTATAAATATGAAGATATAATATAATATACTGGGCGATTTTTAACAATGCTCACCCTATTTATGTTGTTAAATTATGCATGGTTTCAAATAAATTCAATGGTTTATCGTTGCGTACAGATATAAATGAAATAACTTTATGTATCCTAACTTCCCAACTTCCCACCTACAACAGTGGCCGCACCCGTCTCCAGTATCAGTTTTTTTTTTTTCACAGTGGTCATCACTTACATAAACTGCTACAGCGTCAACCTGGCCACCGGGGTGCAAAACGCTTTCACAGCAGCGAAACTAGTCGCGGTTTTCGTGGTGGTCACCGGTGGCGTGCACAAGATCTTTCAAGGGCACACCGAACACTTTTACAATTATTTCGGAAACACGACGACGAGCATCGGTGACGTGGCTACTGCGTTCTACTCGGGATTGTGGGCATACGACGGGTGGAACAATCTCAATTACGTCACAGAAGAAATAAAAAACCCTTCGAAGTAATGACTTATACCTTCCCACATAATAGCATACTTATTTTTATAATTTATAGTACAGAAAATAAGATATATTCGTAATAATTACTAGAGTAAAAATTATCGAGGCATTGGTGAGTGTTTAAGACTAGGTTACACATGATATACCTACCTAATTTAATTATCAATTTAAATTTACCTTATAAATTATGTGTATTATAGGTAATTAATAACTATTAACTAAAAATCATATAAGTACCTATAATGCTTATAATATCCATGTTATTTATAATTATTAATCAATATAGTATTTTGTGACATTGTGTTTATCAGTGGTGTATCTTCGGGAGAGGTGGATTGAAACTCACCACCCCTATATGACCTTAGTTATTAAAAAATTATTATTATTTTTATTTAAGATCTTTGTCACTAGACTACGTAAATATAACTGGAAACCCCTCTCATCCCATAAAATAATTCTGATGTTTATAATATTATCATGTTTCTAAGGAACATTCCAAAAGCGATATACATCAGTATACCGTTGGTGACCGTTTGTTATCTTTTGGTGAACGTGGCGTACCTCACCATCATGTCTCCAGCCGAAATAATGCAAAATGAAGCCGTCGCTGTGGTTTGTATTATTATAATATTATTCGATTTTAAAACAAAATATGATGTGGAATTTGGCGATTTTTAAAATTGTTCGTAAAATTATACCTATGTATTATTATAATATTTCGAGTATAATACTGGGAAAATCCATAGTAGACTTTTGGATTAAGAACACGGTAATACTGTAATAATCGTTTCGAAAAATGAAATGTGTATTATGTTGACGGCATGAGTAGGTACCCTACCTTTAATACAGTAGCGTACACAACTTTTTTGCACGGGGAGAGGGATATTAAAATGTTAATATTCCAAATTTCGGTTGTAAAAATTAATTAAAATTTCAGTCTACAACCTATTTTTAGCACAAGCACAAGTTATATGGTTTACCAATCATTGCCTTCATTAACCTATTATATTTTTATGAACTTTTTTTTCGATTCAACAGCTAGTTATATTATTATTATTGTGATTGTACCGTAAAATTGCAAAATTAAGTTAATTTATTATTGTAGTTTTGTATTGAATTTTGTCACATACAAACAATAAGTATCAATCAAATATACGATAATTACAAGAAATCTATACAAAAAATATATCAACTAAAAAAAAAATATTCAGTGGGGATATTTCATCCTTATCCCCCCCCCCCATGAGCTCTCCTCTTTATAAATAATAAATATGAATTATATATTATTATAATAATATTAGAAACGTTAAAAATCTTCTCGTCCAATTATCCCAATTCGCACGCGATGCTTGAACTCATAACACCTGTTATAGCTGTGAGCTCGTCATTATTATAATTATACATTGGTACATTACATTACAACTATACAGAGTGATCAATATTATGTAAGCAATTCAATGTCTTGGAAAGTATTGACTTTCTACNGGGGATATTTCATCCTTATCCCCCCCCCCCCATGAGCTCTCCTCTTCATAAATAACAAATATATTATTATAATAATATTAGAAACGTTAAAAATCCTCTCGTCCAATTATCCCAATTCGCACGCGATGCTTGAACTCATAACACCTGTTATAGCTGTGAGCTCGTCATTATTATAATTATACATTGGTACATTACATGTGGAACTATACAGAGTGATCAATATTATGTAAGCAATTCAATGTCTTGGAAAGTATTGACTTTCTACGCAATTTGTGTTTCTAAATAATTTAAAAAACAAGCATGTAGCTATAAAATGTCGCATTATCGTTATTTTATGTCCCCCTTATTTTCAAGGGTGAAACCATTACCCACAAAAATCCAAAACTCAAAAATGGAATATCATGTCAACTCGTTGACGGAAATTAAAAACTTTTTTTTGAAATTTATTTTATCTAAAACTATGTCTATTTATGGAATTGTTAATATTTAAATAGCGAAAAGTGGGCACCTAATGATGGTTTCATCCCCGAAAATATAGGTGACGAAAAACAACGGTAACGAAACATTTTAAAGCACTTAGTTTCATTTTTTAATAAACGAATTTCGAAAAAAGTCTATACTTTCCCGATTTAATAATATAGTGTCATATACGTTATGTTAATCGCCCTGTATACACTTTATTTTTTATTTATAGACTTTTGGAATCCGGGCGCTTGGTCCGATCGCCTGGGTGATACCGTTGTCAATCACGATATCCACGTTCGGGTCGGCCAACGGCACCTTGTTCGCCGCTGGAAGACTGTGTTTCGCCGCCAGCCGAGAAGGTCACCTAATGAACGTCCTGTCGTACATTCATATAAAAAAGCTCACGCCCATGCCAAGCATCATATTTCACGTGAGTGATGTCGACGATTTTCAGTGCCGGTGGCACCGCAAGCGCGCGTCCGGTTTGTCTTTCATCAGACGCACGTCGTTGACCGCATGTTTAATACGGTTTGAAAAAACCTCTAACATTATATTATTATAATATACCACTGCACTACTGTAGTTCTGTGACGTATTTACATTTTTGGCACTCTGGGTCACTATTCCTATAGCTATTTTTTTCATAAAAAACACGATTTTTTTTTTTTGGAATTTTAAGTTGTACTCGTTAAGTTTTGTGTAGCACTTTGCGCTTTAAGACACACTATTTTAGGCCCTGCAATTGAGTGAGTTTCATGTAAGATGAGGTTAATATTTAAAAAAAAAATCTAATGCTGTAGCTGATAGGTGTACTATTGTTTTAGGAGGTAAGTTAGAAGGGATATACAGAGTAATTCAACTTATATTAGTACACAACGATAAGTTTATTGCTAACGAAAAACGATTGTGAGCAAATACGTCGTATTTTTTATTTTGTTGCTAAGGCAACCCAGAAATCAATAATATATGTACAACAAATTGCCAGTTTTCCTCAGTTTATTATGAAAACTACACACAAATCGAAAAATTACTTCCCTAATTACCTGCAATTAGATCAAAAATGCTACAAGAAAATTACTATATTACTAAAACGTTTGATTGGAACAAGATTTCTTATGGAATAGTTATTTACAGATCAACAAAAAAAAAACACATTATAATAAAACCCATGTGTCCCTCGTTTCTCGCAGAATCTAAAAAAAATTCTTAAATTCCAATACAAATTTATGTATTTAAGTAAATTGTATGCAAATCATAATAATCATTTAATCTATTTTTATGATCAGTATTATATAAATCTATTTTTTACGCTAATAATTAATAATGTAAAATTACTATTTTACGATTCTTTAAAAGATTATGATTCTTCCTTGAAATGTTGGCATCTAGGGCCAGTACTCTTCTTCCCTAAACCCTGTTGCAATTGCTGTATAGAACTAATGCAGTTCCCCCTTCATTTTACGTATACGCGTTAGTGTTAAAATGTAGAAAATATTTTCGAATGCCGAATCTAAAGAACTCGGACATACTTGCTAGAGCGAAAATTATATTCAAAACATCACGAATATAGTATAAATTCATCATGAAATATGAAATGATGTGTTCATTTACACGAACATATATGGATTCTGTAAATACGTGTAGATAGTATTAATCAAGACCTCTATTATATAATATGCAGATGGTAATTATTTTATCGCGGACGGGAATTAGGGATGGGTAATAAATTTCATATTCAAGAATAGGGTATATAGATGACCCTTCTCTACTTCTCGTCCAGTCTAATTTTAGACTGTTATAAACTATCGTAAACGCGTTATATCCGACAATATAATATAATATTATATAGTATATAGTAATAATATACAATCGATTTTTTTTTTTTTTAAATATATTCATTTTTCTATAAATCGCAATTTAAAATTGTACGGGTTGCAGCTATTCGAAAATCGATATAGCTGATTATACGATTAGATATTATTATTAGTTTATTCGTGATAAAACATTAAAAATATTGTAAGCATTTTTTTTTTTTAATAATAGCGTTTTTTATTTGCATAACTTACGTTATGAACCAAGTGTACGTTTATGCAATAAACGATTTTATATCCGTGTATCGTATACCTGCGCACTGAGAATGAAAAAGCAATTGAAATAAATTGGGAAAACGATTTACCTATGATATGCTCGTTTAAATGGATAAATGGATATATAAAAATGGATATATAAAACCATTTTAACGACGCTGTGTAAAAACATGACAATTTCCGCGAGTACACTTCGTATAATGAAATCTTTTCGCTTCGTTTTAATTATCATAAAAATATTATCCAACGCGATTAACTTTTAGAAAGTATTATAAATCTCCCACGCTGCACGTTTTACTTTTCGTCCTTAACGTACTCGTATTATATCATGCGTATATGGATAATATTTTCGTATTCATTTTCTGCTCTACGCGTTTTTCTCCAAAATCGAAAATCCCATCGCTACAGAGTACAGCTTACTCGGTCCCAGTGGTGTATTTATGGGAGGGAGATCAATCCCTCCTCCGCGGGTCATTAGTTATCCTTATCACGATTTAAAAAGTACGACATCCCATATACCGACATTATATTATATATTATTCTTTGGCCGTACTTAACAACACGATTTCTACACACTTTATTATCATATTACATGGGCTGGATAGGTGACAGCGTTCAGTCATATGTTCGATAGTTAATATTTTGTAGATAAAGGATTTTAAGTACTTACAACGAAGTGACGAAAAAACTATTAGTTTTACTAAGGTGTGTTTTTTTTCCCTCGGAGACCACGTTTTAGATTACTTAGATTTCTAGGTTACTTGGCATTGCAATAAGAGGTAAAATACGACTAACATAATACTCCAAACAAAATTGATTTTTCGTTTGCAATAATTTATCGTTGCATATGTATATCAATTAAATTACCCTGTATATTCTAACTTTACAACTGCCCATCTACTACATAATATATAAAATAAATATCTAACTTTTGTTTTCTATTCATTTTCGCTATTGACGTGTCATCGAAACATTGAAATAGCATCGGACTAGGTCATCGACGTCCAAAATTGATTTTGTGTTTTAATGTATGTTCCATGCAGATACCTTTTTAACCATAGCCCTATAATAAATTCCTATGTAAGCCACTACTCAGTCCTGCTGTTTATAATATTACTACTATCTCAGTATATTGAGCTGCCGGTGTTTGATTTCAGTCAATCATAACGATTATGATGGTCACCTCAGGTACGATCAACTCGCTAATCGACTTTTTCAGTTTCACGGCGTGGATATTCTACGGAAGCGCCATGTTGGCGTTACTGGTGATGCGGTACACGAGACCCGATGCACCGAGACCGTATAAAGTGAGTACGACAATCGATAAAACCGGCTGAAAGTCGTGTCCACATGGTATTACGTTGTATACACCAGTGGTCTTCAACCAGTGGGTCGCGACCCATTTTTGGGTCGCGTAAGCTTAAAAATTGGGTCACGATAAGTTTTCTTTTTAAAAGAAAAATTAAGTTTATAAAATTGTATAAGGTATACAAATAATTGTTTAATTATTAAATTTAGAAAATTAATAAATGAAAATACAGTTTGAAAATTATTGTAATATATTATGTATAAACAATATTATGAAATTTATATTCAAAAATATAATTGTACAATGGATTTTAAATCACAGTATATGTTTCATATACTGGTATGATTCTACGTAGTATGACGTTAAATATAATAATTTACGAGTTAACCGGGCTAGTAATAAAATAAATATTATATTATTTTCGTTAAAGAGTTCCATAATCTACGAACATTGTCGATGTTGTCGCTGTTTTTAAAGACAAATTAGTTGTTAGTCGTGTTATTATTCTAGTCATATTTACGTATCCGTTAAAAAGTTTTTTTTATTTTTATTTATTCAGTTATAACAGTACTACTACAAAGTATTAAGTAATTTTAGATTTTTTTTTTTTTGTTTTTCTACAAACATTTTTCTTTATGTATGCCTTATGTGGGTCGCGAATAATGTGCGCCTAAAAAAATGGGTCGTGAGTCTAAAAAGGTAGAAGACCACTGGTATACATCTAAGCAAGGGTGACTGAACGGTCGATCGGGATCAACCGGTAGATCACGGACGGTTTAAAGGTCGATCTCCTTTTGTTAGAATTTATTTATTTATGTATAATTAGTAGATAAATCACAATTGCTGATCATTTTTATCTTAATATATCATTATTTTGTGGTCGGTTCATAAAGTAATACAATCCAACAAACTTTACACCGGTAAATGTATTTACCATATTATATCAGTCTTAATAAAAGTGTGAAGAAAAACTTATTTAACTATACATTTTAGTTGTATTATTATTTATCAGCTTAACGCATGTATGTTTATTATTAATGCTTATTAGGTAATTTATAATTATATATTTTTTCATGTACGTTTGGAAGTCTATCCTCAAAGAAAAATATTATATTCTTAATAGATCTCTACCAAAAAAACGTTGACTACCTCTGACCTGTAGAAACTTACACTGTATTCTGCAGGTGTTTACAAGGTATAAAAATAATTTCGAAATGTAAGTGATTTATGAAAAGTTTTTTTTCTCTAATTCGACGATTTATGTATTGATATCTTATATACATACAAACGATGTATCACCGCGAATAATTAAGCCCAACAAATGGAAAGTGTTTCTCGCCGTGCTCAGTATTTTTATACGACATGAACTTTACTTTGAGATTTTGATAGAGTACCTATAATTTGATAATACATAAGTATCTGTATTGCAATGTTTACACACCGTTTAATCGAAATCGTATACAAAATTCCGGGGCAAACACCCATATGTCGTCGATCTTGGTGTCTTAATGCAGTCTACAGAGGTAAACCCTCGAACACTTTTTATGAGCGGACGAGTGGCTAGAATAAGTAATTAGACATTTGAACATATTATAATATTAAAAACAGTTAATTTTTGTTTTTTTGGTGAGTGGATAATACTGAGTCCGTGTAAATCATGTTTTATTATTTCATCCCTGGAGATTGAATAGAGATGCGCCTACACCTATGCGTATTAAAAAAAAAAACTCGATCCCTTTCTAATCGACTTTAAACGCGATGCACCTTAGGTGCCTTTATTTAGGTAAATAATTTTGACATTAAACCATATTTCTTCGCGAAAGGATACTAAATAACTGTCGATTAGTTTTTATATAGCAAGGATATTTTGTATCACCGAGAACTTTAATAATAATGTGTTTAAATATTTGAATGGTAATCACAATTTTTTAATCCGGTGTAATTTAAAAAATTTATATTTTACATGAAAAATACCACCTATTAATAAACTTACAAAATTGGTGTTATGAAAAAGTTTTAATGGTTTAATACAACAATATAATATAATACCTAAATATAGCGTTATTAATATAAATTAAATTATACAAATAATATTTACGCAATTTGACCATGTTATTATACGTACCTACTGTGTTTTATGTTTATTCGAAACAATTACATTTGCCAACCGTTAATTAACCACGCGTGGTGAATACCTATGACAAAATAATTTTTTATGTATATTATGCGACAAACGCGCCAAATGCAAAACTAATCACTTTATACGTGTTTTGTTGTTTCCAGGTCCCAATAATCATTCCGTTAATCATATTTGTTATTTCAATTTATTTGGTGGTGGCGCCTATAATAGATAAACCTCAGATCGAATATCTGTACTCTGTGATATTTATGATCGCCGGGATGTTATTCTACGTGCCGTTTGTACATCTGGGATACAAATTCCGTATTATCGGTGAGTCCGAAAAAAAATTAACCTTAGTATGGCATACTTATAAAATATATACAATACATCGTCTCATTAGTTTTAAATATATTATATCATAATATTCAAGGTACGCGAGTAGTAATTTTTTCTTTCTGTTTTCCGCAGATCGATGGACAGTTTTTATACAATTGCTGTTACAAGTAGCGCCCACAAAATTAGTGTTATCAAACTGAAGTGTATAACACACCGTCAAGTCTTCCATTATAATATTATACTTACATATCCGATATAATGCCGGAGTAGACAAAAATTGAAAACAGCAAATGCGGATTACATAATACCTACTTACTACCGTGACACTATACTATATGTAGTTACAACGCATATTTGAAAATCGTACGAGTAATATTGATGAGAATTTGGTAGTTGCAGGGAAATCGTGAGCATCAATTATCATAATATTTGTTAGTAACATAATTGTGTACCAAAATTAAATATTTTATTATGCCTAGTTCTACGCGTGTACATTTGTTTACGTGTATTATAAATAAAAAATAAAATAATATTAAAATGCACTATATTTCAAATTATTATATATAAAATCGTTCTATAGAAACCTATTATATTTCACAGATTATGATGGTTGTTATTGTTTTGTTTTTTTTTTACTCTCCAACTTTTAGCGATTTAATCGTTCACACTTATTTGCATACCGTATAATACCTATTCGTCCATTCCTACATTTCCCGTAGCACACCTACCACCAAATATATAAATAGTAGATACCCATATAGAATAATGGAATTGTATTGTTTTTTAAAATATGAACTTTTATATTAATTAATAATATACCTATGCACAAAATAAAATAATTAATCGTGATGATAATTGAAAACTACAAACATATTGATCTGCATTTGTTCGCTAGAACCGAATCTGACACGAAGATCGATTCATCAATAATATTTCCAAGTCGTTGTTTATTTAAATCTATAAAATGATTTTATGTAAACGAATTTTGTATTTCAATCATGTAACTATCATAATATATTTCAATTTGTTTACAATGACCTCGATACATACAGTACCTCTTTTCTGGCACCTATTATATTCTCTCAAAAGAATGAAAGGAGGTTATTTGTTATGTTTTAAATAATGCTTTATTTATTTTACGTTTAGGAGGTCAAATCTCTTTGGGTAGAAAATATGTCGTCGATTTTTCACATTTAAGGTAGGATATGTTATTAATTATTGATTGGACGAATGGCACTAAGGTAATTTAATAGTCAGTTTTTTCAATTTTCGTGAGTATTGTCCGCATCACAAAGTATGAAACTATGATAAAACGATAACAAATGACGACAATAAATGCAGACGCATTAGTAAAATTTTGACAGTCACACTCGATGTAAATGTTCGAATGTAATAAATAATGGCGATATTATAATAATAACTTCCACACAACTAAAAAATAAAATTACATATAGGTACTAAATGTTCCAGAAAAGAATACGGTAAGAGCGAATACATTAAAAAAATTAATTACATGTGTTTTTAAACACATAATAAATCAAACAAAGTCTTTGATCTAAATATAGTATTCCTACTTCTTTTTTATCTTCTAATTTTAAGTTTTTCTTACTTTTATTATAACATTGTACGGCATAGGATGCTTTGACCTATCCCTGTACGTTAGTAATCTTATGTTATATAACTTAAATTATAATAGAATTTTGGCTCGAAACATAATATTATTATTATAATTGCTAAATTTAAACAAAAATCTAATTTTTTAGAATTCTACAAAAATAGACTGCTGCTTTTTAATTTAAAAATGTTTATTATTTATTAATGTTTTTGACAGGAACAATCTTGTCCTATATTTTTAAGTGTCTAGGTACCTACTATTAGTACTTACTTAGAATAGAAAAAAATGATATTGTTATCAAAATGTAGTAAATTTATAATCGGTTATAAAAAAAATATTAAATTGACACGTATTAATACAAGTAGGTAAATAAATGTGATACCCTTAATATGCCAATTAGTATTAGATTATGGGTATGTCTAGAATTAAATTTGTTGAAATTTATTATCAAGATACTTAGCTAATTTATAAAAAATACAAAAACACTTGATATGTTCAACTTACATCTATTTAGGTAAGCACATAATATTGACGAGCATGAATTGTAAATAGAAAAAAACCAGCTAAACCTTTTTAGATTTAAATTCGGTAAACTGTAATAATAACATATTTTCCTTCCTTGAATTTACTTTGAACAATACTATGTACGAGTTTCAGACACGAATTTCAAAGTAATTAACAATGGATATACGAGTATATCGTTGCAATATAACAATAATTAATCTTCATCATATTATATATTTATATGAAACAGTGACGAATGCGACAAGAACGAAAAATAATGATAATCTGCAGCCAATTATTATGTTTTAAAAAAAAATACCTACCTAAATTATTAACGAGACAATACAATAAATCAAATCTCAATTCAAGAATTAAAACCAACATAGGTTACCTAATAATTTAAGTCTCATTCATAATTTAGATTATTTATTATAGTCCCAAGTGCGTCTTACATAAACGAAGTCGTTTGTCTACTCGTACATGGTTTTACAGAGAAAATCGTACTGAGCAAATAACACGAAAATAATAAAATTAGTATAAACTAATCGAGTCTTGAATGGTTCAATGTAACAAATTCCATCACTATTCAATGCTCGCGTAAAACCTAACAATATTATGTTTTCGATTTAAGTACTATGTTTTTAAATAAAACACAAGGTTTTAACTATATTTCGTTCTAAATGGTTTTAATGCTTTTTTTTGTTTCCGTTTTTGGTTTTAATTATTAATACCTTATCACCGGTATCGGTTTTTGGATTCTGAGCGCAGTGAGGAATGTACCTATTGGTTTGTATATAACCTACCTACCAGAATTCTTACTCCGATTTTCCAGTAGAGCATCTGAAAGAAAATTCTGTCTAGTTGATACATTTGATATTCCGTGAAGTCTCTTTAACAGTCGAGAAAAATTAAAAATAACCAGAAAGTTTACGGCAAATAACGGTTTCAATATTTTAAATTTTAGTTTTTTTATTGTTATTCGGTTGAAAATAATCTTAAAGAGCCAAAAGAGCTTTTTACAGAGTACTTATAATAGGTTTATTTAGACATGGAAACATTTTCAAAATATGTTGGCGTTTTTTAAACTATATATTTGACATTTTCTAGTTCTCTTTAGCTTTTATTTGGTTCTATGTGAATAAAATTGTCAGGCCAGACATTAATTACTCATGCCACATTATGATGACGATATTACGAATTTTCCAATTTTGATTTTAAACACCTGTATCATTTTTTTTCTCGATTTTTCGATTAAAATTATATACCTGCCGATATCCAGTACTTAATACTAATTCCAAACTCAGCGTTTTTTTGCAATTTATTCTCACTTCTGCATATGGTTTAGGTGTTCAAAAATCTTAACAACGCGCCAGTTTCAAGGTTCAAAGTCTAATTTATGATCGTCCCAGAACAAATTTCGAATTCGATACGAATCACAGATTATATGTTTTATAGGTTTACCCTTCGATTCTTTATGGACATATTTTTTTACATAAGTATTTTATATTTACAAAGGTTGTTGTAAAAGTCTCACCTATATTACACAGGTAATAATTCCATGAATCGCTATCGTTTACCTTTTTATGGTCACAATAAACTTAGAAATATTGTAAAACTGTTTGGGATACGGTGCATTATTGTTCAAGGTACTTAAAATAATTTATGGTAGACTGCGAGAACGGTTACCGAATCACAAGATTTCTTGCACCCGGCGAACCCTTAAATATCTGTCGTCATAACAATACTATCGAGTGTCTGAATCAAATGGAGAAATACAGCGATATACTGGCTGATTCCTTTATCATTAAACACTTAATATTTCAAAAAGTATTGAATTTATCATTACCTACAGATTTAAATTAAATAGTTCTATGAATCCCTTACTTTTTCAACTTCTTAACTACAATAGTGGTACACCCGTAAATCCACTAACACGAATAAAATGGTGATTTTACACATTGCCGGGTGTGAGTAATTTTAGAGGTAAATCTGAGTTGAAAGAAAAAAAAAATGAATTCAAACGACTAACCCGACACTTTTTTCGCGTACGCAGTTTAGTATCGTTTTTAAAATATTAATTTTGGTGGTCGTATAACGTTACGTAAAAAACTCCGACATTTTATATTTTACTTTAGAGAAAACTGCTGTATCGTATTTTAAAATTCATCTAACCGTGGTAGACGAATAACCTGCAGATTAGGAAGTGTATAATACTATAATACGAGTATAATGCAAATTATTCGTAAACTTCCCGGCATCCACGGATAGTTACGACACGAAAATCCGCGAGATTTCCCCCGAGGAATTTATGAGGGTCAGGTAGAGGTTTTTATATTTTATGTCGTTTTTGAATAGTTCTTTTTTTCGGCACGAAGAACGATATATCATAGGTATCTTTAATTATTATCTATTATAAATTGTGATTTAGCAACAGCTTAAGTCCAGCGGTTCTCAACATGTGTGAGAACACTCCCCGAAAAATGGGCGATTAAACGGTAAAGTGTAGGTCAGCAGTAAACTTGTTTTAGGCTGGGTAGTTTTAAAATTCATAAATTAATTTTTAGTTATTCATTAAAATGTATTTCAATCTGTTTTTAAATTTTACAATTCCGATACTCCTTCCTCTTCTTTGTTGAAAAATATTCCGCTCCTTAAGAGGGCGATAACTTTAAAAAATTTGAGAAACACCGGGCTAGAAAATATTCGATCCGAAATGGGTGTAATACATAATAAAAGTATAAGACAAGTATAAAACGTGTCGCTACTTTCATAGCCGCAATATATATCTTACGAGGGCGATAATACTATATTATGTATAATATCAGAGGATTTCGATTTCAGAAATAAACGGCCGACGGTGTACTTACCTACTGACGGAACGATACGTCATATTATAGGTATAGGTACAGTCGTAGGTATTATACTGAAACTCATAAAAATAATAATACTCCATATATCCTTACATTTGTTCTATATTAAGTATTTCACGGGACTATTAATAGTCTCGAATTGAGACTCTCAATTTAGGAACGTACGATTTTCGTAATACGGTTATAAATCTAAAGTGTGAACTGTTTGAAAAATATATACATTTCAGAAAAGTTCAAAAACCCAAGTCCCTATATATTATGAGTAATAACTCATCTAACAAATGTTTTGCTCGGAATTGGTATGAGAGAAAAAACATCTGGAGCTCTAGCCCGGGGGGGGAGCTCTATTTCAGAGACCTAGTTACGCCTATGAATATGATTCAAATGAGAATTATGAAATAATGATTTTACATCAAGTCTTGTGTCATAAATTCGAACATAAAAATCATATTACGTATTACGCGAACTGATAACACAGGAAGCCCAACAGTGTTATCCTTATTTTATGTATTTATTGAATTAACGCCTGGTAGGCTCAAACACATAAATATGATATACAGAAATAAATAACATGGCATAATAATAATAACGTTATAAGTGAAATAGTAAAAAGTAGTAGAATATAGGTGGTTCACGTAACCACCGCTTCCAGTAATAACTCTGTCAAAATTCTTTTTTTTTTAAACCGGGTTTTGTGCAAGAGCGACATATATGGAGAGAAAAATTAAACTTTTATTTTCATCCCTTAATCACTGAAAAAATAACTTTTTATTTTTTCATTTTTTAAAATGTTTATAAAAGCCATTTTGTAAAACATATAATTCTAAAATTTTAATATATTATACATTCATATCCGATTAATAGTTTCTTAGTTGTAGGGGCTTTAATGTATAGACAATCGGTGTAAAAACGATAGTTTTCAATGGAATAACACGTTACGCAATAAGAGATCACAATCAGCACGGTAAAGTTAGAAGAGAAAATTACCACAGAAAATGAGGAAATCTTCTAGATGCACTAACTGGACGAAATTTCCTTTCAGAAAAAGTAGATACTACACTCTATACATCGGAGCAAGATTTTTTTTCGAAAAGTTGTTTACAGACAAAAAAAATTTTAAAAATAGATTATAATAAATTTAACACTTAAATTCCTAGCTTTGCTCAAAATCCAACATATTATTTTCGTTGTGAAATTAGTTTCTATTAAAATACACATTTTGTAATTTTAATTTACTACATTAAAAATTATTTTTGTTACATAGGTTGGTCGTGTTTGAACATTAATATTCGTATTTATGATATTCGAGTATGATTATAATTAATTTTGAAATATTTTCTTTTAAGAAAAACCGTCGAGAAAAATTGCAAAAAAGTGGTTGCCCCGGGTGAGGATCGAACTCACGACCTTAAGATTATGAGACTTACGCGCTACCTACTGCGCTACCGAGGCTATGCATTCAGTAACCGCTATGGGCTCTATTATTCTTTTTTGTTAGGGGTATAATGTTATATCCCTCACCATAGTATTATGGTGAATATCGTTCGAAATTAATAAACTAATTATTAAACATTTTGTATCGAATTATTACAATAAAAACGATATCTCGTAAGACACCTTATAACAGTTATTATTTCCGCCTGTCGATTGACGATAATTAACTAGGTACATAGGTACTTAAAGTAGATATCGAAACCGAAATGATACTGATCAAAACCTGTTGTATATTATTACTTAGGTATTACGGTTGAATGGAATTATATTTTATAATACTTTTATGCAGTAATGGCATTTATAGTCGAAAATGGTAAAATTAACATTTGATAAACATTTTGTGAACATAGTCACAAACATAGGTAATCGTTCAATCAAACGCAAAAACAAAATAAATAAATATTACATATCATTTTGAAAACAATTTAAATTGTAGGTAAATTGTTTATCGTGTCCGATATGAATTTTAATGTAAATCATAAGGGAGCACATGTTATCATACTGAAATAAAATACTATTACGAAATAGGACTCACATAAATATCCCTAACACATAGGTATATGTAGGTCACATATTGATTTTGAAAGTTGGCGGTTTGTCGCATATGCTGCACCGCGGTATAGGTGCCGAGAGAACTCACTTTAAAAGTTTTCAGTAAAACGGGATTTAATACGGAATCAATTTCGAAATACTAAAGTTTTCATCCATTCAAGCTGTAAACTTTGAAGTAATTACAATCATTTACGATTAATAAATTCTATTAAAACTCTTCGGTGTTTTGTATATAACATACCTACTTACCAAGCATTTCTCGGTTTGAAAACGGTTTTTTAATTTTTCTCTACGAAAGTTTGACACCCTAAATTCAGTTACAACGTATTAAATATGTGACCAAATAAACTCAAACTCGGAAATTAGAATTTCCCTGTTTGTATTTACGGATTCGAGGATTGAAGTGATAAAATGGGAATAAAATCAGAATTTCAGCCTAGTTTAGGGGCAGAAGAGGTTTTTTGTTAAGCTTTGGACATCTTCTGACGCTCCAAATGAATCAGGTTGAGTGAAGTATATTTACTTATATGTACCTATACTTTTTTATATACTTATATAAGGTATGTCTTTTCGGTAGTTTCGACTTTTAAACCAGAATTTGTACGCCAAAATTGCATATTCTTAGATATTTTAAAAAATAAAAAATAAAAATATCGTAGCAACAAGCATGGCGAAAAATTCGACTGATTAAGTGACGGAGCTCTGCGTCCCGTCACCGGTGTTTTTCATTAAATTATTATGTCATCAGAAAAATCAGTTTAATATTTCATTGTACAGGTGATATTATAACGTAAGATTAATATTTATTATTTATCACGACTACAGTGGCTTTATGAAAAACGTGCTGCGATCCGAAAAATAATGAACTAAATTTTTGAAAAATTTTCTCTCGCCAGTGGAATTAAACTACGGTATAAGTATCGGATTTGCGGTCGGATATACGGGGTAATATTACTTAACCGGGGGAGGGGTGAGATCGACCGCGGGTGTGAGTTATCCGGGGGTACGATTATCCTAGAGCGCCGAAACTGAAAAATAAACGATTTGTTTCGCCGTCATTCGGGACGATCATTATGCGCGATAAAAAAAAAAAAAACGATGATAATACACATAGACGTATAATGTATAAACCGCACATTAGTGATATATATTAAAATCAACATATTATGTGTAACGAAAGACAGACTCATAGTCGACTTTTTCAATGAGGTTATATGAAACTTTATAAAACTCTTTGGTGATAATAATTGAGATAAAAATAGATAACTGATAACACTCTTATATCAACAAATGACAACTGATTTCAAAATACCACAGATATTTATAAAATAGTATTGTATATTAAAGTAAACTCAAAAAGTATTTTATGGCAATACATATTATTTATTTTAATAAAATTCGATGTTCCCCAAGGTATATACCGCCGCCACACATTGTGCAATCCCATAGTAAAAATACAATAGGTACCAGCAACCCCTCGAACGAAAATACACGTTCCAACTTTGACACGCAGTATTTATTTTCCGATCGTCGTAAATGTCCGATTTGATATTATCATAATATTATTATTACACTCGCACATAAAATAACTTTACGGATGCGTCTGTAAAAATCGGTGTGGAGAATATTGATGAGTGCTCGCGATATTATAGCAGCTGAACCTTTGATATTTCATTCGTACATTCAGCAATCCGTGAGATTTAACGATATTCATATTTTTGAGCTATTTATGACCCGTTTAAATGATTGATGTTTCTTTTTTTTTTTTTTATTTGATTTTATACTAAAATAACTCGGGGATACAATTGTTTTTAGTGCAATAAACTTAAATCCGCGGTAATGAATTACGTATGCATATGCGCGTGTTAGAATTTTAAATTCTGCGATTTTTAAAATTAATCGCTTTCCGCCGTCAATTTAAAATTGCAAATTAAAAATTCCTACAACGGAGCGACATACAGCGCCCGCATTGGAAATCAATGACTTCCATATATTACGTATAATGTATACGTTGTGTGTTAATTGTTAATGCTATATTACGTTTTAGACGACATTGAACGTTTTTAGCGAGGTAAGATTTTATACTCTTGAAGATGAAGATGACATAATTTCGACGAGAGGATTTGAATGGTCTATCTATTACTTGGCATGACGTCTGTTATAATGGGTTTTAACAAGTTCAATGACTCTTGGTATACAAATCGAGGTCTTTGCTAAGAGATTATTTACAGAGTTCAATTTATTTAATGGCTGAATATTATATTGCACGGTGTTCGTTTGTTATTACAATTTACAATAAATATAAGCAATATATCTGTAAATAGATTTATTCGACTAGAGGGATATTTGTTTCTAAATCAAATAAAACTTTATAAAATCAATTTTTCAGATGATAGAAAAATTGTAATAAAGAAAGTTTATTACAGAAAGTTTTTATAATCATTTTTTTTTTTTTTTGTCAAACGAAAAATGTCCAAAAAGATTCATCCAGCAGCTATATACGCGTATATATTCATGCATAAAAAAGTAATGGAACACAACCGTTTTATTATTTATAAACTTAAAGTTTAACTGAACTGAAGAGATGAAGGGCGATGGATCTAATGTATTCAAATCAAATCACGTATAGCTGGTGGAAAAAAAGAAGAAACTACGAGATAAGCTTAAATTAGTAACTAATGTTGAACAATCGTTAAAACTGAAATTATGATATAAATCTTATTTTACGATTTAATATCTCATTTTAAAATGAATAAGTTTTAATTTTTTTTTTTTTGTATTTGAAACTAAGTTTTAACTTAAACCAAAAAATAAAAAATATTAAATTCGTTTTATTATATAACAAAATAATAACAAATAATCACATTAAACATTTAATTATTATTTTTTTAAATAGGTTAAATAATTAAAATAATAATTAAATAATTAAATATCTCATATCTACGCAGATCTATAATTATAGCGTTATTTAAAAAAAAAAAATAATAAAAAAATATAAAAAAAACATAAGAGGCTTCTTTAACTCATGCGAAACATATTTACCAATTTAATAAGATTTTGAAGAAATCCGAAAATTATCAATTACAGTTTTATTTTATTAATAATAATTTAAATGAAAATTTAAAAAATGTTTCGTATAATCTATGTACTATATTAAATATACTCTTCACTCCCATATAAATATGTATTACTGAATACGAAATCTAAAATCAGACTGCAATTTGGTAGATATATCAGTTTAGATGATATAATATGATTTGAGTTAAAATTTGCTATAGTATTAGAGGCCCTTAATGATTTATACATACAAATAAATATAACTTTTACTGGTATAAAAATAAAATAGATAAATATTATTACTATTATTACCTAGATGAACAATTTTGTATGAGGGTATTATTAGGTACTATATACAAGCTATAATAAGCATAAAATTCACTGTCTGTTTAATTCTTGAGTTTGTCAAGAAGGCACTTGAGTGGGATTTGTGATTTTCCCCGCCAACATAATTAGTCCGGTAGTTTTGTTGAAGACGAAAAATACGAACGGCTTGTTGAATACTACTTTGGCAGAAATGCTCCGTTTTTGCTTCTGAGCAAACGGGCGAATACCTAAAACAGTAACCAAACGACACCGCTGTACACTATTATTTATACATATATTAAACCGCGACCTACATAGATATTCTTACTGAGCAAATTAATATTTGATTAATATTCATTAAAAAAAATCGGTTGAACGGATTCGTAAGATCCGTTAAGATGGGTTTGCACGGAGCGTAACCCACGACCGTATTCCATGAATTATTTTATTATAATTTCATGAATCAAAACTCACAAATATGATTTCGAAAAGCATCACCCGAGTCGTAAAATTGTTTACACGTAAATACCGTGTCCATTATAAATATATGATTAATAAAACCAATAACCAATAAACATAATAATATGTATCTATTTTAGTGTATCCACGATTGATCTTTCATGATTGAAATGTCCAAAAACGGCAAAAATTTTTGATATTATACGTACCAGCCGTGGAAAGTTCGTGTATGATCTTAAGATCATACACCGTGAGCTGCGCTTTCGAAAACTACAATCGTAGCTCCACTCTCGTGTAAACCCAGTAGTTACGCTGTAGTAGTGCATTTCACTCGTGGGGTTAGTGACCATAACCACCCTACCATACCTAAAAGATGTAAACGAAAATAATAAAAAGACCCACGTACCTAGTTTTGTACCGGCCGAACCGACTGAGTTTATAGTGATGAACGACATAGAGAAGTAAGCGTTCTGTTTCATCGACACCAACGTGATCGTAGGGGGAGACTTATTGGTGGTGTGTGTGATGGTGTTGTTTGATGCGCGGTTGTTACCGATGACCATCTGCGGATCGAACACGTTTTTGATGCCGAGTTTTCTGAAGAACGGTTCCAGGTCCAGTGCGTCGGTGAACGCGGCCAGTTGCGGCAACAGCACCTCAGAGTCCTGGTAGCCCAGTGAGTCCACAATGTCCAGGAAGTTTTCTTTGGACAGTCGGTCCACCATTGTATCGGATCCGGCCACGTCGTCCGGCATCATGATCAGCATGCTCACTTTGTCCGTCTGCAACGAAAAACAAACACCGGCCGACACCGCGACTGTTACACCCAGAACCGTTATGTTAAGTAATTTGGAATCCAAGGCCAAAAAAAAAAAATATGAAATGCTGTAGTAGCTATAATTTTAAATGTATGTGGCACCCTCATAAATTCACCTAGCTAAGAAATCCCGGGGCATTTGTCTTCTGTATTTTGATCGAAAGGAATCCCACCCAATAATGTATTATTACTTATTAGATGGTGTTTATCGACCATACAGAAAACAGAATACAGGATACAACGGTTATGTTATTAGTTTAACGACTAAGTTGACTTCAGTCAATAATATCAGCTATATAAAGTTTATAAACTCATATTTTTAATACACCGGATGTAAGTTTAGGAACACGTTTTTGTTATTAAAAGTTAAACGAATGAAAAATAATTAGTATACCAATTAGTTACCAATTGGTATAAATAATAAAACAAGCAAAACAGGTGCTTTTTAAAATGAAAAAACTATTCACCACAAATATGATAAATCTCGTTATATAATAATAAATATGTTAAATACCTCAGGGACGAAACGAGTACCGAATGAAGAAGTATATCATAAGGAGGTATCAACCATAATAGATACAAACAATAATTGAGAAAAGAAGAAATAAATTGATAGGATATCCCATAAAGAATAATATAATATGGGTAACATCTATGAATGAAGGAAAAACGTAAGGGGAACTAGAAAAAGGACAGACATATTATAAATGAATCAAATTGTATCGGATATAAGAAAAAGATTCTATAAAGAATTGAAGGAAGTTCCTATGGATAGGGAAGATCGGAGGAATACGACATTATTGAACCAATCTACGAATAGTTAAAAAAAATAATCAAACTCGTCTTTAAATTTGACATGAAACAGTTTTTATCAAATCTATGTCCTATCAACAGGAAACATATTCATTTTTTGATACTGTCATTCAGTATTCAGTTGATTACTTATTATAGCTATTTCACTCTGATAGATTGTTCAGTAGCTTCAGACGCTGCAGTAATTAGAAAACCGATAAAATCCGGTTGATCAATCCGATAAATTTAGGAACCATGCGCACGGATTGTTGGTTCCGTGTATACAATAATTAATTCTGTCGATTTAGTAGCCAAAACTAAGGAGAAATGACGTATTCGCGGCCTTTCTGCGAGTTAAAAATCGACGTGTCTTTTATTGACGCTGTCTCGGAGATTTTGGTGCGCCATTGCTCGTTACTAAATTGACATTCGGACCGTGTTTTGTCATTGACTCGATTGCCGCGGACACACGTTCCGTTTAATAATGTGTTCAATCGCATGAAATGCGTTTCGATACAAAGATTATTATACTATATTATATATAGTGTCATTGATTTGATATTTTGTTGTCAGCTCGTAAAGTACATTCTGCGTGTTCAATACACATATTATATTTGTAGTATAATACAATACATACCAAGGTTAAGACAATAAATAATATTGACTCGCGTGCTTAACTCGTGAAAGAGAAATAGAAACAGCAGGTTGCGTTGTAGACAACGGGAAAATTAATATTAAAACAAAAAAAAACCATTTTATGGTAAAACGGTTTTTTGACGTACCGAAGAATATTTTTTTGAGGCCTGTACCTCAACCAAAATTGGTGGATAGGTTGTGAGTGGTTAAAGGTGTGACTTTAGAACCATAGATCACGAACAATGAATTTAAAATATAATAATTACAAAATGTATTATTAATTTGTTATTAAGACGCCATGGTAGTGGTATAAGGTATAGTGATTGTGGCAAGTGTGGAAAATCGCTGGGTATTACAAAACACGAATTTCCTATGTGCCATTAGTTTTACATATTGAAAATAAAGAACATGAATTTATAACTGTATTAATCGTCACGTGATATAGGCGCAGAAACATTCTATAATAAAATATACCTATAGTCCTGTTACACCCGGTGTATTATCATAATATGGTTACTTTAAAATTGTTAAAATTACGCATTTAACATAGGTATAAAATTATTAACTGTCGCAGGCCAATCAACGTCATAATAATGACGGGTTATAATTAATAACCCGACCGTCGTCGTTTATTAATCTAATGTTTCATTTGCATAATATAAAATATTATTATGACACGTTACCTCAAACATGAGTTCGGCAGCTAGACACTTAAGTTGAGGTACATATCCGATTTTAAACATTCCGGTCTGTGGTATCATCGGGACATATACGATCGAACCGTCGGCTCTGGTGAACGGTGCCGATGATTGATACGATAAGTAAGTGTACGTAGCTAGTTTTTGGTAATCTTTCCAATGACTTATTATTCCTGTGTCACTACGTAACTCTAAAATATCATCTAGAAATAAATCACAACAAATTATTATCACTACTGCAATACCAATAATATTAGATGTAAAATAATATAATCAATCGCTTTTTAAGCATTTTTTGTTGATTTTAAGTGCTGTAAGTCTCAAATCCTTATTTATTATATGTATATATATTAGCTCCTATGTCTCGTTCCTGGCGTTGCCCGTGCTAATTTTTAATTTTTTTCCCCTCTATTCCCGTTTTGCTTTGTCCGTATCAGTATATTGAACAAAAAAAAAAAAATAGATTTAAATTTAATTTACTACCTACATTAAACTACATTTTTTTTCTTACCACGAAGAAGGAATTATAATGAACCTCTTATCAAATTTTCAAGCATTCCTGTTAGGTCTATGTTGTGAGGGTATATATGGTATATATATGGTAATAGCGTATATTGATAGTTTATCTATTAATTTTATTCAAACATTTTTTTATTACACAGACAAAGCCGGGCGGGACAGCTGCTTATATACTAATAAAACAGTAATCGAACGTAAAATGTGCAGTACTGATTGTTATATCCACATCTAATATCCATGGATTGGATTTTCAAATTTTATCCAATATTCATATCAGTAGCGCACACTCAAAATTAAATTGGAATAGCAAATTGATTGCTAGTTCTTGGATCTATCCCTGAGGTTTGTAATGCTAACAACTATCTTTATAGGGTATCTAGGTTAAATAGAGTGCAAATTTAATACCAAAATTGTCAAAAGTGTCAATGACGATACTCTCCTTATAATGAGGCCCCGACCCCCGGAATAACATAATTAATAAATTAATTTTTTTTTTATATTTGAAGGTTACTGCACGATGAGTTCTTTCTTATTAGTTTTACAATGCCACCACGGCGTGTTGTTTTATTTATAAGCCTAAAGTTTTGAATGACTCTCTTTATTGGTCACAACAGTTTGTTTATAAACTTTTCGTTAACATTAATGAGAAATTAACAACGAGCTTTTGAAATCAGTAGCTAAAACAAAAACCTAATAGATAAAATATAATAAATATGATTAAAAGTATTACAATAGTACTAATATAATAAAGAAAAACATAATATTTACACCTATTTCATAATAATGGCATTACACCGAAGAGATGAATATTAATATACTAACAAACTTTGCACATATTATAATATATGTGCTCGAAACCTGTTAATCCGGTATAAAATATCAGAGAAAATAATATGAAATTTAAATGCCGTTAAACTTATAACAAGACTTGTAGTTATCGAGCGTCTTCGAAATTATTGAAAATCGCGATATAATTATTACGTATCATTCATCGCACCTATTACATATTGGTACTGCTATCTCGTATCATGAGAAACGAAATAAAAATGTCTCTTAAAATAATGCATAAATACTAAATTTCACTATTACGCTGTATTGTTTTTCGACGATACTTACTCGAAGTATTGTTGAAGTTTTCCGTCCGCATCGTAGTGACGTTGGCTCGGTAATATTTCGATAGTTTATTGATGTACGACGACGGCATCACCCGAGAGCTGGTCACAGAGGCTTTGTTATAGGAACCGGCAAAATCACCGTCCGAATCATCCTGTACAATACAATATCAAACGTATTTTAATTTTAATTATAACTTAGTTACCTACCTAACATTACGTTCTTCCGATTTTTTTTAACAAACAAAGCCGACGACCACGGCGCCGTCTAACTTGGATAGATATAATAATACAATATTTATACGCTACGACCAGAACAGTAATTAATTCCAAAGGTGTTTGGATGTCGTCCGGACACCCTTTAAAAATAAATAATAGAATAAATATTTCTACCATCATGGTTCAAACAATGTTTATTATTATGATTTAAACCAAGATACCTAACATATCTAGGTATCTACTTAAAATTGCACAAACTTTAATGGACGAATGGGTATCTATAAACAATTTTACGTTTGACACCTTTGTAAAAAATTAATTTTGTGCCACTAGACCAATTATTATATTATAGGATGAGATGAGCAAGATACTGGCCACCTTTGTATCTTAGATCTGTAATTATATCTAAGATATAGTTAAAGTAACAGAAACGCAAATCTTAAGGCTTGAGATTAACTAATTAATAAGTTAGTAATTACTTTAATTCTAACCTTAAACTTGACTTGTTTTAACTAAGTAAATATAACGAGTTAAATTTGAATTATATCGCGTTAAGTAAATTTCAATGTCTTTTAATTTTAACACAATATTCAATCTGTACACTAATATAATTATATGCCATCAAAAATACAATTTTTATTTTTTTAGTCAATAATCTGAACGGGATTCAGAGTTAGGTATAATTTGATATTCCCCGAACATACTCTCGCGTTTAATATTGATCATCGATATTTTCAAAAAAAAAAAAATACCAAACACCAAATTTAATTATTTTTACTATAACAGTAACAATTATTCTACAAAAAAAAAAACTTGATTTAAGTTTGTTAAATGTTTAAATTAACTTTTAACTTGACTGAGTTAATATAGTAAATAAATTGCTTAGCTATGCGCAAAAATGTTAAAAAATTTAAAAAACAAAACCAAGACTACAATAATACAATTTAAACTAAAAACTATTTAGTAAACAAGAAGACTTTTACTTGTGTCAGCATATTGTATTATTATAACCGGAGGCTCGCTTTAATGAAAAATTATATTTATACCATATTATTTAAGTTGTTCATTATATACACGTAAAATGTAAATACATTGAACACGCAATTAATAATATACGTTTAAGGGGAGGGGGGTTGTATTAGAATTTGTAATATACGTGATTTTAATTATAGTAAAAGTAAAATGAAATCTTGATATTGGAATTAGGTCTCGACTGCAGTAATACAAATAACCTACTGGAACATATTTAATTTTAATCTCCTTTTCGCGCGCAGTCGGGTAAAAAAATCTAAAACTATCATTAAAAATGATATATTAAGTAATAATGTAATAATAATAATAATAATAATGTACAATCCACAATTGTTCATTGTCAAACGCTGAAAACCAAATTTTTCTTTTTTTAACAACAATATCGTTAAAACCTTACCCCGAACGTGTCAAAAATGATTTTGAAACCTCTTCGTAGCTGTTGACGCACGTCCTTGGCCTGTAACCTAAACAACGTTGTTATTTCGTCGGCCGCTCGACCCTGAAGGCCCTCCAACATCATAGCCACGTTGGTGGCCACCCCGAACGGTGCCAGAACCAGATTTTCTCGGCCACCGGAATAATGCTACGTAATAACATATAAATTCGGTATGTACGACAATAGAAATAACAGGTTAAAATTTAAAAAAAAAAAACACGCACTTTGAACAGAGGAGGGACCAGGCTGTTGCTAAACTGAACCACCCTGGTCACATCGGCTGAGTCGTTGGCCCGTTCGGAAGCACCGTAAGCGACGATGGTCGCCGCCGCCGCATACAACAGAAACGTGGCTGGAAAAATTTTAATTTACAAAGGATTTCAGCAACGCTTTGTGACAATATATTTCACTATGCAATATTTAGTTTTGGTTTTGCTACAACAAACCATTTTTGTCTGTTATCAACTTTTCTACCAGAAATCATTATCCAGTTATCAACCACACTTATTGATAAAAAAAAAAACACGTCTATTTCGTGCATTGGAGTGGTAATTTTTTTGATTTTCCTTGTAGTTTTCCAAATAATAGAAAATAACCGAGGGAAATGTCAGAAAACGGGAAAATGTGCACAATACAACGATTTCTGTTATTTTCGATTTTGTTTATTGTTGTAATTCAGTTAAACATTTTCACTGAGTATTTATAGTAACCAATGTCGGCCTGAGTTTAGCCACTAGACCACGAACGCGGCCAGGGTCCCCCAGTTTTGCTCGTGTCTAGGGGCTCTTCAGATTCCAAGATTTATAAAATATCGTCATTTAACAGCTTACTGGCTGTCTTTCAGACAAAAATGAAAACATAGTATTGTTTAAACTTTAGTTGACTATTATAGACTGTAGTAAAGAATAAAAAAACAATAATTTGATAATAATGCGAGCAAGTAAATGTATACACAAATTACTGGAAAATGAAATGTCGCTGAAAATCGTTTTGTAGACATAATCATATTTTTATAATATACCTATAACCTCGTTGCCACAAAATCTATTGTTATTTTCAGAAATATTATCAATTACCGATCTAATATCACACTGTTTTTCATAACTTTTATTCGTGAGGCCAGTGGCGTAGCCAGGGGGGGCAAAGAGGCCATTCCTCCCCATCGTTATTTGTATATTATTTTTGAAATTAATAATTCGTATACGGTTAAGTGAACTTTTACGGATCGCTCAAATTGATCGTCAATAATAATATTAAACGAGCTAGGTACATTTGCATTTTATTTTTTAAATCATTAAATGTTTAGAGACGTGCATCTGAACTTACTGAGGGCAATTTAGTTTATATATTGTAAAACAACGATAATTCATAAATTGCAAATCAAAAGTGATTCAAAATGGACCTATTGTATTCACATATAACAAGACAGGCATACGCATATGCAAGGATATGTAATAACCACACGAGTGTTGTATAATAATAATAGTCTATAAAAATAATTATAAAATACGTTTTTGAGTGTATAATAAACTATTTTTAAAAAAGTAACTTTTAACCTAAATAATTTTCCTGAAAATGTGTAACTCAAGTTATTTATTTAAAAATATAAATTTTATTTCATTAATTTTTTTTTTTTATTAAGATAACTTAGTTTAACTATTTTTTAAAATGAAAAAGAAGCGAGTAATTTAGTTATGAAATATAATATTTTAGATTCTTAGTGGAGCGAGGAAGCTTATATGGTTTTACAAAAATATTTATTTTTTTTTTCTATGGAAAACTTTTCTATCAGAAATCTCCGAATTTTTAAGTGTAGCATTTTTTCTGAGAGAAAATCGGACTGTGAAGTTACTTTGAGAATTGTTTGATTTTCCTCGGGAATTTTCTCGATAAATGAGAAAAACCGGGAAAAAACATGGGAAAACCAAGAAAACCGTAGGAAAAATGGGAAAATAGATTCAACATTAAACAAATATTATTAAAGAAAATATACAGTAGCCATGTAATTAATTTACCATAGTATGGCATATATATTGTTGACAAAGCAACACTATCAACTGAACTCCGCTCAGAATCGTTTTTTTTTCGTTAGCAATGTTTCATCGTCGATTACATAATATAAACTTAAATTTCACCTCTACTACCTTCCCAACTTCTCGCCTACAACAGTGGCTGCGGCCACGTGCTAAATTGCCCGGCTTTTTATTTTGTACATTTAATAATCATATTTATTGTATAATATAGGTATAGAGTGAAAATTGGACGTCATAGCGGACAAACTAACACGTTAAACATTTTCAATGAGATTATTCTGAACAATCGTTTCGTTTATGTCCGTCGTTTGTAAGAGGTAAAATCGGGTCGTCGGTTAGGAATATAGTGCGGGAGTGCGGGGGCCCTTCGGACTACCGGATGCCCGGTAAACTCGTAACGCGGTCCTGAAACCCGGGAAAGTCGGAAGCGGGGCGATGGATGGTACATGGAGGGGGGGGGGGGGGAGGGGAAAAGGTGCGAAAATTACCTGCCATCGACGGCGTGGAGCGCCGCCGCCGAGCCGCCATGTCGCGAAAAATGGAGCGCGGTACGAACTGAAAAGAAAAGAAAAAAATACACACACACACGGTTGTCGGCAACACGCGTACCGCGTCTCGGCGCGATTGGGTCAGCAGCTGCGGCCGCCGTCGTCGGGTACGCGGAGAACGGCCGCGCGTCGCCACGCGGGAACGTCGCACGTATAATTCGTACTTGATAGTAATTTTCGTTTTCGCGATCGCGGCGCACCGGCGGACCGTACGCGGTAACCGGACGGAATGAAGAGACGCGGGGCGCCGCGGAAAAAAAAAAAAAATGTTTTATCGCTTACAGGCGACCGACAACGGTCGTACGGTACCCGTAGTAATATGAGTGCGGCACTGCGCGCAGAATTACGGTCCGGCACCGCGAGACGTGTATTACGTATTGGTACGGCCGTGTGTCGCGGCGAGCTGACAACCCGACACGATAATAATGTTATGTTGTTGTTATTATTCCCACTCGCCGCCTCGCGGTAACGGTTTTTTTTTTTTTTTTTCCATTTCATTATTTTTCACTTTTACTCTCAATGTCGTCGCGTCCCCGTCGCCGCCGCAGTGTCGCGTGAGCTGGTCGACACACGCGTCGTCCGAGCTCGCAGGAAACGCGGTAAAATATTAGTAACAATAATAATAATAATTATTATAATTTTTATTTTTATTATTATTATTATTATTATTATTATTATTATTACTGTCTGCGGGCATTGTTTTTCGGGTCGAAAACGGTTTTCCGGATTTTCTCCGGTTTTGTAAAATTCGAAAATTATCGTTTTAACGGCCGGACGCGCACAATGTTCCGGATAATAAGTGCCGCTAAATATAAACGCACCTATCCTGCGATATCCATTTGCGATGCCTGTTATAAAATTGTTCCCGAAGAAAAAAAAAATGAAAATGTTTTCTTTTGAACCGTAGAAAAAAAGTATACGGAGTCGAATTATTTTTCAAAACAGAAATTGGACTACCAGAAATATTGTTTATTTTACGCCCAGCTTATCGGTCTAAATGCACGAAAAAACGAATGGTTTTCAACGGCCTTAACGCAAAAAAAAAAAAAAAATCCCCGAAATAATCTAAAATACCAAAAGGCTACTAAACAACCGCGCCCTTTATTTGTCTTCGAAGTCCTGGGGTCGCTGACGTAATTTTCAACAAATTGTAAATATTATAGATCTAATTCGTGCAAATCTTTATAGAAGTAGGAATAAAATATGTCCCGATTTGGATCTCTACAAGTTATTTGTTATAGTACTGCGATAGTCTGAAACCGTGCATGTTATGAATTTTGAACTCGGATATCGATTGTTAACGATCGGTAAATCGTTTATCAATTACTTCATTCTGACATTTGTTGTTTTGTTGTATTTTTGTTAAAGTTAATCAGTTACACCTAATTTGAAAATACCGTAATCGATAGATACTCGAATTACCGGTATAATAATATAGTTGTTACTAATTCTCCCAAAATGAAATCCTACCTAATAGGTCAGATGATTTTGTTGCGGAGGTGGATGGAGGGTGGGAAGAGGTGTTTTTGAATTTTTTTATCTTCGTTTAACAACTATTATTATTATAATTATATATTTACTTTTTTCTTTTTAACAAATAGTATACAGGTAACCTACTTACTATACGAGTATATATAGATTCTTGTAAATATCGAAGGCAAAGAGGTTATTGCGCGTGATGGCAGCGAGGGGGGGGGTATAGTCCCCCTCGCTCCTCCTCTCATCCGTTCGATCGCCACTGCAGACGCCGCTATACACAACGAAAACAAAGACGCATACGCGAATCTCGGTGCTTTCAATACAATTTATTTCAAAAACGCTAGACTGTAAATAAGATATTGGCTGCAGTTACAAAATATCGTACATTATATTATTACGGCGTACGTCGCGCCAATGTCGAACCGTACGAAAAAGTATGTAAACTCGTATTAAATATTGGTGTACACGCGGACACATGGCACATTATATGGCGAATGAATAACATACGCTTGGTTTCGACATAACAATAATAATAATAATTAATGATACTTTTGTTGAACAGTGTCTAAGACAAAGGATACTGTAGAGTCCTCATTCGCCGGCATCATATAGAACGCGTGGTGAAATTTTTCATATATCGAACGAAAATAATTCGCGTATCGTATTTGTTATACGCTTCAACCGAGTGAAATATTTGTAAAAAAAAAAAAAAACCGATAAAATCCAAAATAAAAGTTTCGCTTTTTAAATACCTGCCAATATCTGCTATATCGTGAATCGAATTATTTACTATTCGAATATACTGTCCTGTCTTAGAGCAGTACAAAAAAAAAAAAAAAAAAAAAAAAAAAAAAAAAACACTGCGTTAAAATTCGAGCTCTATAATATTACATACGGGACACAAGATAGTATTGATTTTTCAATAGACGCAATTTCCAAAACTTCGGCGTTAAAACGGTCGTTACAGTGGCATTTGCAGTCTCTGTCTTTCTAACTGACAATATAGCAAAAACGTGTTCACGTAAAACAAACGAAAAGCCTTTTAAAATTGGTTTAATGTAAATAAAACCTCTATACAATTCTCTAGATATTCAAATTTCAAATCATTATCAAAGGTACAAAAACTCGTATTTTATATTATTTTTATTTTCTTCGAAAAACTATAACTTTTTGAATAATTAATGTGTCCATGTGTTGATAACGTTTTCAAATTAACTTTTACTTAACTATTAATACAAATCATTAACTTTTAACGCTCGTTAACTCGTTAAAATGTTTTCAATTAACTTAACTGCGTTAATAGTATTCATAACAAACTATCCAATCTTAGCGATTTCATGTAGTACCTACTCGTATATTACAAAGTTTCTATCGATAAACTTACGGTGTCGGTAATCATTTCCGCTGACCGAAAAGCGTACCGATGTTTCACATGGCGATTATTTTTGTTTTCGAAAAGTTTACACGACACGGCATTAAATTATTTATTATATAACAATCCTCGTCGTTTTGTAACACGACGCAATAGCGAAAAGATCGGTTGTCGTTACAAGTACAAAATGTTTAATGTGTAATGTATACGATGACTATGTGTTATAGTAAAAGTGAGTAATTTAAAAATCCGATGACTTACGAAAAATATCCATGTTATTAAACGTATATAATATGACAGCGACGAAAAAAAATAATAATTTCCGTTTATAATACTTGTAATAACGATTTATTCTATAAACTCTGTATGTACGTATTAGTTAAATCGAGAACATAAGTATCTATTATATAATATTAAAAATGTTAGATTTTTTTTTTTTTTTTATCGATTTCAATTAATGTTACTTTCTTATTGTTGTTTTTGGGCGTGAGAGATTCCTGATATTTCGATGAAATTAACCCCAATATTCTCATATACATAGAGAACGGACTAAGATATAAATAACTATTATGTAGAAATCTGCTTCATTGTGCAGGTACTTCGATATTGAATCAAAAATAATGTAATCAAATTCAGAAAATATAATTTAAAGACAGATTATTATGATTATAGGTTTTAATGAACCTTCAAGAATTATATACAAAGTAGTTGGCATCAAAAATCGTATTTTATCATAATTCTAAAACGACGTACATATGGAAAAATGTCGTTTACCATTTTTTTATTTTAAGCCCTGCGGGCAATGGCGCAATTAGCTTATAATAAACCCTAGGTGGGCTTAAGCCCCACTATAATATTAAATAAATATAATTGTCAGAGTTCTGGCTCTGCACTGAGAGGTTTCAGACTATCCAAGGACTGAACCCCTTTATACCTCCTGTTTGTGCCACTAGGTGTCTGTAGGTTTAGAGCACGTTTATGTAGACTAAAAATTAACATACTGATATTATTTGTATCTATGATAATTATTGACTGAACATTCAGATTTGACTAATATATATTATCAATAATAATCCTAGCGTTTAAGTCTAAGTCCCAGAACTTTTATATAAACATTTTGTATATTTTGTTTCGTAAATTTTACAAAAATAATAATATATGAAACAGGATGTAACCTACATATTACGGCGGATCAGTAACGCGGTTACGTCTTGTACAAAAAGTATTGTAACATTTGTAACCGACGTTGACCAACAAAACGGTATCTGTATTATAGGTAGATGCCTAAAATATTATATGAGCTATATGAGCGTAAAAGACCTTGCTGCTATATCAAATTCGTATAGAAATAAAACGCGTCATAATACAACCTAGTTTTCCTATCGTGTTTATAAACACCATGAAGTCTAAAATCGTATACGAACGCATACCTAAATGTTTAAATTATAGCCCACATACGTTAGGTCGTTGATTTAGATTGCGATCAAATAAAAAAACCTATTTTTATAAAAACCATTATATATTATTAATATTCTGCTCTTTTAATCTTACTATGTATATATTATAATATAATTATCTGCGTGCATTCAAATTTTACTGAGATTTATTTTAATTAGGGTTGAGAATGTAACACTCCATTAAAACCTCAACAATTCCATAATAACAATTTTTATAGAATGCTCTAAAAATTATTATTCTCGAAAGTTATTTTAAAATCAAAAAACACAAAATAAAATATTATTCATATTCTCATATTCAAAATTACATGATTATAACCTATAACAAAAAGTAACTGCAGGATTTTGGCATTACTATATTATCTCGTACTAACATAATACGAGTACCTACTTCATATAGTTTTTTATATGAAAAATCATAAAATAATATTTTAAATTCGAATTTTAGATCCAACATTCTTAAAATGCTCTAAAAATTAAGGAAATGCCCTAAACATCGTAAAATGAAAAATAAAATATCGTATTATCATGTTTAAAATGCATTAATCTAATTCGTAGAACAAAATGAACATCGGCACAGTAAACTTTGGAAAACAATGCGAAATGCGTTTAAATTCCCTGATTATAATAACATTACGTAAGTGTACCATTTATATTATTAGCCGCGATTCAAAATTAAATTCCCAAATTAAACAGTATAATTTATTTTTGTCTTGTACGAGTAGCGGACACGAAATGTATTATATACTCTTCGTTTCGAAAATAAAACGTTTACTCGATCCGCAGAAAAAGTATTTCATTGACAATATGCGTATGTATTAACAAATTAAAAAGTAGACCAGTATAATCTTGCTTTTACACAATCTATTTGAAGGTCATTCGTACACATTTCTAATAAACTCGCATAACAAGTCGTTCAATACAATATTGCCGACGAGTATCCATAATATAATAGTATTATATAAATACAATTAAATACCGATGGTTACTGAATTACTGCAGTAATGATCGATTTAATACACGGGTAATAAATTATTATCATTTGTCGACAATTATTTGCAAAAATTCGTTAATTAATTTTTACCTTTTTTCCCTCCATTAATGTGTCGTGTCGGGTTACGAAATCGCAAGAGGCAATAATGATCACATTGATAATAATACTATACTCGTAATACTATAATATAGTATTGAAAGTTGAAAATCGTCTCGGTCATATTATGCTTTTTAAATAAAATAATATTAATAATGCTATCATGAAATCTGCACAACTTTGTCAAACAATTTTACTTTACGAAATTCGTTTGTGCGTATAATAATATATTATTAAACTAGTTTATTTCATATTATACAGCGTATTACGACCTACATACGTTTGTCGGTTGTGTGATATTATTATTACTATATAATGTGCTGTGCAAGAGTGACTTTTTATGATAATACAGCTTAAATAATATAATATGTATTTTGTGTGTGTGTGTGTGTGTGTGTATATAGGTATTACAATTTTCACTTTCACGTCCTCGCAGTAAAATTTGATAATACTCTATATAGCAATATTCAAACCTGATAACTGATTAAATTATTTTTATTTTTTAGTATACAGTAAACACAATATAGAAAATAATGCAATCAAAATTATATTTTCTACTTTTATATTGAAAATTTAATTTTATGCTTTATAAATATGTATAGTAGCTTATACTTTTACATATATAGGTACATAAATAACATACAGAAGCTGTATTAACTGGCTCTGCCCGTACACAGTATTAAACGACAAAAATTATAAAAACGTGTATCCCCGCGGAAACATAATTTCATTATAATAAATACAAAATAATTTTTATCCCGCGTAACTAATGGATACCAGAAATAGACGGGGAAAATGGTACAATATCTATACAAGAAAACATTATATTGTTGATTTCCCATTCAAACCACTCTCTAAACAGTCTAAATCTAAACACTCCTGAAATTAAGAAGACCAAATAGCGAAATTTTCAACGAAATCGGCCGAGTAGGTTTTGAGACTTTAAACAGATATACCAGATATACCAGACGAGAATTATATAGTAATTCACTTATGGTAAAATGAGGATCCCATAGGATTGCAATTGCGAATCCTGAAAACACCATAGGATTACAATCCTATGATAGAGTATCTGTTTGCGATCCCAAAAAAAATCCCGTATTATTATTATTAATTTAATAATGTAACTAATTGAACATTTTTGAAATTAAACGCAATTAAAATGAAAAATAATTAAAATCAACATTTAAAAACCGATACAGATAAACTGCAATATCAGTATAGTAATAAATTAATATATTTTTTTTTTTTTTTTTGGGAACTATTGTTTGAATAATATTTGAAACATAAAAACGTGTTTTATGTTTTAATCAAAACCGATTGAGAGTGAACTACATGTTTTCATATGCTATAATATTTATGATTTTTATCAAAACTTGAGTAAAATGTTTAAAAAAAAAAACTACATTACGCTAAACGTATTTTTTTATCACTAAGTACAACTTAAAATAAACCTAGTGTTGAAGCATTTAAGTTAAGTCAATCAATTTTATCCACATATTATCCATCAAATAAAAATAAAAACAAACTTTTTTTCCGGATTTGTCCCGTTATTAAGAAAACTGCTTGAAAAATAATTTTGCGCCACCGATAATAATAAATTTAAAAATAGGAAACGAAACGTTTTACAGTTACGAGTTACAGTAATGTACTTGTTTTCAAGAACCAGTTGCAATCGTCTCTAAATTCGACTGAGCTGTGGTTGCGATTTCCACAAAAAAAAAAAAAAAATCCGTTTTCGTTTAGACGCTTGAGCATTCACAGACACACCGTAAAAAACCAATAACTAATAATGGTAATTAATAAAATGTACAAAACAAATTATCCAGAAATACAGAAATCTCAAGTGTTGTTTTTCGAGAGATTACTCTAAATAACGTACGTGACGTTCGCGTAAAAATAGTGATTTGATTTGAAAAACGAAAAGTTTCTATATTAATTATTGCCACATAAAATATATTTTTGAAATCATATATAGCGTAATTTCGATGATTATTTAAACGTTCAAAATTCATTCGGGAAAATTTTCGAAAATAACACGCTTCTCATTGGATAAAATACGATACGATAATATTATATTTTATGATATTAATATAACCATATAATATTTTACTCCCGGTACTATTTATAAATACGAAAACTCATCTGAATAGTATAAGTTCTAATAATTATGTCCGTAGTCTGTGTAGTTTTCGGCGATTTCGCCGAGAAAACTGGTAAGCAATATTTTGCACGCAGAGTGATAACGTGTATTCGAGAACAAAACCGCCGCAAGAGTAGCATTTAATTACTATTTACTCCTGCTGACAAAACCGCAGGACAATGTACACATTATTGATAGTGTAGTTGCCTATACACCGAACTCCTGAACAAATTTGGACGGGCGTACGTGTTTTCACCAAAAATCGACCTTTTGATTTTCGCCCAAATGACCTTTTTTTACCCGAACTCAAAAAATAATGATTTGGTTTTCGCCCAAATTAATATTATACATCGTAAACGAAAAAAAACATTTTGATTAGTTACCACTGTATTTTTTTTATTATTAAAAGTGTTATTTATACCTGTATAAAATCGAGCACAGCACTTAAATATTCAGTAAACGTAAACTGAATCAACCACACACATTTTAGATTCTGAGCGTAGCGAGGGAGCTATTGGTTTTACTAAGATTTCTATTTCTTGTTTTTTTTTTAGTCTGTGAACTCGTTTTTTACTAGTAAACTTGCTTCGATTTTTACTTGTAGCGATTTTTCTGAAAGCTCAAGTTGTCTAGGTAGTAAACTAAAGAGGTCATTTTTTAAATAAAAGCACTTAAGTGTGAAAAAACGTACAATTTCTCGATTTAATTATTTTATAAAATCACCGACGACGTTTTCTACCAGAAAAAATGATTTAATCGAAAAATCACTAGATACGTTTTTTGTTGCCTTTTTTATTTACTTTCTTACCGTATCATCGCCAAAACTTTTGAGCTTTTAAGAAATTTTAATTTTTGAAAGATTTTTACTGTAATTTAGTTGTAAATATACTTAGCGACTTGAAACTTGGTAATAATATTTATATTTGACTTACCTAGACGTGATAAAATTTCAAAATCATCGGACTTTTTTTTTTGTAATAAGCGTTTTGAAATCAAATTTGAACGGAAATCGCAAACAAAAATTACGGCACTTCAAATTATCTATTACCCAACTGCACTCGGAATCGTTTTTTGTCAAGCAATGGTTTGTCGTTGCTTACAGATATAAATGAAAAAACCTTCCCAACTTCTCACCTACAAACATTAGCCACTCCTATCTCCAGTATCAACTCTTTTTTTTAAATTCGTATCACATGAAAAAATAACTATATTTTTATTTTGTTATTAGATATGAACTAAAAATTATTGTTCGCCTCTACAAGTTATTACATTTGTATTTTCTAAAGCTAAATGAATTTCAATAATTCAGCGTAATTTTCGATTGTAACTTATTATCTGATTTATCGGTGAGATTACGGTATATAATTTAATTTAGAATTTGATGTTTCCCATATAAACTGAAAGTATTTTATTATTTACAGTTCGTAACATATAGACTCGTGAACAGGTGTAACCAAAATGTTTTTTGGTTTACGATACAAAATATTACTTTGGGCAAAAACCGAACCATTTTTTTTTTTTTTTTTTTGAGTTTGGGTAAAAAAGGTCATTTGAACGAAAACCAAAAGATCGATTTAGAGCGAAGACAGGTCCGCCTATCTGGACGTAGGTAATAATAATATTAATATCGGTTTTTCACCTTTTATACTCGTAGATATACATTTTACATACGTATCATCTTTACAGCAACTACCCGATTTTATTTAAGGTTTAATTTTCCCAGTTATATAACATTGTGCATTATGGCATAATACTTATATTATAGGAGTGTAATCGTGTAATATATTGCGTTGTTAAAAGATACAATTTGCATATTTATTTTTTTTATAAGGTTATAAAAAAAGTGTAAATATAATATAAAGTAAGAACTTTTGTAAAACATAAAATATTATGTTCATATATAATACAATTTTTTTTACGGTAAAGACTGACAAATAGTACCTTGTCTATATCAATTTATATTTTATTACTAAATTAAATCGTAAACGATATTATATTATACGAAGCTTAAAATTGTTTTTGTTGAATATTATAACGGATTAATTATTAGTGATTTATGGTGTTTGACTAATTAGCTAATTAATTTGCATTTAATGTCATCATACATAATTAATAATTACATAGCAATACAAAATAATATATACTTTTCAATACAAATACACTAATAAATACTATTTGTTAAACTTAAATCGGTTTTTCGTCTAACTTATTATTTTCAAATCTATAATAAGTTAAAAGACCACTTGAAAAACCCATAACAAGATGGGAGGACTTACTTAAAAAGTATGTGAAATCATTACGTGGTGGCACAAATTGGAATAAAATAGCATAGATAGCAAGGATAGTGATGGATGGAGGATTGGATTCAAATTAGATAGTCCTGAGAGGCCTTTTAACCATAAAAGAGTAAGAATAAGTAAAATAATTATTTCAGTGTATAAATTATAAATTATATAGGTTACTAGTACCCATATACTTATACAATTTGTAATTATTATAATTGGTATATTACTGAACTACATGATACTCGCTGTCGTTCACAATGATTCAATTTCCATCTTTTTCGCGCTATTAAATATTATAATGTGTCTGTGTATAATTAGCACTTTTAAGGTAAGTTGTCACTACGCATCTTAAGACTCACGATTAATTATTTTATAAATACAATTAACGTGAACAAATTAAAATAAAAGTAACTCGAATGGCTTAACGTTTTCCACTAAATAAATATTATACATTATTATATTATTACACGTATTATAGTTTATAACACTTATATATAGGTAAATGTTAATTATATTTCCAAGTAGTTTTTCTCTCGGGAAATATTATTTAAAATTATGATCCTCAAAAAAATCAATAAAAACTTATAAATAAAAAAGTTCAATTTTAAACGCTATACATACAAAACTTAATTATAGATAGGTATTAATAAAGTTCTATAAATAAGTTCTCAAAAATCTACAAAATATTTTGAAAGTTATACATATACCACGTTTATAAACAAATAATACCTATATATAAGTATTCGGTGAAATGTTCAAGTCCTTACAGTTATTTTTAATTGAACTACAACAAAAAACAAAATCGAAGATAACAGAAATTGCCTAAATTTTCCATTTTTGCGCTTTTTCTAATAATTGGATTAATATTATTACGAAAACTATAAGGAAAATACAAAATTGACCTCTTCAATTATTCATCAATAAGACAATTCCTTTAAGAAAAATGCTACAATTGACGATCGATGCAATATTTCGAGTTGCGAAATTATTCACTAACAGACAAAAAAAAAAACACACACACACGTCATAGTAAAACTAATACAGAAATCTTAGAATGTAAAAGAAAATTTGGAGGTTATTTTAAAATTAATATAATACATAACTGCAGAACTACAAGTCATCTTAAATGAATAATTCGATTATAAATTGATAAAATAATGTATGTAAAATACGTATATACGGAATATATATATTTATTTAATATATTATACAAGTACATTTTATATGCATAGTATTGTATTGTTGTAATGTGTACCATTATACCGTATACCTACATTAAATTATAAATCGATTTTATTTTTTAAATTACGAGTGAAGCGATGAAACTGTATTATACGTTTTACCTACTAAAGTTTGAGACATATTTTTACAGATTTTTCAGCCGCTTACTTATATTCGAAACTCTAGATTTACAATCTAATTCTTCTAAAAAAAAAAAAAAATTCAAAATTAAAAAACCAATTGCCCGCGACACAGAAAGTATATTATTTAAATTTGTTTTTTTATTGATTTATGGTTTCCCTTGGGCCTTGCAGATGACACAGTTGAAAAATTGGAATTTAATGGTTTTATCACGGACCAGTAAGTTTAAAAATCATATTTTGACGAAACTCACTATTTTCTTGAGCTCATATCAGAACCGTTTATCGTTATTTATCATATTAATGATTGTAATGATTTATCGTCACTAAGGTTCCCCGCTCCTACGGACAAAATTGTTATAATAATAGCAATAAAAAATACCTACGTCGAAAACATTGAGGTAGTCGCTTCCCTCGCAGTGTTCATAAATATTACATACATAGCCATACAGTTAGTGAATTACCGGATATTGAAAAAAATTGTAAAAAGATGGTTGCCCCGGGTGAGGATCGAACTCACGACCTTAAGATTATGAGACTTACGCGCTACCTACTGCGCTACCGAGGCAGATGAAAATGTGATTAGAGATTAATTTCCTAGGTTTAAAAAACACGAAAAAACCAAAATAATTATTTTATTATCTTAATATTGATTTCCTACTCCTTCCCAATAAAAAAAAAAAAAAAATAAGAAAACACACAAGTATAATAGTAATTTCTATGATAAATTTAAATTCTTATTTCATTATTTGTGAATGAAACTGTTATAAGTTTTGCAATTTTACAACCTTTACAGCTTGTAAATGGGTACCTTTATCTGACTACCCACAGAGTTGCGTAAATTTTTCATATTTTCCAGCAACTGTTGTTATCTTTATTTTTATTATACCATAACGTATATGTATTTATGTACTATAAACACGGCTACATAGATCTATAGCAGTATCTATAAATCAGCGGCCACCACTGGGATTCTCAAGAGGGCCAAATATAATTTTTGAAAATTACAATAATATATATAATACATACAATGAATCAATTCGAATTTTTTCCACAATATTGACATAAAAACAAATCTCTTTGTGAGCGTATTTTTTTTTTCTATATAAATAAAATTGCATATATTTTATTTTATTTACTCTTTAAAAGTGTAAAATGTAGGATTTTAGAATGTGTAATTCAGTTTTAGACGTTTTAGTACAAGCCGCGTAGTGGGAACCACTGTTATAAATAAATAAGTAGCTACCTATAGTACCAAAGTAATATTGTAACAATATATTGTACAAAAATATATTCTTAATATTTCTGGAAAATATTAGTACAATATTGTGAGAGAATATTTTCATAATATTGAAAAAACATGTTGTAGATATATGATCTTTTCTGTCATCAGACATTGTCACCACCATATATATGTCTATAATATGAAACTAACCAAAAAACCACGAAAATACAATCTTTAAACAATATTAATATATTATAAAAATATTATGAATTATTATATATATTTACAATATTGCATAGCTACTATGATGTTTAAATTAAAACAGAAAACGGTTGTACAAATAAATGTGTACATAAATTTCTGTGTAGTGTGTACCTAAAGGCTACAGAACAAACAATAATGATATATTCAGTAGAGGATTTTCAACATTTTTCTGGGAGGGGTCCTGAAAAATCATGTAATATATTTTAAAGGTATCTAATTATAGATGCCTCCTTTTTGGACGACATTTTATTGCAATTATATTGGTCTCTGGAGGGCTCAGGACCCCCGAACCACCTCCTCCGTAACTCCGCTACTGGATATACTAAACTCTATGGTACAATACATATAAGTGTGTTATAAAAATCATATACCAACGTATACGATTGTCATACGAGAAAAACAATACAATTTAATTGAAACCAATAAAACCAATGTAAGAAAATAAAAAGCCTATATACTTCGAACTATGGGAAGACACTGTTATAGGTTGTAGGTGTATATATTCACAATGCACTTCAATATAACGATTGCAACTCGTTGGTCGAATTTAGGCCGTTAAAGGCAAAAAGGCCCATTACGCATTTCATAAAAAAAATAATATTTATTATATACATTGACCCAATTATTTTTTTCAAAAAATTTCAAGATGTCTTGTAAATTAGACTACGTCTAAAAAGTTTTGAAACAAGTATTCGGTGAAAGTTTAAGGACTCGGTTTTGGTTTATTCTGGTTTTGCTCAGTTATTAAAAAAAACTACACTGAACACAAAAACCGACTTTTGTATTAAGCAAATAGATTAAAAATAAAACAAAAAAAAAAAAGGATTTCTTGTCGTTTTTCGATTGAAACAATATTAACCAAAACGAATTAACGAATTTTTTGTCGGAAATAAAGAATTCCCGGCCTAACTTATAAAATGTTGTCGATTAAATCAATTATTTTCTAGTGTATCGGACTTCAGTTATGTTACTATCGACATGGCGTTTCAAAAAACAAATAAACGAACGTTTGTGTCATTCCAACATTATACGACGTCGATAACGATGACCCAAGCCTTGAAAAAACTCGATGACCAAGTGAATAAAGTTACTAGGGGCGCAGCGGTTCGGGTATCGTGATTATTTTATTGGTGTACACCGATAGTATTATCAGTGATACACTGGAAAAATTGCGAAATTCCGCCAAGATATCTCCGCCATCCAGTAAAAGTATAGAAACGATAACCGCGACACACGAGACCCTGGTATGAATTCGTAATATTGTTACTCTATTCGAGTTCAAGGAGACCGTTTCCGACCTCCGTCAAGACCGGCGGTAACCCGTGATAAACCTACTCACGTCCGTCGTTCGTGTTATTTTTCTTTTATCTCGCCTAATTGTTGTCTTTTTTGAACAATCTCTCAGACAACGGTCAAACTAAACGACATGACGTTAACACAGGTACAATTATGTACAATTATTACGAACCTGCAGATGCAAAGCTGAATTTAATCGTATAATAAGACGACGTAGGTAACAAAAATAAAATAGTATAACTGACAGACTAGTCTAGTTATTAGTAGTTATTAGTCTAGTTACTACTAATAAGTCGGCAATAACTTACTTAAAACGACTTTATTTTATAAAAAAAAATTCCTGCAAAAATGATTAATCTTCGTATTTAATAACCTAAATTAAAAATATAGGACACAAGTTTTTATTTTTAAGAAAAAAAAATCATATTTATCGTCTACTAAAAAATTATAATCGTTGACATGTTATCATGTTTGTCGCAAGAACCGTTCAATTAGTTCGCGCGTTTTTACAAAATTATAAAAACCACACATAATATACACATTGATTATGTACAAGTATATAAAAACGTGTCGACAAAATTGTGTAATTTATTACAATTCAATATTATGCAATATTATGATTAAAATGAAACTTATTGTTGGTCATAAATTATGACTCATAATTTAAAAGGATTTCAGTTGGGGATTTTAGTCAGATTAGTTTAAAAATAACTTATTAATGTTACACGGAATATCATTATCTCGGATTTGTTTTTCGGGTCATTCGAAATACGACATTAATATAATAATAGAATGTTTTAAGATACAGGAAATCATTGTTTAAATTGCTCATTGTTTAAAACATTATAATCCAATACTTTTGATAAACAAATTAAACATTTCGGGTAACTTAATCTTACTTTGAATATTTTTTTTATTTTTATAATTTGCCTTAATTTTAAGGTTTATTAAAATACTACAACACTATCACCTATCCCTATTTCTTACCCAAAACAGTTGCCTACCTTGAACCCAAAAACAACAATGTATAATAAAAAATAAAAAATATATACATAAAATAAATAATAAGCAATGAGTAAAAATTATGTAAACAGGTTAAGTAGATGTATATAATTTTTTCTATTACTGTTAAATACACATTTAAATTTCAAATGTATAAATACTTTGCAAACTATATTAAGTGAATTTCACACAGGCTTTAAGTAATTATTGAAAATTATAATATTTAAATTAATAGTACTTATTGTAACGAATGTTATTATTATCACTTAATTTAGGCATGATATAAAAAATTTACTCACTTCAAAAAAAAAATAAGTGAAGTTATAAGTGTTAAGTCATTTTATTTGATAATAATCCTCATCAAGTATAATTGGATAAAAAAATAATAAAAATCTACGTATAAATGGGATGAAAACAAATGTATTATGTGTATTTTTAATAGGACTATGAAGTTGTTTGGATTGAAATGATTTACTATATAATAATTAAACTTTTGATAAGTGATATAAACACAAAATGAGCAGGTGAATTACATTCAGAGGCGGATTTACTAGAGGGCGGACCAGGGGGTCTGGGTACCAATGTAATTTCAATAAAATGTCATCTAAAAAGAGGTATCCAATAATAGATACTTTTGAAATACATATTATTTTTCAGGGCACCTTCTGAAAACTGTTGACAAGCCACCACTGATTAAATTATTTATCAACAATAGGATAATAAAGTTCATACAGTTATAATAATAATAATGTGAACAAAGAATGATTTGCAGTCTTAAATAAAATAATTGTAAGTAGCACTTACAAGCATATAGAAAAAATCAAAAGGAATCTTAAGAAAGATAATAAGTACACAAAACTTTATAGTATTGAAAAGTCATTCGAAATACGACATTAATATAATAATTAAATGTTTTAAGATACAGGTAATCCGATTATAGGTTAAGGGACATCGGCCGGGGTGCAATAATCTTGTAATTACGAAACGATTGCAAATATGAAATCATTAAACATTTTCTACTTTTTTTTTTTTGCACGACAAATGCGCAAAAATCTATGTATTGTTTGCTCGTTCATAACGTAGGTTGTTACACAAGATAAAGAAATAACGGTTGCTACGCTTCCAGATTTTCTCTTTGACGATGACCACTTATCGTTTAACATAGGTATTAATCACTTATTGCAATTATATTATTAATGACGTACGGTTATAAAAGCTGTTGTTATTTCAAACGATATAAATATCCGTAGAGATTAATAATGGATATTAAGCATATTGAATAACACTATGTTTGAGAAACGATAATTATATTATCGATTTACCTATTTGATTTTAATACGCAAAACTGTTGAGATAGAAATAGGATGTGCGGACATTATTTTACGATAGTAATTATATAACAGGTAATAAGTGTACAAACATCTGACATAATCATTGTAACTTGTAATAAAACGAATTATAATATAATCCTAGGTACCTACTTAAATTATTATACTATCTATCGTTTCAATCATGGTTTAAGTGTATAAAATAAAAACGATTAATGCGCATAAGTAGGTATTTAACTATATTACTTACATAGGTATTGATCTTATATTATCAGTGGCATATGCCATTAATACGTATTTATGATCTTGTTAAATTAGAGTTATAGAATTTGGGAATTGCATCATATTATAAAATTGTGCAGTGATGTGTACTTCAGCTAGAAAAAAATATTAATCTTCTTCCTCCTCTCCTTCGCCTTCATCCCAACTATTTGGAGTTTTCCACCCTTGTCCTTAACTTCCACTAAACCTGATCACCCACATTGTCTTTGCATACACAACTATCTTCATATAACTATCCTCATTCCTAATCGCATCCAACAACCTTTAATTTGTATATTTTTTAAAGGAATGTATAACGTTCAATTTGCCCAAAAAATATTACCATTAAAATCAAATTAAAAGGTATTATTAATGTGTAGAGCGAATAAACTTGTGGTTTTAGAATGGTGTTTATTTTTTTTTTCTGTGAAAACTTTTCTAATAAGAAATTTACTTTTATTTATAATGATAGCACTCTTTCTAAACGGAAATCTTACAGGGACAGTACTTTAAGGAGGATTTTTGTTAAAATTTCCAGGATTTTTGTCAAAAAATGGGAAAAACCAGAAAAAAATATCAAAAAACTGGAAAAAAGTAAAACAAATAAGAAAATCGGTACAATATTAAACAAATATTATTAAAGAAAATATCTAATGTCTATACAATTGTTTACCAAAATATGACATATTTTAATATATTGTTGACAAAACAACACTATCAACTGAACTCCGCTCAGAATCATTTTTCGTTACTTACAGATAAACATTACATTTCCCTCTTCCCAAAGTCCTCCAAAATTTATTTTTTTTTTTTTGGTTTTACTTATAAAGTAAAAAATACTAATCTAACTTGCTTCATATTATAATAATACGAGTGGTTCGAATAAAGGTTTCATTATTTTCAACAAGAAAATAATCAGATTTTGTCTTAAGGCTATCGGGAAACCTAGTGGCGAATATACGGGGGGGGGGGAATCCAGGAAGTCTGGAACCTCCTCCCCCACATCGATTCCTTTTCAATAAAAAGTCGTTTAGAAAAGAGGCATCTATTAATAGACATATCTTTTGAATACATATAGTTTTTCAGGACCCCTTCCAGAAAAATGTTGAAAATCCGCTTAAAAACTATTAAAAAGTTACAATTATTTAAAAAAAGCAAAAAAAAAAAAAAAAAAGGTTTTCGTAGCTTTTATATCGAGCTGTGAATGATGAATAATACTAAAACCCCACGTCAGTCCCTCCAAGATATTGTTCTCTATAAATCTCATAATTGGTACTTTTGCTATACAATCAAAATTAAGTTAGTTTTATTCATTCTGTATTAAGTATTGTATATGTTTGTTATCTGATAGTTGGACTGAGACAATAGATGATAGTAAATAGTAGAAATTATCACGTCCTCTTAATTTAAATTTTTATTATTTTAAGTTATGGATTCAGATTTACTATTAGTTTTACTGTTTTAAATTTTTAGTATTACCGAAGTTGTGATAATCTATACATTTTATAAATGTTTAACATTTTTGTCTGTTTTGATATTTTGTAACTAAAAATTGCTCAATGCTTAAAACATTATAATCCGATACTTTTGATAAACAAATTAAACATTTTAGTTAATTTAATCTTACTTTAAATAATTGTATCATTTTATATACTGAGTGGAGCGAAAAAGCCTATGATTTTACAAAGATGATTATTTTTTTTTTTTTATCTATGCCCAACTTTTCCTACTCAATCATTTTTACTAGAAGAATTGCTTGGATTTCTACATGTACCTTCTTTTCTACCTACAACAGTGGCAAACCCATCAGCATTAGGTATATATGTTATGATATTAACACGGCAACCATAATGAAAGTGTTTTTATAAAAGAAATTACCAAATTCATTTTCTAGAATATGTATGTGAACTGAAATTAATTACAGACCAAAATACAGATAAAGTGAAAAAACGACATTGTATAGACACAAGTAAATGTTTAATAAAAAAAATAATAGTAATTGACCAGATAATATTGGAGTTATCTATAAAATCCTTATTTTATTCATAAATACAGTGTTATAAGAAATGATAATAATAATAATAATAATAAAAAAAAAACGTTTTATACAATTATAAAGTACACAAATAAATACAATTAATAACAAATCAGATATATATTACAGCGGGTGAATTTACAGTTTGTAATAACATCAAGGGAGATCATTTTTCAACGTTTTCGTACGCGGCTCAAACCTCGCTAGAATTTCTTTAAGAGGTATTCCTTTGGTTTCTGGCAATATGTAAATACTAAAAAGTACACTTAGCATACAAACGATCGTATATATTAACCAAACATTTTCTACTCCTAAATTCGATGCCATTGACGGATATAATTTAGTGACCACAAACATGATGAGGTATGAACTGCTTTGTATAACTCCGTTCATAGTACCTAGAAATACGATTACATTTAACATATCATATTATTTAACATTTGTTTTGTATTTAATATTTTATCAAATTATGCGTGTACCTTATAGTGTACAGTTGGTTCGAACAGAGACCTGAGCTAACCTAACACCCAAAACACCCAAAACAAAAATGTTTACCAAAAACGAGACCGCCAACTATTCTTCCGATGAGGATCGTTTCGTAGCTATCAGAGTACGCCAATTTTACAAAAGCTACGATTATCGGTATGAATGCGATTTGAAGCGATCGTCTCCTTCCGATTTTGTCTGTCAGTATTCCAATTATGAGTAAACCAAAAGGACTAACGAGCGATGAAACGCTGGCTAAAAAAACAATAATAATATTTTACGTGGTATCCGCTCAAACAGTAATACTTAAGACTATCTGAATACTTAATTTCGATTATAAAATACAAATGATACATGGAAGCTTACGTTAATTTTTTTCGTACGTATTTTTATTTAATACGATTAGTGTGACGTCATAACATTATGTGATGACGTTATTCCTTATATTACCGACAGTCAATATACCTACAGAGTGATCCACTTATCACGAATCAGCAATTTTCTCCGATTATATTAAGTGAATTTGAATTCCGTTTTTTCAATCATTATTTAATCGCTTAACTTTCATTCTAATCCTATTTTCTATTTTCGTCTCTTCTCCTTATACCCGATATGAGTATACACTATGGATTTTCAACCCCCTGTCAAATTAGACTGCAGGAGTTAGGAAGAAAAAGTAGGGTTATCGATTTATAATTCTAAATATGAATACGAAATTTAATATCCCTGTCTACTACTTCTATCTGAATGCTTAACTGTTATAAATCATTAACGATAAATCCGATATTAGTGGTCTACGTATCAACACTTTTAGAAAAATATTCTCTATTCGAATCCATGTTTAAAAGGAGGGGGAGGTGAATCTTACGTCAAAATCAAAAGTATATACACATATAAGGTATACGGAGTAGAGGTAATAAAATCGAAATGATTTTGTGTATAAGGCTAAAACGAAAATATTGAAAAAACAGAAATCAAATTCAATTAAAACCCTTCGAGGAAAATGACGATTCGCGATAAATGGATCACTCTGTGTACGATACGCTTATAGCACTCAAAGGATTAATCCGCAATCTATTTTACATAGTGACCGGTAACTAACTTTATCAGATAAAATAAAAATAAAACAAAATGATAAAATGAAGAATATTTATATAGCTGCATCGTTGAATGCGGTACCCAGTTAGGTACAGGTATCTTATGTAGGTACCCATATAATAAATTCAAAATAAAAAAAACTTGATTTTTAATTTAGCAGTGTGGGTGTCGTGCTGAGTTATAATCAAACAAGACACAGACGAATTAACTCATATTTTATATCAAAATGATTAAATCAAAAATTTACGAACAACTAAAACACGTGAGTAATATTATATTTAATAATCGACGATATTGTTGACCGAATAACGGATTTATAACTTTGTTCTTTGAAATATTTACGTTTAGATGATGGTGATCATTTTGGTTTCCTATAATTATTTTTTTATCGGCTGTATAATGGTATTCTCGGCGGTTCTGTTCGCACAGTTACAAAAACCTACATCGCTGATTAAGTTAAATGATGAAGAAGCTTCTTGGATCGGTAAGTGAATCTTTGATCATTAAAACATACCGCCTGTTAAATACTTAAAAATACAACACATTTTTATATTCAAACGAGATTATTATTTGTTATTTTTCTATTCATATTTAATTACATATAATATATTTATATCCGATTGGAAGAGTAATACATAACGTGTTGAACTTTACAAATCATTTTAAACACGATCAATCTTAAATTGTATCAATTAAATATTGGTGTATGACCGGATACCACGTAAAATATTATTATTATTGTTTTTTTAGCCAGCGTTTCATCGCTCGTTAGTCCTCTTGGTTTACTCATAATTGGAATACTGACAGACAAAATCGGAAGGAGACGATCGCTTCAAATCGCATTCTTACCGATAATCGTAGCTTTTGTAATACTGGCGTACTCGGATAGCTACGAAACGATCCTCATCGGAAGAATAGTTGGCGGTCTCGTTTTTGGTAAACATTTTTTTTTTTTTTTCGTCGACAGTTTTAAATGATATCATACGAACAATTCAGATGTACAATAGTAATGCTTGCATAGAAAACATTTAGATTTTTATTTCGTATTTTTTTTTAAAAAAAAATGCATTTTAAATTATTTTAACGTTCTTTTTTTCATAGAAAAACAGAAAATTGTTTCTTCCTTCTAATTATTTACGAGTGTTATAACAATATACTAATATAACCGTGCAAGTACACAGTGTACGTAATGTTAACACTTAACTCTTACACTGCAGGATCGGAATCGTGCATATTTGTGTACGTAACCGAAATATGTCAACCGAAACGACGGCAGTTCTTTTTCGCGGTGATGTTCATGTTCTTGGGGATCGGCAATTTAATAGAATGCTTGTTCGCAATGTTCATGCCCTGGCAAACCATGTCGTTGATATTCGCGGTGATGGGCATCGTCGGTATGGTAGTGCTGTTCGTGCTACCGGAGTCGCCAGTCTGGCTCAGGGTACGCAACCGCGTCCCGGAGGCCGAGCGCGCTGAACAATGGTTCGGATTGACACCCGAAAAAGCGATGATCACGGTCGGTCATACCGATTCCACTAAACACCACAACGACAAGGCCACGATCATCACCGATCGACAGGATACTCCATCATCGCCGTCACCGACATACTGGTCGTTGTACACTCGCCGAACGGTTTGGATGCCCACTCTGATCACGCTGGGATTCGTCGTCTGTCAGCAAGGCAGTGGCCTGTACGTATTGCTCTGCTACACGGGCGACGTGATCCGGGACTTCCAGGTCCAGTGGGACAACATCGGCGTCGCGATGTACATATCCGCATCCCGGATGGTGGGCAGCTTGGTGTTCGTGCTCATGTACAACGTCCCTCGCAAAACCATGTCCGCCTATTCGTACGCAGGCATGGCCCTGTCATTGATCATCGTCATCGCGTACGGGAAAATATTTCCAAACGCCGAACGACCGTACGGTGACCTCATCATTACCGCCGCATTCATCTCGTACATGTTCTTCGCCTTATTGGGCGCACTACAGTTTCCTTGGACGCTCAGCAGTGAAGTGTTCCCGAGTGACGTCACAGGTAATCCCGTCGATGCGGTTAATCGATTTGAACGCACTGAAATGCATTGTTGAGTTTTTTTTTTTTTTTTATTATTATTATTCTTTAACCGATATTCTCGTCCACCAATTCGTTTTTAAAACGGTATGCATTCAAATATACTTTTCGTTGATAAGTAGGATAGGTAGTGATAGGTTGACAAGTTAAAGATATGAACACGTTCCTTCTAAACGTTTGAAAAAAATAATAAAAAACGTGAATATTTACTGCATCCGTCCACTTTCTAGACATGACGTCATTTATAACTCTTCGGTTTTTTTTTTTTCTATGTAATTTATATCTTTAGTTACAAAATAATATAGAATGTTCAAAACCGTGTGATGAACCGAATTACATTCCAGAGTCGCTTTTCGTCCATACCGATTAGTCATTGCGTGTATAGATGTAAATTAAATTATCGTAATATTATGTATATCTCACGTTCCCAATTGACGACAGTGGCCCGCGGTGTGCAGTCACTATGCCGGGTTTTTTAAAATGTATTATTTTATTATTAAAATTCGCCTCAATAATATTATTGTCGATAATACTTTACGCTCTAAAATTGTATAGCATCGCGTACCTTTTTTTTTTTTTTTACCACTTCGCGTCCGGACGCGGTTTCATTTTATAAACTCATTAGGTCACCTATGGTTTTAACCGTTTTGGGTGTTAGGTTAGCCCAGGTCTCTGTTCGAACCAACTGCACGCTATAAGGAACACGCATAATTTGACATAATATTAAATACAAAACAAACGTTAAATAATATGATATGTTAAATGTAATCGTATTTCTAGGTACTATGAACGGAGTTATACAAAGCAGTTCATACCTCATCATGTTTGTGGTCACTAAATTATATCCGTCAATGGCATCGAATTTAGGAGTAGAAAATGTTTGGTTAATATATACGATCGTTTGTATGCTAAGTGTACTTTTTAGTATTTACATATTGCCAGAAACCAAAGGAATACCTCTTAAAGAAATTCTAGCGAGGTTTGAGCCGCGTACGAAAACGTTGAAAAATGATCTCCCTTGATGTTATTACAAACTGTAAATTCACCCGCTGTAATATATATNATAAAACGTTTTTTTTTTATTATTATTATTATTATTATCATTTCTTATAACACTGTATTTATGAATAAAATAAGGATTTTATAGATAACTCCAATATTATCTGGTCAATTACTATTATTTTTTTTATTAAACATTTACTTGTGTCTATACAATGTCGTTTTTTCACTTTATCTGTATTTTGGTCTGTAATTAATTTCAGTTCACATACATATTCTAGAAAATGAATTTGGTAATTTCTTTTATAAAAACACTTTCATTATGGTTGCCGTGTTAATATCATAACATATATACCTAATGCTGATGGGTTTGCCACTGTTGATTTGTCAACAGTATATATGTCTTATTATTGTTAAGTAATTACATATGTATTTTTTCAATAATATTTGTTCAATATTTTACCTATTTTCCCATTATCCCGGTTTGCCCATGATTTTTTCCAATTTTTTTCTATTTATCATGAATACAGTTGGGAAAATCAAAAAATCGATCTCCCCAAAGTATCACTCGAGTAAGAATGTATTTCATAAAAAGTGCTGTCATTTTTAATCTGAGCAAAGTTGCCGGTAGAAAAGTGGTTCACAGGTAAAAAAAAAAACGGCCGTAATATTTTTTTAGTAATACCTTCAGTAATTCGTACAATGTCGGCGATTTCCGTCATTTTTTTAATGGGTTGGTGGTGGTGGATCCACGGTTGTGGGTATTTCAGCCATATTTCTAATCGAATTAGTACGGACGGAATATTAATTAAGAGCGTTATACGAGAGTCAGGTTTGTAAACGAGGGCGGCTGTTTACACAACTTTTTACCAGCCCACGTTTCTTAAAACATGGTCCGGCGCCACTGATTCGCAATATACGGAACGTCTGCGTCACGTCACAGACCGGCAACGTCACGTCAAAATATCATACGACGCATTCGTAATGTTCACATACACCGGCCACTTTACGCAACGTCAACGTCACGGAACGGCAACGTTATATCATAAACCATTTTGTTTCGACGTGACTTTCTTGTCTGCCGGTTAGTATGAACGTTCGAGCGGAACGTTTCGGTCGATATTGACGATATCGAATAAACACTAAATTTAAAATGTATTTGTTTAAACCGTTGTATTTTCGTTATTTTACCATGCAAATATGACCCGCAGAAAGCACATTGATAACCGCGTCATAAAGATGTAATATGGGCGAAAACCGATAGGGAACTGAACACAACCGGTATGTAACTCCATATTTTGAACACCGATTTAGTGATTTTATTTATTTTTTTTAATTATTACACCGATATGGTCACGTTACGTAAAATTTTAAAGACGTCAAACGCGGCTTCGCATTTATGAACTACGTTCAGTCTACGGAAGTGCGTAGAGTGCGATACCGACAAAATTGTATTTGAAAACTTGTGTTTTAAATACACGGAGACCAACCTAGGGCCGAGGTCCGAAGACCGGAATCCTAGGATTTTCGTGAGGAGGTAAGGGAAAAAAGGAGAATTCAGATAAATAAACACGTGGTTTTCTTGGGGGAAAATATAGAACTATTTTATAAATTTATCAATCAAAAGTAAAATTCAAGTTAATACAACAGTAAAGCACAGGGGCATAACAACTGTCACTTGAGAAAGAATGGATAATAGGTGCGATTCTTACATTGATATATAAACATAGGATTATAAACAAACATTTACAGGCAATTTATTTATATTTTAAATACATGTACATTTAACTGGGGCGTCAACCGGTCTTGAACGTGCTGTCCGTACGCAGGTAGCGACATCGCGGGGAGCTTATTAATATTTATCGGTAAGCATGAATCCACATCCACGCGTGTGTGTGCTGACCGATATGGACCGCCACGTAAAACTTTCGTGGCCACCTTAGGTATTGGGGAAACCCCGGCAGGAATGCGCGGTTGCCGGGTCACCTACAAATTACCACCGGGTACGGTAGCTGAAGCGCTTTTTATTCCATGTTGACTGGTCCGTGGTTTTGGTGGCCTTACGGGCGAACCTGCGGGTTGCGTCCGATTATGGATCGCGAAACGGGGAAAATCGATCTATATATATATTTTATATCTATGTGTGTATTCCTTTTTTAAATGCTCACGCGCGTGGTTGCGAAACCTAGCACTCAAAGGGGATATAAAATTTAAAAAAAAAAAACAAAATGCGGGGGGTTCGGCCTATCGCACACAGGATGTGGAACGCGGGGATTAGCATAATGAGACGGACGCACAAATCTAGCCGATTGATTCCCATGAGTATACCTGAAGGATTTAACATACGAAAAAGAAAACATTTCAAATCACTGAATTACCTCGAAAACTAACTAACAAACTAACGCGGTATCGGCCAATTATTAATGAAATCGCATACATATTACCATTTGTTCCGCCCGGCCGACCAGATCGGGACTCGCTCCGTTGATTCGTTTGTGGCACCACCGTGAAACGTGCCAAGGGTTACACGACCTTTTCTTGACGGCAAAACGTGTGAATCCGTGCAATACACGGGAGTGTTTCATTAAGAGAACCGTATCGAACGACCGTCTGGTGAGAAAAGTGTCCCGGGACGAGGTGTGAACACGAAGAACGAGGAAATAGAAACTGGGTAGCGGAGCGCGGAGACGTCCGCGGCACGCGTCGCCGCGGGCCGACGTTTTCGGCGATAAGGGGAAACGTGATCTGATTGGCCGTTAACTGGCCGTAGTCGGAAATATAAAATTATTGTGAATTACGAATGATTGCGAAACCTTTGCGCGCGGGAGGAGGGAGGAGGAATTATTGTACATGACGACATAACCGACGACGGGTCCGTCGGCGCGGGCGTCATCTATTAACCGATCGATCATTTCGATTGTAGGTACGCTTGTCCTTTGATAACGGAAAATGGTCGTTTTTGGACGTAACAACTAATGATGGAAATATTCGAATGATTTCGATAATCGAGAGATTATCATAATCGAGTGATTCACTCGATTAAAATAATCGAAACATTGTACCTAATCGAACGGATTAAGATCGTTATCTAGTCGATAAACATTTTCAATATTCATAATCCAGTGATTTATTCGATGTACCTAACCGAGTAGATAAGAATCACTCAATATATCGTGAAAATTCATGCTATTTTAGATTCCGAGCGGTAACACTCATTATTCATTACCTTTTAAATTAGTTGTATTTCCGTAAAACTTTAATTCTTTTTTACATATTTGACAATTAACTACGCTTTTATCGGCATTTTTTTTTAAATTGCTCCCACACCACAGAACGTTTTTGGCTGCCTGGTCGCATTTTAAAATTTAAAAATTTATTTTGAATTTCTTACGATACGCGGACGGTTTCAACAAATGAAACAAACGGTACAATAAAATGTACATAAACAAGGGTCAATCAATTATTTATATAATAGTTAAATATTACGTGGTATGTGTGTGATCAAAATTAGAATAGCAACTACATATTTCATTTATTATTCTAGAATTATCTAGAAATGATTAGAATGATCTACTTAGCATTTGCGCATGATAGTAAACTATGGGTTATTTGATTTCGATTCATATTGTATATTATTATGCTTTGCGCGAGATAAGGACGTCATTGCGCAGGCGTGCCGCCGTTTCGAATGTTTTGATACGCCGTCCGCGATGAGAAAATAGTGATATAGGTAATATTAGTTATTAGTAGTCAATAAATGTTAGAAAGAAATAAGAGTGATTACTGACACCGTGACGGGTAATCACCAACTACTAAATAACTAAACTAGTGAATATAAAAATAGTAACTACTAATTAGTAATTAATAATTTTTCATTCGATTATTAGAATAATAATCGAATTACTCGATTATTCCCATCACTAGTTACAACCTTCGCAATTAAAAACAAAATCGAAACTAATGAAACCGCCAATGGTCAATACCGTAAACCAACCCTTCGTTCTTCGTGAGATTTTTCCCGAATTAGGCTCCCAATGAATTTTTACTCCATCTCTACTTTAGGTAGTTAAAAGTGTTATTGTACTGCGTACTAATCAGTGTTTCGGTTAGTAAATTAGTAAATGGACATCGATATTATTTGCCAGTGTCCTAATACATATTGTGGTGGCGACAGTGCAAGGTTTATAGATAATATTATCGATAAACCTCGGTAGCGATCACGAACCAAGATAAATATCTTAAGGGGAGTCCTCAACTCACCGTGTCGTTTCGTTTCGTGTGAAATACTCTTTTCTGATTGGCTCATATTATCTTGGCAGACACAAAATATCTCGGTGTGTCTACCAACACGTTACCGCAGATACCGCGGAGTTGAATACATCATTCAACTTTTGGACGTGCCGGTTATAACTGGTAACGACATTTTCTCGTTTTCATTTTAATAATAAATTCAATTAGTATTAAAATTTTCGTTTCTCTTAAATTTAATTTAAAATTAATATTCAATTTTAATATTAGTTGAAGTTCAATATGAACTTTGTGAAGGTAAACAATAACTTATGCTATGTAATCATAAAATATACATTGTTTTTTTTTTTTAGGGCCAGATATGCACTCTATGCAAAGAGTTTGTTGTATTAAACACTTCACAATGCACTTTTTCATGATATAAAATCACTAACTAGTACTAATAAGTACAATAAATACCAAGTAATTGTAATATATGTTGTACAATTGACATTACGAATCAATGTCTACTATTAGAACCAGTAGTGTCAGTACCCTACTGGTAGAACTTAACTACTGAAAAATAGCAATATATTAGTAATTAAAATTAATTAAAATAATTTCGGTGTTTCTATTATTGTTATTGGTTAATCGTATGATACAAGTAAACCGTATCGCGGCATCGCCATTTTTCGGCGGAAAAAATCGTACGAATAACGAAAAAACCTGCGTGAAGACGGTGAAATATCGATGGCAAAATAACAATAGGCGCGTGAATTCATGAATAACGTAACGAAATAACGATATTATATTTTAAGAAAAATGTGCGATAATAATTACCGTTCGTTTATCGGCGAACGGTAAATGAACTGTGACGGCGAGAACGGCGCTAATTTCCGTTGTCGGGGAGAACGAGTTATTTCGCGCAATCAAACGGGAACGTGTCGCGTTCAATACGCGCGAAACGACGCGACACGGCGGGCTGGGGACTGCCGTTTAGCCCGTGGTTACGACGTACGTTCGTTGACGTTCGCGTTGACGCGATAAAAAAAAAATTAATTATTGTTTAGCGTGACAGCGCACTGCTGATTGGGCGACAGTTATCAGAATTGCCGGCATCGATACAGCCGTCGGTCGCTGGTAATTCCACTTTTTCGACGCGAGTTTCAAATTGCCGGTGCTTGTTGTGTTGTGTTTTCGTCGCGATTATGAAAAACACCCTCCTCCTCACCACCCCCCCCACCCGCCGCAAACGGAATTTTAATAATTGAAATATGAAACATCCATACGGTCTCTGCCTAATTCCATCCACATCCACTGATCGACAAGCGTTCTTTTGGTGTTTGCCATGGAAAAAAACGGAAACCCCGGGTATCAGTAATTTGCCCGGACCGTTTTTTTCGTTATGCTTTCAGATTTCTTTTTTCGGGATCCCGCCTTATTGTGTTATTGTTTCAGACACGAAAATGGCAACGGCGATGTCGCCACTTCGACCAGCAGCACTCGGATAACACTTATCGATAGACTGACCGGATTTAATCGACGTTACGAGGATGTCGGCAATGCTTTTGGGAGTCCATTGTGAGTCGTTATAGTTCAATATGATAATAATTGCCTTTGAATTGTCCGGTGAACAAAAAAAAACATTGTTTTCGATTATTATCACATGCCTGTCTTTGTTGAGCAATGTTTAATCATTCTGTCTAATACTCTTAAATTTATAACGTAAAATCGTAACTTTATGACAATTTGCTAAATTAAAATAATTATTTATCTAGATTCATAAGATTATAGGTGTTTTAATTTTTTGTTATCAGTTAATAACATTCATTTTTAAAATCATTAATTATTGAGATAATTAGGTACTCAATTTAATGAATAATTTAATACAGCTGTGTCAATTTAAAATAAGTATCTTTTAGGATATGATATTTAAAAGACATTTAATGGTTCAATATGAAAATACATCTGTGCTCATACAACCGGTATCGGCTAATTTGAGTAGAAGATGATAATATTAAGTTAATGAGGTATGAACATTTATATATATGTAGATACACAGGTAAACGGTATTATCATTTTATAATACACTAATACGTAGATTCTACTATTCATTTTTTTGTTTCATATTATTGCATATTTGTATCAAAATGCATAATAATTGCATCATGTCACAAATAATGAATAATGAACCCTGTTGTAATTGTAATTTAAAAAGTTAATGTATCCTACTTAGCAATTTGAAAAATAATTTATATTTATTTATTTTATTTTACATTTATTTATTGTCTAAATGAATTATTTCTAATCGGTTTTATATTCCAACTTAACTGCTATCTGAATATTTATTTTATAACACATTATAGCTGTCCACTTTAAAATAGTCATATCTGTAGTTACATTTATAAACATACATAACTTATATATTGCTAACAGAAACCAGAACAATTTTTCATTTTTTTTTTTCACAATCTAAGTTAAATAAAATTGGTGATTAGTAATAATAATATAAACTGTATACACATTACTTGTTTCTGTTCTTTGAATCCCAAATCTAGTGTGTTTTTATTTCGAATATATCAATCGAATTTTTAAGTTCTCAAAAATAACGTTCCTAGTATATCTAATTTAGCCATTTTAATAGTTCAAGAGTATATTACAAAGGCGTAATGTAAAACGCCACTGAATAAAAATAATTAATTGAAGGGACACATGGAAAAAAGAATTCTACAAATTGGTTGTTTTACATAGAAATTATTTATTTATTTTACATTTTGACTTTGTGATATGCCTAATGATGAATTTTTAAATTTAAACTGGTCATATAATACACAAATCATAATACTCCAGGCGATACATTAATTTATTTATTTATTTATTTATGAGTATTAACCATTTAAATAATTTTGTTTTTACTTTATTATTTTATTATATTCAGTAGTTTTCTTCATGTTGAAATTTCTAACTTCCTTATGTATGGTACTTGTCTGTGTTTTGTAATATTATGCTGTTCAAGTATCATTATTTTCTTTCTTGGAACTATTCTGATGCTTTATGTCTGTTCAATCTTGTGAAGATTACTAGCAATCTTTTTGGATACTCTTCATGAGTGTTTGAACACTTTCACTACAGTATGATATTTATTATTATACCATAATTTATTTCTTGTGCTCTTCATTTGTACAAACATTTAATTGGCTACATCCTGAATAACAAATATTATACTTTTCAATACTATAAAGTTTTGTGTACTTATTATCTTTCTCAAGATTCCTTTTGATTTTTTCTATATGCTCAAAGTGCTACTTACAATTATTTTATTTAAGACTCTAATCATTCTTTGTTCACATTATTATTATTATTATTATTATTTTAACTGTATGAACTTTATTATCCTATTGTTGATAAATAATTTAATCAGTGGTGGCTTGTCAACAGTTTTCAGAAGGTGCCCTGAAAAATAATATGTATTTCAAAAGTATCTATTATTGGATACCTCTTTTTAGATGACATTTTATTGAAATTACATTGGTACCCAGACCCCCTGGTCCGCCCTCTAGTAAATCCGCCTCTGAATGTAATTCACCTGCTCATTTTGTGTTTATATCACTTATCAAAAGTTTAATTATTATATAGTAAATCATTTCAATCCAAACAACTTCATAGTACTATTAAAAATACACATAATACATTTGTTTTCATCCCATTTGTACGTAGATTTTTATTATTTTTTTATCCAATTATACTTGATGAGGATTATTGTCAAATAAAATGACTTAACACTTATAACCTTTAGTAGGCAACTGTTTTGGGTAAGAAATAGAGATAGGTGATAGTGTTGTAGTATTTTAATAAACCTTAAAATTAAGGCAAATTATAAAAATAAAAAAAATATTCAAAGTAAGATTAAATTACCCGAAATGTTTAATTTGTTTATCAAAAGTATTGGACTATAATGTTTTAAACAATGAGCAACTTTTAGTTACAAAATATCAAAACATGCAAAAATGTTAAACATTTATAAAATATAAAGATTTTCACAACTTTGGTAATACTAAAAATTTAGAACTGCAAAACTAATAGTAAATCTGAATTCATAACGTAAATATTAAAAATTTAAATTAAAAGGATGTTATACCCACATCTACTGTCTCAGTCTAACTACCAGATAACAAACATTAACAATACTTATACAGAATGAATAAAACTGGCTTAATTTTGGTTTTAGAGCAAAACTACTAATTATGAAATTTATAGAAAACAATATTTTGGAGGGAATGACGTGGGGTTTTTGTATTATTCCAAATATATAGCTTAATAGATAAGCTACAAAAACCTTTATTTTTTGTTTTTTTAAATAACTGTAACTTTTTTAATAGTTCATAATTCAAAAAACATTGATGTCGTTTCCTCCAAAGTACTATTTTTTTATAAATTTCATAGCTTGTAACTTTTATTCTAAAACTATGTTAAAATACACATCAAATATAAAATGTCTAAAAAAGGCCAATGTTAGTTTTCTGTTGAAATGTCAAGTCTCAACGATTATTTTCAACTGAATTACAAAAAAAAAACAAAATTGAAAATAACGAAACCATTATTTTCGTCAACTATTTATTGTTTTTTTCTAGAAGTTTTGCTCAAATTATCAATAAAACTGCACGGAATATCAAAAACCTACTATCTTACTCGCCAACAGGATCCAAATTTCATCAAAATATAAGGTGTATTCTGATTGGTTGGTCGTGTACACCGTCCTCGAATAATCATAGTTGTGTTTGGATTCAAGATAATTATTTATAATTTATTATCAAACGACATAATAATAATTTATACCAACTCGGGTACTTATACAAACTTGGACGGTACAAATCCAAATACATATAAACATGGAATTTCAAATAAGAAATCTGAACCGAGCATATCCATTTTAAGGTGCGAATTTAGGCGATATAAATTACAAATTGTATAGGCGTTGATTATAAACAGTTAGTAGGTATTATGTATCACATAGACGCAAATAGCGGGAGTTAAGCCAACGACCGTTTTCGTTCATTTGATAGCCAAAGTGATAGCAGGTACGTAATGAATATTACTGTTAATGATACCCACACTCTATTCCAAATAACTAATAAGTAATAAGTTTGGAGAGACCGCAGTTAAAAACCAATTTGTTTATGTCATTATTTATACATTTTTACATACTTGTGGTGCTGTGGAATTAATAGTCTTTGATATCAAAGGATTTTCTGGCTATACTGTGTGAACGCATAGGATGCGTTCTTTTTAAACGAACGTGAATGCGTTATTATTATTATATTTTTTTTTTTATAATGAACGTTCCAAACACTGTAATAATCAATTATGAGGGATCCCCGTTATTTAAAGTGAAACTACCGGTCCGCTTTAGTTTAAGTCTTCGAGTCGGGGAGGGCGGACGACGCATTAGTTAATGTTACCGAGACTTTTCTAATGCAACTTTAAAAACTCGAATTAGTTTTATTAAAAACGAATTCTATTCGATTATACGCGTAAGTAATCTTCGTATTCTGTTTTACTTTATTTTTAATAGACAGGCATATGCGAAGGATAACATTTCTAACACAATGAGCCGTATTTCTAATCGAATTGATGGGTGGGATATTAATTAATAGTGTTGTACGGGGCAGAGTTAGTTTTGTAAACGAGGGTGGTGGTCTACACAACTTTTTACCCGCCGGTATTCTTAAAACACATTCTTTAGTTTTGTTCAGGTAGATTCACGGTATACGGAACGTCGACGTCGCGTCATAGACCGGCAACGTCACACGGCAAATTTATTATGCATTCACATGTGACGTCGCGTCACGTGAAATTTTGAAAACGTCAAACAAAACTTCGGATTTTATGGAGGACCAGTCTACGCGAGTGTATAGAGCGTAACACCGAAAACATTTCGTCTGAAAACTTATATTTTAGTTGTCTAGTAAAAAATTAAAATTCATAACAAATCAATTAGTAATAATATAATGTCTCTACTTCATCATGTCAAAATTTAATGAAAAAATATTCGCAGCAATGGCAATCATTTTGGACGACGAAGAAGAGAAAAAACCGTAAAGAAGAACACGGATACGAGAAATGTAATGAAAAGGAAGCGGTTTGGGGAATGTCATACGTTTGTTTAGACGATTTAGAAAATAAAACTTCATTTTAAAATGTCGCAGCACCGATTTTATGTTTTATTAATTGAAATCAATCGACAAATCAGAAGAAAAAAAAAAAGCGTCTTTTCGAGAAGCTATAAGTGCTAAGGAGAAGTTAATGGTGTGTGTAAGATAAATCTAACAATATACGCTTACTTATAAAACAACATATTACAAACTATCGTTTCAATTACATTTTTTCATTGTTATTATAACACGTTGTGCAATTGAGAGTATTTAAACGAAAACATTTAGGCACATATCTTGTTGCCTTATACATTTATATCTGTATTAAAACGTTCGTAATAATTTCAAGCAGATGATGATGATGATGATGATTACGATGGTGTTCTAGAAGTAGGAGATTGCGTTGGTGCTTGAACGTATTGAATGGTGTTCGATGGTGCCCCCTGTCTCATAAATTGTGTGTTATCGTACGGTGGTAGACTATTTTGAATCCCAGGCGCTGACATTGTAGACGCACACGGTAAATTAGAGCAAAAGTATGACGTCGGAGGGTCTCTTGATGCTGCGATCTGTTTGTTCATTTTTTTATTTTGTAATTTCGCCCACTCCAAATCGGAAACAATCGCAAACAGTTTGTTTTTTGCCACGTGCTGGTATTCTGGAGAAAATGTTTTGACAGTAGCGGCCAGCCCTTGGAAAAACACGTCGATTGGATGCGACGCACAAGATATTGCCTTTGGTTTATCATTTTCGCTGTCCAATACATATGCCATTGAAACAGGTGATGCGGTTTCTGGTTTGCTTATTTTTTCAGCGTTAGAACAATATGAAATTGATTTTTTCATTTTTTTTGTAGATTTTGTTTTTGTCGATAGCGACTCCTTAATCCTATTGCATTTTGGCGTAGTTTCTCTTTTACTTTCCACAACCTCATCCGCATCTTTTTCTGTAATATTGTTGTTCTGATTGGAAATGTCTTCGTCATTTGACTCTTCGCTTGCACTTTCTGGAGACGCTATGTTAGAATACGCGTCTCGTTCTTTAAAAAACGGTATCACAAAAGACATGCGATCTTCGTACTTCCATTTTTTTTGTTTCCCTGCTGTTTGTCTACTTTTTGTTCTTTTCTTTTTTAATGCTTTCCTGAGTTGATCTCTGAGTGAGATCCATCGAGTTTTACATACTTGCCCTGTGAATATTAATGTATATTTGTTAGTAACGATTAACCATTGTCAACGAATAAACAATTCTGACCGGAGTTCAGTTGATTGTCTTATTTTGTCAACAGTATATACGTCATATTATGGTAAAATAATTGCCTACATATGTATTAAACGTTTTCTTTTAATATTGCGCTTATTTTCCCGTTCTCTCGGGTTTTCCCGATTATTAGGAAAATTCCTGGGAAAATCAAAAAATTGACCTTCCTAAAGTACCTCCTAAATTAAATTTCGGAGCATAATTGCTGATAGAAAAGTTGTCCACAGAAATATAATAAATAAACATCATTGTAAAACTATAAGCTTATTCGCTGCACACAGAATCCAAAATATAACTATGCCAGAATTTAATTTAATTTCTATATTAAATTATTTAGTTTTTAGATTTTTAGCAACTGGCGGTGACTCATTTCAAACTATTGCATTCAGTTTTCACTTGAAACATTCTACTGTTTAATATAATTAAATAAGTCTGTACAGCCGTAATAGATGAATTATTAATTGAATTAATCATGCTACCGCCAAAAGTAGAAGATTGAGAATTACCTACGTATTCTAATCATTTTTTTATTTATTTTAAATCGATCGTTTTTTGATAGGTACATTAATTAATAATCAGTGTAATAAATAACGAAATAAATAAAACTACAGTGTTCAAATTACGGAGTTACATACCGGTTGTGTTCGATTCTTTACCGATTTTCGCCCATATTAAATCTTTATGACGGTTATCACTATACTTTCTGTGTGTCGTGTTGTATAGTTCATCATGCTGACGTACTTTTCCTATTAGAATTTCGTCGTCCATGGTGAAATAACGAAAATACAACGGCGTAAATAAATCGATTTTACATTTAGTTTACGTTCGGTACCGTCCATGTAGACCGACGCGTTCCGCTCGCACGTTCACACAGGAACGTAACGTCGCGTCAAAACGTACGGTTTTTGATACAACGTTGCCGTTGCGCAAAGTGACCGGTGCGCGCGAACATGGCGGTATAAACGTGCGGTAAGACGTTTCGACGTGACGTTGCCGGTCAGGTGACGTTCCGCACGGTGCGTATCGGCGGCGCCGGACCGCGTTTCGAGAACGCGGGTAAACATTCGTGTAGACCACCACCCCCCTCGTTTACAAAACCGACTCCCGTGCAACCCGCTTGACCGATATTCCGACCGTACCGATCCGATTAGGAATACGGGCCCGGGTGCCCATCACGGATGGACACCATCATCCGTCGAAACGAAACGAAAACTAAAATGACCCGGATATGTAGGTCAAAGTCGCCAGAACGTTTTGAAAACGTTACCGCGTCCAAAACAAAAAAGCGGCCACAATATGTGTGAGTATTGTGTCAGATCTCTATGATTAGGCATATAGTTTAACCGAATCACAATTATGAACAAAATCGTAACTAACGAAACCGTTAATACCGTTACCTAACCCGTCCTTCGCAAGACGTTTCCCGAATCGGCTTTCCAAGACTGCTTGGAAAATGGAAATTACCTTCCGAACGGATTTTTACTTTAGGTGGGTAGTATTCGGTGAAATTCGACGGATATCAATTATTATTTTTTTTTTTTATTGTATCCTAGCGTACATTATGGTGGCAGCACTGTACATTACGTTGTTAACGCGATAACAAAATAATTATCGTTTAGCGTGACGGAGCAATAATTATCAGAATTATCGAAACCGGAACTGTTGGTTGTCACTATTTGCTTCATATCTTGCTAGTTGTCGGTCGTGTGCAATTCTTCTCAGTAATCGCCAGCGCTATTGTGTTTTCGTCGCGAATTAGGAAAATACCGTATCCGGTCGCAGAATTTTCATTGTTCAAAAAAAATATCTATACGTTCTCCATTTTAATTCCGTCCGCTGAACAACAAGTACAGTAGTTCCTTTGTTTGAATCAAGTGTTGTTCCTTTTGTTTGCGATGGAAAAAAACGGGAACCCCGAATATCAGTAAATACCTGGACCCATTTTTCGTTTTGTTTTTGGATTATTCTCTTCGGGATCCCATCTTATTGTGTCATTGTTTCAGATACGAAAATGGCAACGGCGATGTCGCCACTTCGACCAGCAGCACTCAGACAACACAAATCGATGGACTGACCGGATTTAATCGACGTTCCGAAGATGTTGGCGATGCTTTTGGGAGTCCATTGTGAGTCATTACAGTATAATATAATAATAATTGCCTTTGTTTTGTCCGGTGAACAAAAAAAAACATTGTTTTCGATTATTATCACATACCTGTCTTTGTTGAGCAATCTTTAATCATTCTATTTAATGTATAGTAGTCACTTTATGACGACTTACTAAATAATACAAATCATTTATCTTGATACACACTCGTAACATTATACTTAATTTTTTTTCATTAGTTAATAACAATAATTTTCAAAATCATTTATTATTGAGACAATTAGATACTCAGTTTACTGAATAATTTTTTTACATATAATTGAATACGACTCTGTTAATTTAAAATAAGTGTCCTTTAGAATATAATCTTTAAAAGACATTGAATGGTTTAATATGAGAATAGATCTGTTAATATAATACTATTAAGTTAATGAGGTGTGAACATACATGTATGTAGATACACAGGTAAACGAAGAAATGATCCCCACGAAGAAACGCTTTGTGCGAACAATCTGTATATAATAATTTTTACAAAAACAATTAGTCCCTGCTCAATTTTATATTAATATCACATTTTTGAATATATGATAAAACAAAAAACAAATTTTTGTCAGTAAAAATTAATTAGGGTTACCATTTATCAAAATTTTTTTTTTTTTTTAATAAATGGCTAAAGTACCTAGGTATTTTAGTTAACATCATATGTCTGTTTTTAATTTTATACTGACGAACTGTAATCATGTAATAATTCTAAGTTAGATTTTTTTTCACAGTTTTAATTAAAATCAAATTGCTGATTAATAATATTAATATAATTTGTGTACACATCACTTGTCTCCGTTCTTTGACAACCAAATCTTGCACGTTTTTTTTTTAACTTTATGTCGATCCAATTTTTTTAAATTATTAAAAATAACTTTCCTATTTATAGTATAAGTAGTAAATTACATAGTATGATGTTACACTAACTTCGCTTATTTCTTGTTGCCGAGTGTCTACATTTTTTTTTTTATTGTGTCTTAATTAAGTGGTCATAATTTCATTTGTTACTGGTATTTTGAATATGTTAAATTCCAATTGCTCAAATCCTGTGTGAGACTCATCTAATCTACTTTGCAAATTATTTGTACATTTAAAATTTAAATGTATATTTAAAAGTGATAAAAATAAAATATATATACCTATTTAACTTGCTTATATAATTTTTACTCATTGCTTATTATTTATTTTCTGTACATATTTTTTAATTTAATGTATTTTGTTGTTTTCGTGTTCAAAATATAGGAGCAAGAAAGTCCTCACTCATTTAGTAGGCAACTGTTTTGGGTAAGCCATAGGGACAGGTGGTATAGTCTATTCAGGTTAAGAGTGCCCAACTCGCGCATGCATACCAAGCTGCCGACAACTGTCAGACCCTGTGATTGGTCGGCATTGTTTGATCACTATCGTTGTTTATCGGAGTCGGCAACGCGCCGCCGTGTATACCATACGATAATAAAAACAAAACAGGTATTCTCCGTTGCGTCATATTTTATATTATTATACAAATGATATACAAAATTACAAATACATAAATTAATACAAAATTAAAGATATTTACAAAAAAAAAAAAAATGTTTTAATTAAATTTTCATTCTGAATCAGATGTTGTCTCTGACGACGTGTCTCGCTACCCAACTATTTCGTTTCTTTCGGTCATAGCACTGTTTCGACTTCGCTTTGTATATCAAAAATCCATTTTCTTCATTAAGTGGTATAAATTGGTTCACGATATTACTGGCAAACTCTTGTCAGCAGATACAATTTGGTGGATTTTGTCCATTGTAGGAATTTCGCGTCGAAACCAAATTTGGTAAACGTGACTACGGACAGCATTTCTTTCAAATTCACCAAACCGATCGATGTAAGACTGTCTTGAACGTTTTGGAATTGGAGCAGCCACCGATTTCGTATTATTATACTCCGTAATTATTTTTTGAATTGTCCGTTCCCCAACACCTATTTGGTCCGAAATGATTTTTCTAATCTGCCTTACAGACTTATTAGGGTCTGACAACAAAATTGTTTTATAAGAATTTACAATTCTTTGTTTTTCACCTGTATTGATAATCTGAAATAAAAATACTTTGTGCTTATAATATATTTTAATGTAAAAATTCGAAAAAAAAAATGATGTAATAAATAAAATAAATAAGGATTGAAATATTGATGGCTAAAATTGAAATAAATGTACAAAAGAGATTCAAAATACTCGTTAGTCTGAAGGTTAAAAAAATGATATTTGCATTTTGTATATTTATATAAATTATAATATGTACTCACTTTTCCATATTTATTTCTTTTAATTGGAGATGGTCCTGATGGTCCTGCTTGTTCATTTTCATCACTGCTGAAATTATCCATGTTTGGTAAAAAAATAATTAAACAAGTTAAAAAAACGGACGGCGTGAAATGTTCGGTTTGTTTGTAGTACAGCCACGGTGTGTTGTGAAAACGTTGTGATACTATACCACACTATGTATAACGCGTGTCGGTACACCACACTGCTCCCTGTAGAAAAATACATGCGCGAACTGAACTGGTTTTCGTCCGAGCGAGTGGGCACTCTTAACCTGAATAGACTATAGTGTTATATTATTTTAATAAACCTCAACAAATTATTATGTATGAAATAATTATTCTCTGTAAAATTAAATTAACTAAAATGTTTAATTTGTTTATCACAAAAGTATTGGAATAGGTATTAATTTTTTAAATAATGTACAACCTTTAGTTACAAAAGAGACAAAAATGTTAAACATTATGCAATAAACATTTATAAAATATATAGATAATCACAACTTTGGTATTCTAGACATTTAAAACTTTGAAAATCCAATAGTAAATATGAATCCATAACTTCAAAAGTTAAAGATTTAAATTAAGTCTTAAATTTAATTTTTAAATAAAGTAAATGCACATAATATTAATTTAATTTAAATTGTTTTATGTTATTTGCCCTAGATTCCGTATGATTACTTTTGATTTTTTTAGTATAATAAATATTTATTTAAAAAGTAATTGAATTCCTTATCTAATAACCGTATGTCTTTATATTAGATACCTAAAGTTAAAATTGATTTTATTTATTTGTTAGTTATGCATTAAGTAAATTAGGTAAATTTTTTTTTAATTGTAGTTTTCAAAGTCAATCTCGGCGTTCACTTGGTATTAGTCCAACAGATAAGGATGCATGGTTTTACAATATGAAACATAAGCACCGCGGAAAGGCTATAATCTTTAATCATGAAAACTTTGAAGTTCGAGATCTTAAATCTAGGAGTGGTACTGGAACGGACTGTTACCATTTAGAGGCAGCCTTAAGAAATCTTGGATTTGATGTTACACCATATGTTGATTTAACATTAAATGAAATGAATAAAAAACTCAATTATTGTATGTATATTTTTATATAGGATATATATTGTTTTATATGATTAATTACAAACCATCTACAGAATATTATTCATATTGATGTTAAATAGTTTTGTATTTAACTAACATAGCTATTTTTATTTTGATTTTCATCATATTAATTAGTTGTTTATTTTTTAGGGTCTGAAGAAGTTGATTATTCTGACTATGATTGCTTATTGATGGCAGTTCTTTCTCACGGTGAACAAGGAATTATTTATGCCAAGGATGGACCTTATAAGCCAGAGGACCAACTTTGGGGAAGATTTACTGGTGACAAATGTTTATCTTTAGCGAACAAGCCAAAGTTATTTTTCATTCAGGCTTGTCAAGGAGATCGATTGGATAAAGGAATTACGATGAGAACACAAGTGGATGGAGGTGGATCTTCATTTAAAATACCTATTCATGCAGATTTTCTTATTGCATACTCAACTATACCTGGTAAGTAAACAATTTATTTTCATATTATATAATTTTATTATTAGATGCAAATAATAATCTTTTTAAAAACAAACAAATTTTAATTTAATAAAATTAATCAAACCAATTTTATTGAATTCTAAATCATGTATATTGTATATGATTAAAGTAATTAATAGCTTGTAATAAATCACATTTATAAAAGATTTTGCATTTTTCAATATTTTGGAATTTTTTCCTGATAGCTATGATGGGTCGAAAGAAATATATAAGATGAAAACAAAAATATTTTGATTCTTGATTTTTCTATTTTTATTGAAAATACCTGTTCGTGCAAAATGTCAAGTTGATTGATCGAACCTATCCTTATACAATGATTATATAAGTTAATATTTAACAATCCGTCCTTTATAAACTTCCAATTGAATGAACAAAATCTTCTTCCTCTAAATATTAACAGATGCCAGGTTATCTCTTTTACAGTAAAAGTCCAATAATATTTCAGAATCAAATTAGTAACCATTTTCTTGATATAGTAAATTTGATTAAAGTCTTGTGTGTTTACTTTGAAAATTATTTTTATAAAATGCTAGGTTTTATCAATAGAAATACGAAAGAGTTTAAAACCCCTATTTGTTTAAAAACATTTTATGTGCCATTAGTAAGATTTAATCTGTTTGGCTCACTTATTTGGTCTTGTAATTATTCAAAATACACAAATGATTTTGATAATGTCTAATATAAATTTTTGAAGAGAATTGCTTATATCTCCGATATACATATCACTAGAGATACTGTTAATGTTGTTGAAAACTTCTTGAGCCTAGACTCACTAAATGCAAGATGTAAATTAATAGATATTATGTTAGTATACAATATTTTGAACAACCTCATTGACTATCCTGAGCTATTGGCTGAAATTGGTTTCCGTGTACCATGTAGAAACACTAGAAATTTAGATTTATTTTTAGTTTTTAATTATAGTACCGTCAGTTGAATTAATAAATTTCTTTAAAGAGATTTTGTTTTGGTTAATAAGATTAACACAAAGTTAGATTTTTTTTGTATTTCCCCGCAATATTTTCAGATTTAAGACTTTAATATTAATTTTGATATAATAGTATTTATGTTTGTCTTTAAGATTTACTGTTAAAAATATTACATTGGTTGTACAATCTTGTAAAAAAGGCATTTGCCTGTATATGTATATATACCAGGTGATTCATTTAAATGGGTATACTCATTATCTCGGAAAGTATTAACTTTTTCTGGTATCCTAGTACATTTAATTAACAAGCTGCTTCAAAATGTTATGTTTGTGTTATTTTTTATCACCCTTATTTTTGGGGGTAAAATAACTACCTACTTTTGATTTTCAAATGGCTACCTACATTAAAAAGTCCATAAATAGATTGAGTATTAGTTAAAATAAATTTTAGTGTTGAAATTTTTTATTTCTGTCAAGTCTTTGAAAAGATATACTACTTTTAATTTTAGGTTGGAAAAGAATAGTGGATGTTCTAGACAACAAATTTTTGAATAAGTTATTATTTTCTGAGATAATGAGTGTACCCACTTAAATGAATCACCTGATATATATATATATAAATAAATAAATATAAGCATGCTAAAATTACATTTGTTTTAATAAAATTCAGTTGTTACAGATTTTATGTTATAAGTGTGACTGATTTGTAATTAGTTAAATTAAAACTGTGGCCAACATTTAAGTGACTTAATGTAATTAGATACTATGTTGTAGAATAAAGTTAATGATGGTAGTTATAAATCAATAATTGGTTGTAATCTATATTAACAATCTATTGATTTTCCAACATTTATCTTGGTTTAAAGTAATTTAGTATGTTTTATATTGTTTTGTTAAGGTTACTATTCATGGCGTAACACCCAAAAAGGCTCATGGTTTATGCAAGCTTTATGTGAAGCTTTTAATAAATATGGTTTTGAGCTGGATCTTTTGACTATGTTGACATATGTGAATCGCAGAGTGGCTATTGACTTTGAATCAAATGTTCCTAATAATACTTTAATGCATCAACAGAAACAAATTCCTTGTATTACATCAATGTTGACCAGGTTAGTTAAGTTTGAGAAAAAAAATTATAAGTAACCATTTTATATATATTGATAATATTTATTTCTCTACTTTGTAAATTATTTAAGTACATGCCATTAGGTATTTATAAAAAGTCATATTGATATAAAATAAAAATACTAGTTCAATAAACATTTTTAAGTAAAATATTTGCGAAAATATAAATAACTTGTAGTTTGAATTATAATATTCAGTAAGTAAAATATATTATAGAACAAATATGATTAATTGATTTATTGTGCTAAATATAGTCTGAACACTCAGAGTAAATAATCGAATCTTTAAATTACTAAAAATAAGTCTACCTCTTTACCATGACGGTGTTAATAAAATGTTAAAACAGAATATGTTAAGATTTACCCTTAATAATTAGAGAATCTCTTATTGTGCTTTTAAGTGTTGTAATAATAACTTTTTCACAAACATATTTTTATACAAACTAGTTTTATTTAAAAGAATATGTACATTTTAATATTTTGTTTTTAATTTTTAAAACTTTTTATTTAATTTTTATATAAACTGGCAGTGTTAAATTCAACTATATTATTAAATTATAAAAAGCAACTATTTGCTCAAACCAGTCTTTCAAATTGAGTGTTATAATATTAAAATAATTAATTTAAACATTTTTGCCAATACATTGTAATTATTCTGACATTTCTTAAATTTAAATTTTATACTTACTATTTTTAACAATTTGCTCTTAATTTTATTACATTTTATATTTTGTCTTGAAACTTAGGATAGAAAACGTTTTTTAAAAAAGTTATTGAATGAAAATAAACATTTTAAATGATTGAATTTATATAAATATAATATGTAATGTATACGTATTTTTACATGAATATTTAAAATACATTTATTTTTTAAATATTATTATTATTTATTGTAGACTTGTCATTTTTGGTTTTAATTTAAAGAAAAAAAATTACTTTAAAAACATCTTTTATTAATGTTATTTTTTAAATATTAATAAAATTGAACAATAATAATATATTTTAATAAAAAAAATAAATAAAACAAAACAAATTATAATGTTTTCTCGTTTTATAATATTTTATTTATCCATTAAGTCATTGAATCTGATTAAATGAAATGAATAATAATATGTTTTATACAAATTGGGTCTGGAAAACTCGTTGAAAACTTTATTAAATAATAAAAATGCAATAACCTTAATAAAAATAAAAACAGAAAACATAAATTGATAATTGAAAATGGCAGTGGCATAAGTGTTATTTTCTATTAAAAACTATATTTTTTATATCACTGAACAAAAATGAAAAGAAATAAATTTAAAACGTTTTCAAATAAAACCTAACCAATTATAATTGTACTCTTTTATACTACTATTATTTAATATAAATTTGAATATTATTTTTATTTTTGTACTACCATTTTTGATATTATATTGAAAAATTAAGCCATAAGTATTTAAAACTTAATGATAAGTTATTTTAAAGACATTAGAGTTGTGTTCTATTTTTGTACTTATTTATTATTTTATCAAATTTATATTTTATTTATTACATTAAATTTTGATTTATTTATGTCAAACATTGAGATAATATTTTATATGTATTTTCATGTACTTATTTAATTTTTACTATTTTTTTATAATGTCTAGAATATACCTAAATGCGTTTATATTTATAATATACTAAACTTTATAACATTTTGTCTATACTATTTTTTAATTTTTTCCCAAAATGCTAATTAAGGTCAGTTTTGTCGTAAATAAAGTTTCCATAATGTGTATAATGTTTATTTATAGCATAAACCGTGTAAGTGCAGAGGATTGGCTCATAATACTTTTTGTGTTTATATAAGTTGGAAAGAGAAATATTCCAAGTAATTGCTCTTTTTTAAAAAAAAAAACTTCAGTGGAAATATTTGGACTGCTTGCTTCATAATCAATGGTATAAGCTAATATTATTTCAGAAATCATATTTGTAATTTTTAACCCTTCCATTGACTGTCATTAGACTGGACAAGGGATCCTTCTTATTTAAAATATAATTATCAGTCCCCTTTAGTTTAGGTTTTTGTGTCAGATAGGGGAGGGATACTTTATTTAATGTTACAGAGATATTTTTAATGAAATTTTAAAAACTGAAATTAGTTTTATTAAAAACAAATTCTATTAGATTATACGTAAGTAATCTTCGAACTTTGTTTTACATTTTTTAATAGACAGTCATATGCGAAGGATACTATCTAAGAGAGTGGTTCCTAAGACGATTATTTAACAAATGTTATTAACAATTTGAAATTTAAAGCCTGAAAAAAATATATCTTTATATAATGATACTTTTTAATTTCCGATATTTTTATATTGCTATAATCAATAAACCAACAAATTTTTTAAAACATTTTTTTCACATTACAATATTGCTATTGCAATATGTATTGCAGTTAAAATATTTAAAGTTCAATTTTTAAATGTTTTATCATTATTATTATTATTCGTATGGCATAGACAATGAAACAATATATAATATATAATATAATTTATGTATAGTAATAAGCAGGTAGCAAAACAGAATATAATGACAATTGGTATAAACAACAGTATCAAAGTATAAAAGTATAATGACTATAGAATAATGTCCAGACTTTTCACCCATTCGATAGCTTCAGGGGTCGCGTTAAAAATGTCCTCAAGCTTTCCTCCGAACTTTCTCTTAGGGCACTCTTGTATGATATGGTCTATGTTCTGGTTGGGGGCACCACAGTCACAACCTGAGTTAGGAGTAATGCCCCATTTGTGCATAAAATGTCCCACTCTTCCATGACCTGTACGTAATCGGTTTAAGGTTGTCCAGATTCTCCGTGGTAAATTGAAGCCAGGTGGTTTGTTTGTAGGGTTCTTAATGAGCGATGAGTTAATTAATTCTGATTTTTCCCATTCATCTTTCCAGCAATGTTTTATCAAAAATATTATTTAGATAAATGTTTTTAATATTAATACATTTTATTTAAAATGTTTTCTTACACCGAAATAAGATTTTATTTTCAAATAAAGAATTATTTATACATAGTTTTATATCATAATTTATTTAACATCTACTCATACTTAATATATATATTATTTAATATTGGTATATGATTTTAGCAAAGTATTATATTATAATAGCAACTATAGAATGTAGTATAATTAAAAAAAAAATATATTCAATTTTTATTTTAATATTTTATTTATAATGAAAAAGCGGCCGTTTTCATTACTTTTAAGTATTTTTAAAAACATTTTAATAACATTTTTTGTCTTATCGGAGTTCACAGATAAAAAAAAAACATCATTATAAAACCAATAGAGTCCTCGCTACACTCAGAATAAAAAAAAGACGGACCTTTTACGCATGAGTGGTGCAGTCACTGTTGTTGAGAAGTCGGGAAGGTAGGATATAGAGAGGAAATTAATTTGTATCTGTAAACAACAATAAACCATTCCTTATTAAAAATGATTTTGAGCGGAGTTAAGTTGATAGTGATGCTTTTTCAACATTATATATGTCATATTGTGGTAAAATAATTAAATAGATATTAAATATTTTCTTTAACAATATTTGTTTAATATTGTACCGATTTTCCCGTTTTTTTTTATGTTTTTCCTAGTTTTTCCCATTTGCTAGAAAAACTTTTGGGAATCACAAGTAACATTTAAACTATTCGTATCATAATACATTTTCACCAATATAAAAAAGAAAGTTAAGATAGTGGGGACGGGTGCTGCCTCTGCTTTAGATTGGAAGTTGGGAATGTAGGATAAAGACGGGAATAAAGAAATAAAGAATGTATATCTGTTGGCTACGATAAATCATTGCTTAATAAAAAACGATTTTAAGCGCAATTTATTTGATAATGATGCTTTGTCAACAATATATATATATATATATATATATATATATATATATAATTCTACTGTACGTGTGTATGTCACTGAACTAAACGGCTGGACTGATTTTGACGAAATTTTTTATGCTGTGTTTGAATGGGTCCCTGGATGGTTTAGATTCACAATTGGACCCGATTGGTGGCATTGCAATGGTAGCTGACACAAAGTAATTGGTATTTTTAGTACAACGAATTTTCTTTTGTTGATTTATAGGTTATCTTGGTAATACGAATGAAATTAAAAAACAAAAAGTGAATAATCAGTAAGATATTCCGTGTAAGTTGTTCCAAAATTGAAATGTTCATTCTGATAGAAAATTAATAAATAAAGATTCATCAGAGGGCGCCAAGAGAATGATACAATCGAGTTATTATTTTTTTTAAATATAAATTTGAATATATCAGCAAATACGCACATTTATATTATATAGGTATGTATAAATGAAATGATATTTTTTCGCCAACGCCATAACTTAAAAACGGACGGATCGATACTCCTGATTTTTTTTTTTTTCGTGTATTCGTAAGGTTATTATATAGGTTATAGGTTATTATTGTGTCGAGTCACCGACACATTATAAAATAAAACTATTATAATTTTTACACTATTCAAATATCACTATAGAACACATTTAGGCCGCCGCAGGTGGATTACCCACTTTCCACTTATTTGTTTTCATTCAATTCTAACACGGCCAAAACCAAAATTGAATACGGGTAAAATAATAATAATTAAAATTGGCACGGGCAACGCCGGGCGCGGGACAACTAGTTTATATATATGCCATTTTATAGAAAAATAATTTAAAAGACTATATATTTTCTAAAATAAAATTAGTTTAACGTCGTACCGATTTTCCCAGTTTTCCTACGTTTTTCTCGGTTTTCTCGTGTTTTATCACGGTTTTTCACATTTGCTGGAAAAACTATTAAATAATGACCTCTCTAGTGAAATTTAATTTTAGAAACATTGCTATCAATAAAAATTGGAGCAAAATTGTTGGCAGAAAAGTTGTTAACAGAAAAACATAATCGTAAGATTATGTTTATTATGTTTCGTACATTTTCCCAATTTTTTTTTCGGTTTTTCGCATTTGATGAGAAAACTCTCGAGCAAGTCTTCCGGTAGAAAAGTTGCGCACGGATAAAAAAAAAAAAATAATAAAAAGAATAAACTTCATTTTAACGCCATAATCTTCTTCGCTCCACCTCGGAATCTAAAATGTAAATTTGATGGTTTTTTAAAAAAAAGTTCGATTGATGGGATTCGGTCGGCATTGAAACGCGGTCTCAATTAGTGTGATGGCCGAACCGTCAAGGGGCTCGATTCGTATACGCCTAAATACATCCCGGGACCCGGATTCGTCCTAAAGGATTGGTCGTGACACGGTTCGTGTGCAGCGCGGGGGTCGGGCGTCACCGGCGGCACCCGATGCGAACCGTGTTGATTGCGTTCACGTTTTATCACTGCGTCCCGTAATCAACGTGATAATGCGTTACGATGTTTTTTCGCGGTGAATAAGCCTACTGCCCCGCGGGGACGCTTACGGGACACGATCGAAATCCCGACGGAATCGAACTCCGTGATCCCGAACCGGACAGCACCTGGCGAAATTAAATTCGACAGTTACCATCATTATTGCGTTGTGATTACGTTATTGCGACCGCCACGCGTTATCATTATGACGCAATTACATTAGAGGTTTTGTTTTTTTGTTTTTTTTGTTTTTTTTGTTTTTTATCGCCACGCGAGATTAATCGCACGACACTCGTTTAGAGCTAAAGTAACGGACGCGAGCGCGCGTTACAATATCAATCGCGATGCTTATTATAGTATTGCCGTGTCCGGGTGTACTATGTTCGGGCGTGTTCGCGTACGATTTTATCGTAACGATTCTCGTGGCAACGACCACGGTTTATTTACGCGTTACTGGTGTTGGATAAAACCAATACGGTCCCGGGGAGGAAGCGTCAGTTATTGAGATTTTGGTTTTTTTTTTTTGTTTCATATAATTTGCCTCGTGTCGCTTTATTGTTAATTGTTCGTCTAATACGCATTAGTGTGTACGCGATGTTTCAATGTATTGGTTGTTTACGTACGAGTGTGTGTGTGTGTGTGTGTGTGTTTTAAATATTTAATTTTGCCGTTAATAAAAAATACACGAAATTGACTCGAGCCCTTCTTCGCTAGTACCAAAGTATCATTACAGATATGTGGTTTCCCCTCCCCTCCCCGATATTTATCTCGTAGGACAACAAACAACAAAACCGTATTATCACATCTTCATAATATACAGACAAGGGCGTCGTTTCAACTTTTTGAAAGGCGGGCCGAAAAACTGTTCAGCAGGCCGACATTTTATATTTTAGGTACTACACATTTGTTACAAAAATAAAAAAAGTATTGGTTTACACCTACAGGTTATGGCCGTAAATACCGATGCTTAAGACTGATTTAAAAACAAAAAAAGTACAATTACAGCCGGGCCAAAATGCAATGTTGATGAATTTCAGGTGTGCATAAGCATACCCCGCCATATCTCACATGAAGCCCCTGTATACAGAGTACTCGGTGAGTATGTATGCTAAACAATAAATTAATTTTTGCCGTACAATTTGTGGAAAAAAACATTTTTTTTTGAAACTTAACCGCGGAGCTTTTTGTTTCCCGGAATGACACCGGTTTATTTTTACGGAATCGCATTTAAATACTCGGGAAAATCGTCCGCCGGAAAAATATTACCGTTTACTGGTATTCGAATTGTTTTTTTTTTCTGTTTTAGGACGCTATGATCCAGCGTTCGTATAACTCGTATCCGACGTAAGTATACGCAAATCGAAAATATTCCATCGCGCTCCGTTATGGAACACCGCGTCCAGTACTTACGTTTACCCAAACAACTTATGTTTTGTCGACTCGATGTTTACAAACAAAGTAATCTATTTTCGAACAACGATTTTTTTTTCCGACGGCGTACGCATCGTCACGTCCTAACTTCTTACGCGACCCTCGGCCGACGATAAGCTCAAGAGGACGTCGAATATTACATTGTAATACAATATGGCGGAAATGCGTTTTATTTCCAGTTTTCAGGCCTCGTTGATTGTGTAAACCCGATTTCGGTGCCGAAACAAACGTTAAAAGTTGTGCTGAATGGTTTATAAGGGGATATACGGGTTTTTTTTTTCCAGACCTATTATACATAGGAAATCATTTGAGATCGGTGTAGATTAAGATTTCTAAAGAGAATAAAAAACTGTTCTACATCTTCATTATTGATATTTTGGTAATAATCCGTCCGCGCGTTTATCCCGGCATCGAAATCGACATTTATGCGACCGACGAACACCGCGAAAACCCCGCAGTTTTGATACTACGTCGGTTTTCCGTACACACGCGGAATCGCTTATAAAATACTGTTTTGTACTCGATACGTTCAGTGATTGCTGCGGGTAAAATAAAACTAATCGTGTGCGAGCTTATAATATTATTATTACGATCGTTCGATTAGACAAGAAAAAAAAAAAAACACAATTTATTATATTACGTTTATACATTAAAATTATATCTTATATTACAGTAACTGTATAATATTACGTTGTCTAATAAACTCGTAGCGTATAAGCCGGTGGCGTGTTTGCGGCGGGTGGGG